>CM062252.1:1494515-1980479 GCA_031216285.1 Syzygium syzygioides | reverse complement strand
GATTAACCCATGCGTCCATGAATAGTGCTCACACAATGCCGCATAACAAACCAAGTGGTCACACATGCAAACAGTCAATCAATTCTTGCAAACTTCGATGCCAAACATGTTTATCAACCACAAAGCATCACCATCAAACTTGGCATATCCATAAAAATAGTTTAATTCCAAAAATCACATAAGTTTTCCTTGAAAACTTTTGATCAAAACAAATTGTCATGTAAATAATTTAATACAACAATTCACGGCATATACGCCAATGTTCAAACTAGAAATCATAATTTGAAATTATAAATTTTCCGAAATAATAATAAATAAATTCGGAAATTGATTAATTAATAATATCCAAAAAATGATTTATTTTCCAAAATTCAAAATATTTTCTCGAATCAATATCATTCAAATAATTTTCTAAAATGCCAATGTCTACAGCGAAAACCAACATTGGCATCTCAATTTGACGTTAGAAAATTTTCCGAAAATAATAATATTTAATTTTCGGGAATTAATTATTTAATAATAAAATAATAATATTTAATTCGAAATTAATTTATTAACTAATATAATAATATTTAAATTCCGAAAATAATTGATTTAATATCATAATCAATAACAATAAACTAATCAATAACTTATACCCTAAACACAATTAACTAAACACTAACTCACAATTAACATAAATTAAACATAAATTAAACTACCCTAAACAAGTTTAACACCCTAAAAGCGGGATTAGGGGTTAACTTACACCACCAACGACGGCGAGGGCGCGAGAAGGGCGGCGGCGATGAGGGCGGTCCGCGATGGTTTCGGTTCGGACTCGGCGGCCGGCGGACGGACAACAAACGGGGGCAGCAAAGAAACGGCCGCTGTGGGGGCTGATCTAGCGCGGCCTGGGCTATTCCGGGCGGAGCTGGCAGCTGGTGGCGGTGTTCCGGCAGCCGGGATAGCGGCGGCAAGCGGCGAAGACAGGCGGCGGGCGTGACCGGCGAGAGGCGTGGCTCGCCTAGCTGGAACAGACTGGCGACGGGGCTGAGCGAACGGGAGGCGGAGCAGAACCAGAAGCCAGAGGCTGGAAGCAGCCACGATGACGGACGGTGGCGCGGCCACTGGCGAAGCGGCATCACGAGACGGACGGTCGGCGATGAGGCTGGCGACGGTGCGCGGCTGGGCTTGGGCTGATCAGGCAGAACCACAGTAGAAGCCAGAAGACGCGGCGCCGGGCGAGAAGGGAGAAGGAAGTGGTTGGCGGATGGTGGCTGGGGCAAGGCGCAGCGGCCGGGCGGCGCGCGGTGGCTGGGCTAGTCACCGGGGAGAACAAGTAGGAAGCAAGCCAGAAGTAGTCACGGCGTCTGGAGGGGAAAAGAAAGGAGGAAGAAGAAGAGAAGAAAAGGAAAAGAAAAAGAAAAAGAGAAGAGGAGAGAGGGAGAGAGGGGTAGGTGGGGGTTTGGTGGGGGGTGTCAGCCGAAGGGGGAGGGGGGGGTCAGCGGGAAAGGGGGAGAGAGAGAGAGAGAGAGAAAGAGAAGGAAATGTCAAATCGCGATAATCGCGATTCAACGGCCACGATTTAAATCCGAAAACAATCTGATGGTTCCCGAAAAATTCTAATTAATAATTTTAGAATTTGGGTAAAAGGGTGTTAATAAAAACACACTGCGAGGGTGGTCTACTAGTCCAAATTCATACCCAGTCAAAAATTTCACTTTTCACCTATCCCGGGTAATATCGAGATTGGCCACAATAATATCGACTCCGTCCAATTAAATTCTTTCCGAAATTTCGAGAAATTCGACACCAAAGTTTGGGCTCTAAATACCGGCCAAATTCGATTGAATGCGATTCTAGTGAAATCTCAATTTTAAAAACAATAACCGGGAGTAAGCAGTTCCCGGGCGAGATTTTACTATAAGCATAATGACGAATTACACGTTTTATAAATCCCAAAAATGGGTCGAAATTCAGAATGTCACAAATCTCATAAGGACCAGGAATTGGATGATGAATTATACTCAGAGAAGAAGCTCGAGGTTAAGAATATGATATTGCAAGACACGGAAGAAATATCAAACGAGTCTTTCAATTCTCGGGAAAACTTAATCGCTGAGAAACGAAAGCTTGAGCAATGTTATAATGAAGGTGTGCTCTACAGCTTATCCCCTTGTAAGTTGCGCGTAATCAGTCAATATATTTCTTACCTTATCAAAAATATATATATCTAATGCAATTTTTATATTTAATTTTATGTCGCAACAACCATGATCTCAAAGAAATGACAGGTAAGAGGTGCTAAAAAAAAGTGTTAAGAGACCCATTTTCTAGAAGTAACTGAAATTCGTGCATTTCTATTTGTTTGACGTAATTCCCTTCTTAAATTTAGCTTCTGCATTGTAGAGAATCTCAAGTCCTTTTATGAACTCATGAAACCAAATGTATATTTGTTGTTTATTCAATTTAGAGGCATGAGGACATCCATCTGGATGGTCAGGTCGGTGAGATTCAAACGCCGAAACTAGATGAGGCGGACAATCACTCTCATTGTCCCAGAACTAGAAGGTGATTCCCCACTTGAGCCCAAACTTCATCCAAGATCCAAGCCCATAGTGCTCTCAATTAGCCTGGCCCACCCAATTCTAGAACATCAGTCCAGTCTTCTTTCCATTAGCACTGTAGTCGAGCAAACAAAGGTAAGAGGTTTTTCTTTTTTCTTTCCTTTTTGCCATACGGATTTAGAGCTCAACTATTTGCTAAATAGAAGTGCTATTTGTGCAATTACATTTTCTTAAAACTCTTAGGAATTTTCAGTTCGATTAGTACCCAGCATGCAATCGTACTATCCATATGTTTCGAGTAAAATTCAACTGATAGGATAGAAGATATAACCCTCAATATAAAACATGATGGAACATGAAATATAATATGTCGAACCAAACACTCATAAAGCCAATCAATTCCTTGGAGTGAACAATTAACCTATAGCATTACGAATTAGTAGGACAGATTTTAATGACAACATAGGACATGATGTGAACAGTTTATCTTTGACCTGACCGAAAAGGCGGACTTAATATAATCGAAGAGAACTATCATAGATATCAACATTGCACCGTATAAGTGAAAGAACACATCTAATGATTGCTACTGTTCGTAACAACATCGTCCCCCCCGACAAAAATGATCTTTCCACCTCTTGATATGTTGTCATTAATCACATACATGCTTGGATCGCTCAATCCTCGCATATGGAGAAGAGTTTGCCCATCTCAGAAAAACACGCTCAGAAGCCAACAGTTTCATAAGCAGATCAATTGGGTATCAAAGAAGAAAAGGCATTTCTTCGTTTAATCTGAAATGGAGCGCAACACGTTGATTCACAGTGCAACAGGACATTCGCTTCCGATTAGGTAGAGGACCATTCTAACCCGAAGAGCTTCTAATCTCTCCGACCTAAGAAAGAAATACCGGACAAATTCAAACCTATCACTACAACACCAACTGACATTTTAAGCTAATACCAAAACGAAATGACATACTTGTTTTAACCAAAAAAAAAAAATGACACACTTGAGATGCACTTCCTTCGGGGAGATGCGAATACATCTTATTATGTTTCAAAGCACACGGACATCATTGGTTCTGCGACGGGAGTAGCCGTCATTCATGGTGGAGACATTCTAACGCGCAGTCGGACAGGCAGAGGTCCTTCGGAAACGCGTGCCTGCAATTCCTATTATAGCAACCCGTCATGCAAAGTCTTCTTGGAAATTCTGGTGAGGACGTTGGGCCCCTCAAACAATTCTCCCTGCCGCTGCACCCAAGGGCCATCGACGCCATCGAAGACAGGACGCAGCTGATGAGGACCAGCATCGCAACCGTTTTGTTAGCCATTGCTCTGTTCTGCCATTGGAAACAAACGAAGAATACATGCGAGTTTGACATATCTTGTCTCTCTAGAAATGATCAAATTATACTGATGCATCATGTAAGCGTAATTCCATGGATACGGTGATAAGAATTCTTAATTTTGCTGGAGCGCGGCAAGTGAAAAGATTAGTTGATAGAGGTATGATAACATCGTCCAAACAATGTACATGACGCACTTTTGGTTTCCACTTTCCCTAAGAGAAGTGCAGAATCAATACCAGTCCCTGCTTTAGCCTCTTCACGCGGTACTTTTCGGTGCTCTTCAAAGATCCACAGCTCACCTGGGGATTGCGGACTATTTGTGCTCTTGCAGCATAACGTGAAGACAGGAATTATGGAGAGTTTCTACAAAGAGGTTTTCAATTTCATTAATGAAGACGGACAATAAGTGCTCATTAAGAATGTCAAAACCGCCGCGACTTTAATCCATTATAGTGAGAAGAAGATCATAAAACTGAGTTGTTCTTCATTTGCCATTTGAAAATGTAGCTAGTCTTGACCTTTTTTTCGTACCACTGTTCGGATGCATAAACTGAAAGAACACGGCAAGGCTTGGCCTCAGTGTGGTCATGCGCCTATTCGCCATTTATCTCAATTCGCCTGTTCGCCTATTCACTTCACTCAAAACTCTATGATCTAAGGATGGCACCAGCAAAGCAGCCTGTGGATAAGCTCATTGATTTAGGGCATTTTGACGGTGCAATATTACCAAAAATCACGATTTTAGGAAGAGGAAAGAAGAAATTTATCAATAGCGGAAGAACTTACAGAGCTAGTTCTTTCTCATGCTGCTAGGCTCTTTGGTTCGAGTTACGATTTAGCTAACATACATAATTTGGAAAGAAAGCACACTCCACTAGTACTTCATTAGATAAGTCGAAATGTCTTCGGTTGAACACACTGCACATACAAAATTGAGAAACGAAATGCCATCAGCACTTTCATCAAAATAAGCAAAGCATCGCTTCACAATGGCGACAAAAGAAAAAGAAACATAACGGAAAATTTAGGTCTCATTACAGCAAATCCACTGACTAGTTAAGACAGCACAAAGGTAAAACCAACTGCAGGACATATTCATCCCCAGTGCCACAATTCAAACGCCCAAATAAGCCATTCAGGAAAGAGACGAACAAAATCCACACAAAAGTTGAGATTTTAGAGACTTGCTATAGGCAAAGCACTCTATGCTTCTTCCTGAATTTCTTCCTCGTCCTCATATTCATAACCCTCCTCATCAGCTGTCGCATCCTGGTACTGCTGGTACTCGGAGACCAGATCGTTCATGTTACTCTCAGCCTCGGTGAACTCCATCTCGTCCATGCCTTCGCCGGTGTACCAATGCAAGAAAGCCTTCCTGCGGAACATGGCAGTGAACTGCTCGCTCACCCGGCGGAACATTTCTTGAATGGAGGTGGAGTTTCCAATGAAAGTGGATGCCATCTTCAGACCAGTCGGAGGAATGTCACACACAGTCGACTTGACGTTGTTTGGTATCCACTCCACAAAGTAGGACGAGTTCTTGTTTTGCACATTAATCATCTGTTCATCTACTTCCTTGGTGCTCATCTTGCCACGGAACATTGCTGAGGCAGTGAGATAACGGCCATGGCGTGGATCTGCAGCACACATCATGTTTTTTGCGTCCCACATTTGCTGAGTGAGCTCGGGAACAGTGAGGGCTCGGTATTGTTGGGACCCACGAGATGTGAGCGGAGCAAACCCAACCATGAAGAAGTGCAAACGAGGGAATGGGATGAGGTTGACTGCAAGCTTGCGGAGGTCAGAGTTGAGTTGGCCAGGGAAACGCAAGCAGCATGTGACTCCACTCATGGTCGCAGATATGAGGTGATTCAAGTCTCCAACTGAAATGAGAACAATGGAGATCAAACGTCTCAGCAGAATTAAGTCAAAGATGTATTTAACCAGTTGATTAAATCAAACTACTGAACTCTTAATAAGGTACTAGCCAAAAGATACTATATGACCCACAATCAAGAACTTGAGAGCGACGGTATTAAGATATGGGGTCCAACTGCCCACAGCATGTTGGGAAAAAACATCTGCCGGAGACAACTGGATGCTATGGCCCAAAGGTAACAGACTGACAAAGTATATAAAAAGGAATATTCTGAACCAACAGATCATAGCTATGATAAACTCATCATAAATAGTCAGAATAGAACGACTTCCAAGAAAGCCTCCACATGGGATAACATATTCCTGAGATTAATAAACAGAAAACAAATAGATAATAGCACTAAAGTGCACTTTACTACAGGGATATAACAACAGAAATTGCTAGGAGAGTGAAGAAAAAGAAGTACTGAAATTCCAGCCTTTATGTACAGTCAAATAGATTAGGTAGTGCCTGTTCTCATTCTGAAGTCCAAAAACTTCAGAATCTGAACTAAAGAAGATATGCAATTGGATTTTGCATTAATCTAGACTGGCCAACTAAACAATTGCAATTTGGTCCAATAGCTAAAAAACAAAAAGGCCTTCTCGAGCATAGCCAAAAGGAGATACTTACAGCTAGGCGTAGTGAGCTTCAAAGTCCGGAAGCAAATATCATAGAGTGCCTCATTGTCCAAAACCATGCATTCATCTGCATTCTCAACAAGTTGATGAACAGAAAGAGTTGCATTGTAGGGTTCAACGACGGTGTCGGACACCTTAGGGGAAGGGAACACAGAGAAAGTAAGCATCATTCTATCAGGATATTCTTCACGGATCTTAGAGATGAGGAGTGTTCCCATGCCAGATCCAGTTCCACCACCCAGAGAGTGGCAAACCTGGAAACCTGAAATCAATAAACAAACAAGGATTCAGCTTCGTTTATAACAAACAAGCAGTCGCTTATGCAAAACAGAATAGCAGCTTAATAGGGGAGAAGAAACCGGTAACCATCGCTAGCACTCAAATGAGGAAGTGCAACAAGCAATGTCGGCAAACACAAAAAGCACTCTCTAAAGCATCATGAAAGAATGCAGCTCAAGCTAAAAAGGGTTGAACTGATGAAGCATACGAGTCACATCTGAGATAGAGAGCCTGACATTAAAGCATTCTAATGTTGTAACCACATGATGGAAAATAAGTCCAGACATGCTCCCATACAATTGCTTAACCTCTGAACTTTCCAATTAGAAACGTATTCTACCTTATGGCAGCTGCCCACTAAACTTGCAAGTAAGCAGAACCATTACGAGCAAGGGCAACAAGAAATGTCTCCACATACAAAAGCACTAATTTTTACAGCACCAAAGAGCAATACAGCTCGCGCTAAACATCAAGCATTCAAGATTGATTATACTGAAAATGTAAAGGGTTTCAATGAGAATTCTTTCTCTCCAAAGAAAAATGGGGACAGCACCGAGTAAAACCAACAGGCATCAAGGCAAATTGAGGAAGTCTAGCAAATGATAATGAACTCAAACTGACCAATGTCAAACGAAGATCCAGCAGACAACTCACAACTGATAATGATAGTGCAAGAGGGCCACTGAAACACTCTATTCTAATCCAAACGACTTCCAAAGGGCAGTATCATTGACAAAACCGCTGGAAATTTTGCAGCTAGAAACGCTTACTGACTCACGCGCAGCGCACAGTAACCACTCACGAGTAACTCACGCCCGAGACACATTCTAAAATCAGCAGATCGCAAACAAAAACTACACGACGGCTCCATTTTAACGAATAAATCTCCAACACACTCCCTTCAGGTCGATAAATCAGCAGGTGAAACAAACTTGAACGGCCAGAAATGCTTCAAGAAAGTGATTTCAACGAACGGAACGCACAGGTCGGAAGCAATCAGCGCCGAAAATTGCTTACTACCTTCATAGCAACCGACGGTAAGCAGGAAACCCGTCCATCGCACACAAATCTACGCACTAAACCACTGACTCTGCGAATCGACACGCACGAGGCGCGTTTCAAAAGTAGCAGATCGAGAAAAAAACAAACAGAGCTAGAGGACAAGGTATGAACCGCGAACAATGCCTACGCCGGATCAAAACCTAGTTCCCACGGAGAGCTCAACAGAGCATCCCAACGAACCGAAAGCAAACTTCTCCGATGGACAGCGGAGACCAGACCGAGCACCGCCATTACCTTGCAAGCAGTCGCAGTTCTCAGCCTCCTTCCTCACGACGTCGAGGACGGAGTCGATCAGCTCGGCGCCCTCGGTGTAGTGGCCCTTGGCCCAGTTGTTGCCGGCGCCGGACTGGCCGAACACGAAGTTGTCCGGGCGGAAGATCTGGCCGTACGGCCCAGATCTGACGCTGTCCATGGTGCCGGGCTCCAGATCCATGAGGACGGCGCGGGGGACGAAGCGGCCGCAGCTGGCCTCGTTGTAGTAGACATTGACGCGCTCGAGCTGCAGGCCGTCGTCCCCCTGGTACCGGCCGGTGGAGTCGATGCCGTGCTCGGCGCAGACCACCTCCCAGAACTTGGCCCCGATCTGGTTGCCGCACTGGCCGCCCTGGATGTGCAGGATCTCACGCATCTTCGAGAAGAGAGAGAGAGAAAGAGCGAGAGCGGAGGTTCGTGACTGTAGTGAGAGAAAGCAACCTGAGCTTTGTGCGTGCTTCTTCTTCTGCTGCAGAGAGAGTATGGGGGGCCTGAGGAAGGAAGAGCGTTACGTTATATAGGAAGGAGGAGACGGAAGGGTGCGGGCGCCGTTAGGGACTTGACGGCCGTTTGGTTTGAGTGGGAATTCGAAATTTGAAAAAAGAAATGATAAAAAAACGGGGACTGTTGCTGCGCCTCGCTCCTCGGGAATTGCGAGGGGAGGGTCGCGGGGGTTCGGACCACGCGGTCGTGGCGGCGGGTGGACGGCACGCGCGCCGGAGAGCGGGCGGGGGTGGGTTTTCTTCTTTCCCTTTCGGCCGTACGATGACGGCAGCGAGGCTGCAGGGGGCGCACGTGCCGGGCCGAATCGAACCTGAAAAGTGGAAAGCGGGTCTGGACAAATTAAAGAATAATTGAGATAAACAATAATAATAAAAATGGCCAAATAATAATAATAACGCTAATAATAATCATAATAATGGTGACAACGTACAAGGAAACACTCGAGCAAAGTGGGCCACCGATCAAAATTGACCGAGAATTATTGAAGGTCCGAGGGATAATAATACGAATGATCTCTAAATTCTATTTTGCTGAGCAATGTGATTTTTGAATTTTCAATATGATTTATGTACTTGTTATTTCTGAACTTTCAATTTTCTTAATGTGATTCTTGAACTTTTGGAATTTGTTTAAACTAGTTCATAACTTTTATGAAAATAACTAATGTTATCTTTCCATTAATTTAAAGATCCCATGAGTCAATAGAAAGTTGGATTTATATTGGATCTCACTTGAATCACCCCATCTATCCTCCTAAGAAGAGGTTTGGTTTTAAATCCAGTTCGAATAGGAGAAATACGACACATTGATGTACTTTGGATGAGGGAAAAATTAGCGATTAAATTGAATATATATAAAAAATTTAGAGATTATATCAAACAAATTAAAATTCTAAATACGACATTGCACGTTAGGCGAAAGTTCGTTGACCATATCATACATTGAGTGATTGTTCAATGACCGTTTGTCATTTTCGCAAGATCCTGAGTCAAGAGGTGAGGGTGCATACGCCATTTCAACGTACGATTCACTCCAACTTTTTGCAGATAACACTCGAGCAAAGTGGGCCAACGATGGAAACCCAAAGAGCAAGTCTTCCTCCGATTCACCCCATTCGATTCATTCATCCATAGAAAAAGAAAGTTGCGCAGTGAGCATCAAGAAAGCTCCCTCCCACTTCGCACACCACCCCCATCACTGCTCTGACAAAAGGGAGATCGACCCTTCATGCTAAAGCAAAGCAAGCACCTCCCAAAATCTCATGAAAGCCTCCAGATGCCAACCACCTGACGGATCATCATCATTGCAACTATATAAACTTGAAGAGAATCTATGATTTCCACAGTTGTGATGTAAAGATGTTGTCAAACATAAGACAATCAGACATGTTCTAATGAAGGGATTTCTCAGGTTATTTGAATCCAAACGCATGTCAATGTGCTTTTCCAGCTCGGGAAAGATCGATTGGGACTCGATCGTACGAAATAGCCGACTCAAACCCGGAACCTACTTTTCAAAACAATGGAAGTCTGAGTATAGTTCGACATCGATTATGTGCCTCATGGAAGCAAACAGGAGATTAGGAGGGGGCTTTCCGTAATAAAGGAAAAGAAGCTGAGCTGCATCAGTTGGAAGGGACTGTGCAACAGACCGTTATCAATGCGGACGCACTTGGAAGTTTTGGAAGCAACTTAAGGGACAAGTGAAGAGACTCTAACGAGAAAAGGCGGTCTCATTGGCACCAAAAAGTCCGTTCGACCAGCCCAAGCCCAACTGGGTGCTGCCAGAATAAGCAATTTTGACGTCACCTTTTTTTCCATTCATTTCTGGAAATGAGTTAAGAACATGTTTCTTGCCCTAAAGATTGCTAGGTTCATTCTTGGGCTAATGAAGCACGATACATATTTGTTTGATACGAGTGTACAAATTTGAAGCCTTGATAGACATGATTCAAAGAAACTGATGGCTTGAATATCGAGATTTGATTTGCATCTTTTATTCGATAGATTTAGAATTTTAGAGGTAGTGTGCTTGCCGCGATGACATTGAAGTCACAACAAACCGGGCACGTGAAGCTCCACTTATTTAGAATTAGGTTTGTGCAAATGGGACATGGTTGCAACCTGAACACGGGAGATCCAAGTTGGTTTGGCCACGACTTTACCCAACTGCAACGCTCAAGTGGCTCAATTTAAATTGGTCATTAACAGGTCAGCTTAAGGCCGAAAGTTGACCAATGCATTGGAAGTTGACAGATTACTATGGAAAATTCCTTTTTCAAATGTTGCACTTGGGTGGTACTTCCAATCAATTTTGGCCCTTCAACCTAAAGTCGACCTTCCAATTTTGAAAAAGAGAAAATAAATAAGAGAGGACGGTCCGTTGATCTCAAGAAGCGACGGGCTTGATTTTGACGTCGGGACGTCTTTTTTCTCCAGTTGCAAAAGGAGATTGAGGGCTGTGGGGCTATAATCTTAAATGAAAAACAAGGAGGGGAACCTGGCTAGAAATTTTATGAAAGCTGCTTTTCATGGAGAGTTTTAGACCGAGCATTCAACTCAATATTTCGGGGCTGTCAAAACAATGGTAGTATGCCATATCTATGGGGAAGATAAATATATATGAAGAATTGAAGGTGCAAAGCGCGTGAATGCTAAGATATTAAAATAATGAACACATCTGCGAAGTTCACCTGGAAAGGCCGCAGAGGTCCCTATGAGAAGGAAGTTGAAGCGTCCTATGGTGAGGGTTTTACATGTTTTTGATTTGTATCACATAATTCTAACAAAAGTATATGATAACTGTCATTGTTATTTGCAGCAAGATTGCTATCTTCGGCCAATTCTCACAAACAAGTCCTGACTTCCGAATTGACGACTTAAAATGTGCAATTAGGAGGTCTCCGTTATTCCTTGAAAATAAGAGACCATCATGCTAACATCTTTCTTCAAAAATGTTTATATAAAACCAGTTTTACTAGAATCAAGATTCATACAAAATTACTTGATTTGTGATATGACATAAAAAAAATCATATCACATCTACCAACAAGGAAACTTGATATCTCAAACTTGTTGACACGAAACACAAAATTTGTGTTGCTCCACCAACTTAATAAAACTTCAAGGCCTATCTAGCATCTCTTTAAAAATACACGACAATTCCATCTTGATTTTTCTCCGTAACTTGAATAAACGAATACAATGAAATTACTTGATCGCATATAAATTTTATAAATTTCACCATTTTATTTCATGGTATGGAATTTTCAGATTCAATTGTACTTTAGATAACGATACATTTATTATTGAAATTCAATCTTTCTTTTCACTCCAAAAATTTCCTTGTTTGCTTGCAATAACAAAACAGTTCCAAAATTTTATACGTCATAAAGATCGAAATAACTCCAAACATCAAGACTGATTTTTTGTGTTTGAATAGTAATTGTTCATTAAAATAATATACATATCAATTTCATACCCAAAAAACGAAATATAGCAAAAAAAATTTAAAAATTTCCAAAATAAGAGGGAAAAAGAATATCACCGACTTCCAATACGCCACTCGAAGAACCCTAAACCATCCGCCGGGACGAGATCGCGCCACCTCTGCTGCCTCCAAGGCGAAACCCAACCCACGCCGGCGCCGAGCTTCGCGAGATGGTGAGCCAAAGACAGAGGCTCGCTCGCAAGCGATTCAAAGAAGCACACCCCGAGCTGTTCCCCGAACCGGAGCCAGCCCCACCCAAGGACCCGACCAAGAAGAAGAAGAAGAAGAAGCTGGACAAATTCAAGCGCAAGAAGTCGGATCCCGATGGCCCCAGAAGACCCACCAAGAAAACCCTCAAAAGACACCCGCTTAGAGTTCCCGGATTGATGCCTGGTGAGGGCTGTTTCATCTGCAAAGGTCAGGACCATATTGCCAAGCTCTGCCCTGAGAAAGCTCAGTGGGAGAAGAATAAGGTTCATTCTTTCCTGTTCTTTGGGCCTTGGACCGAATTGGCTATCCTAACTTCTTGATAGCATTTTAGCATTGGCGGTTCTTGGGTTTATATGAGAGTCTATTTCCTTGTCTGACTCATGTGGAGGTTGCTTGAGAAACAGTGTGCCGGTCCATGAACCTTTGCTCAGGTGGTTTCTTATTTTTTTTTTTGGTTTTTTTTTTGGGTGTTGATGAGCGTCCAATCAATCCGGGCGTGTGCATTTGAATACCCAGGGTCCAGCATTTTACTTCCTTCAGTTTCTTGGTGGTGTTGCTTAGGTTGTCTGACTCTTGGGTTTTATGCTGTTTGATGTCTGCAGATATGCTTGCTTTGCCGTCGGCGCGGTCATAGTCTCAAAAACTGCCCGGAGAAGAATGACGAGTCTGTTGATAGGAAGTTGTGTTATAATTGCGGGGATACGGGGGCATTCTCTTGCAAACTGTCCTCAACCTCTTAAAGACGGTAATTTGATCTTAAGAGATTGTACTGACAAATAAAAATTGTCATTCTATTTTGATATTTGCTGATAATGAATTACATATTGCGAGCCATATAATTTGGATGTCCACTAATGCAGAGGTCATTTTCCCTCCTTTTTCTCTGTATATTGTAGACTAGCATTTTACTTTTCTTATTGGTCTATCTTTTAATTCGCGTCTTTCTGAGCTTGCTTCTTAAATCCTCTTCTCAAAAGGTTAAACTTAAGTTTACTTACATAAGCCTACTTTTGGGTGATGTGCTGGATCGGCTTTTTTTTTTTATCATCTAGAGAAGAATCACTTAAATGTGTGTGCTCATATTAACTTCCGTCCATTGTTCTGCTACTGTGGTGTTTTCTTTTACGTCGTGATGATGTTTCCCCCCGATCATTTGCTCTCCTATGTGGTGACAGGAGGAACTAAGTTTGCCAGCTGCTTTATTTGTAAAGAGCAGGGTCACTTGAGCAAAAACTGCCCTCAAAATGCTCATGGAATTTATCCAAAGGTACATTGTTTTGTTTATTGTAAATGGCTTCAGTAGAGCTTAAAAGAAAATTGGGTTTTTGCTAAATCTTCTTTTACACAAATCGATACGCGCTTTGGTCTATATCTGTCTATACTCATTGCAATACTCTCATGAATAGGAGATATCTAACTTTCTCTTCTGTAGGGTGGTTGCTGCAAAATCTGTGGTGGTGTGACGCATTTGGCCAAGGATTGCCCTGAAAAGGGCAAAAGAGGTTCCGGGATTGGCGGTAGATGTGAGTCATCTTCTATATCTTAAACTCGTGTTGGCCTGAAGGATTCTTAATTCTTATGTTGTTCTGTGGCAAAGTCTATTTGCATTTTGAGGATAAATATTGCAGCCGATGGTACACATTCTTCCCACAACCCTTATTATTTTTCAGTGGAATGTTCCTCAGGCATTAGGAACCGAGGATAAACCAGATAAACTTAAGTATTAGAGAATAAAACAGTGTAACAATTTGCTCATATCTTGAGCCTCCACAACCTTTGGACATTAACTCCTCTAGCATGTGTAAAGAATGGTTGGGTAAGATGATTGACTGCTTAAGTGTGAAAGAATGGAGAAAAATGACTTCAGTGTATCCAGACAATTTTCTCTTTATTCTTGAACTGAGCAGCCTGGCCTTAAAGTAGGAAGGAAAGTGAAGATCTATGTAGGCCTGGCAGGTAGATGAAGAGGGGTTTGTTACTTTGGCTATTTTGTGATTCTTATGGTTCTGGATCATGGACTTACTCTTGTCATGAGTAGATAAATCACACCGGATCTTCATAGTGATTACTCCATAAAGAAAGTTAGACCTGTCCTCCTGGTGTCTTATTGCTAGATCCTTGTTTTAAGATAATCATAGTTCTCCTATGATCTCGTTCACTTATTCAATCTACCCCATTGCAGTTTGGATACAGAAAATTGTCATACTGACTTCTTTGTCATTGTAAATGCTGGTACTGTATGAAATAATTGGCAAGAGTTCTCTTCATATCAGCAAGTCCGGTGCTTCTGAGTTTGCCTTGATGGGCTATTGCCTTATCGGTGGCTAACGTTTGGAATGCATATTGGAATTGGGGCTTGGCTATTAACATGATATTTGAAGTTCAGGATGTCAATTCAGCCATCTTAAAGTGACTTCGGTTTGACAGCCCTAATTCTTACGTGGATCTGATTCTTTGCTTGTAAAGTAAAATCCTCTGTTTGACCAGCGCAAGCTTACCATAGAATGTTCACATGGGTTAAAGATAGAGTGGCACAGATATAGTATTTTGGTACTTGTTCTGTAATTTCTGCCTTTTCTTTTGAATGCTTCCCTGCTTAATGTCCTCAAATGTTACTTCTCGTTGACAAGTTAAATTGCTTATATAGCATTGTACGACTTAAAGGTTTTTTTCTGATGCTGTCCCTTTGTCTTGTCTCCAGTAGCTGAAACAGAAGAGGCGCCGAGACCCCAAGTTACCAAGTTCTTTAGCGGGGACGATCTTGATGATGACTTTATGGTGGACGAAACACCCGCTAAGAAAGACAAGTCTAGTGCATGTGTAGCTGATACTTCTGGCTCAAAAGATGGTCATGTAAAAGCCAAGAGAAAACAGAGTACAAAAGTCGTTAATTTTGTTGGGTAATCGTTGTCGATTTATGAGAGATAGCTAGGACTACAGCGTTGCTGGCCTTCTCTTCATTTGTGGTCCTTCTAGCAATTTTGACCCTCGGATACAGTGAGTTTGGGATCGCTACTTTCACGGAAGTGAAGCAAAAGAACTGCAGGAAAAATACTATAGTATTTATCGACCGTCGACAATATGTTGTAGTTGCAATAGAACTTGTACCATGTAGTTCGAAATTCTTGAATTGATAGTTCATCATTCGAAACTTTGAGTTATACAGAGACTCCGTCATGCGGCTTATAATGCGTGAGGTGCATGCGCTCTCCGTTTCTCTATTCAACGATAAAACATTTGATGACATATGCGACCTCGGCTTCTCTCTAAAGCCGACCCCACGAACTCGACTCCCGTATTGGCTCGATGTCATTTGCTGTCTATCATTCGAGATCATTGATTGCAAGGATCGTAAGGATGCATTGCGGAGCCGTGTGCATTGAAGGGGTTGAACGAAATAGTCAATGGAAGGGTATGACAAGGCATGCCATTCATGTAGTATATGAACTTTAGCGAAAGTGGGCAGATTGCCGCTGCTATATTTGGGAACTTGCATTTACAAGAAAAGAACAAGGGGAAAGATAACAAGGAACTTTAGATCTATCTATCCTATGCATCGACGAAACGAAATAGACGTGCCATGCAAGATGGCATCATCAAGAACGTGGCGACATCAAAGTGTTTGGTCGTTGGCGCTGGCGTTGGAGGGGCGTGATCCATTTTTTAGCAGCCTCTTCCTTTTCCTCCAATTCCTCCTCTCCACCGGCTTTAGAAATCCCCGGGATTAAGGATCACCTTCATCTGTCTCGACCTCTCTCGCCCTCTTCTCCTCCTCATTTTCTTCCTCTCATCATATTTTGCTCCTTCCTCCATTTCTCTCTTCTCGCCGGGAGCTTCTTCTCTCTCTCATTAAAGGCAAAAATGGTACGTTCCGCCCATCTCCGATCTCTCTGAAGGCACGATCTTTTCATGCTTTGGAAGATTGCGAACGGACGGAGAAAGATATGGATACCGTTTCGACGTTTCTTTTGATCATGATTCACGTTAAAGATGATTGTGCATTTTTTGTTCTTCATGACAATCTAGGTTGTGATTGTTGTAGATGGGCATGATCTAGGTAGAACTCTATTAAATGGGTCAAGGTGATTGTAATTGTTCGTATCGAGAATTATGTGTAGAGTATCGGGACGTGCATGAACGACCGGCCTCTCCTGTCGTCCTCATTTTCGTCATCAGCAATTTGAATCGTATGATCGTCCTGACCATCTGACATCTTGTTGCACCGACTTGAAAATGAATGAATTATAGGCGAATGCGGCTTCTGGAATGGCTGTCAACGACGAGTGCAAGCTGAAATTCATGGAGCTAAAAGCAAAGCGGATTTACCGGTTCATCATCTTCAAGATTGAGAACCAGCAGGTGGTGGTAGAGAAGGTTGGGAGTCCGGAGGAAACTTATGAGGATTTCACGGCCTCTTTTCCTGCTGATGAGTGCCGCTATTCGGTATTCGACTTCGACTTCATCACCGACGAGAATTGCCAGAAAAGCAAGATCTTCTTCATTGCATGGTAACGCTATATCTCTCGACCGATATGACCTAGCTTTTATCTATGTGACTAGTCTAATGGTTTAAGTACCTTTCGGTATCAGAAAGACGATGATAGTTAGTCATGTAGCGTTGTTGCTTACGGAAGATCTGCACTTCCTCATTCGAAAGGATCGTATACGCGTGGCGTGCAAGAATTTTCCACTTGGATTTATTTCCTCTTGACTTTCCAAGTTGAGTCTGAGGTTCCAAATTTCATTCACAAACTCATGCAAATTTTCAATCAATGTGACCTCTGTTTATCTTATAGTTCCAAATGCATGTTAAAGGTATACATCCAGTTTCTCAACTTTTTTTTCGGGAATTCGAGCATATATTTCGTGCCGGTCCTCAATTCCAGAAGTCCGACCAGTCTATTGCAGTTGTGCTGAGCTTTATATGTTATCTGTTCGCTTTCTTGTGAATCGTTGTCTACATAATCAAAAGGATAGAAATAAAGCTCTCTCTGCGCGAAAATGAGAAAACGATCAGACTGAACTGAACAGAGATAGAGCTTCACTGATTGAATGTGTGTTGGTAGGGCACCCGATACCGCAAAGATAAGGAGTAAGATGGTGTACGCCAGTTCCAAGGACAGGTTCAAGAGGGAATTGGATGGCATTCAAGTGGAGTTGCAAGCCACGGACCCGAGCGAAATGAGCTTCGACATCATCAAAGGCCGAGCACTCTAGATGCTCAATTCAACACAATCTCAATGCCACTTTTAATTCTACTGGTTTTTTTGTTCACGGTATTTGTGTGTGAGGGGCTGAGAGCGGTTGCTTCTTCCGTCTAAAAAAGTGTATGTCCTTTCCATTCCTCAATCGGTGGTGTTGTATGAGTGTCACAACAGTCTTCCCTAGCTCAAACTCAATGTATCTGCTGCATCATGTAATATACAATCTTTTTAGTCTGCACTGCTTTTCCTGGGGTGGTGTAATTTGATAGCCTGTCATGTTGTTGTTGTATTATGCTAATCATCTTTTATCAAGACATGCATGGCTATGTAATCTAAAGGAAGTAATCCTCTTGGGTTGTCATCAAGCTAATAAATTAATGTGTGGTTTTGAAATTTAATTGCCTTATCAAGGCGGGCTTGGGGTCAAGTCTCTGGAGAATTTCTTATGGAGAACACTTAAAAAAGGTTAGAAGATAGACTCATAATGTATGTTAAACATCACCATTGAACTTTAGACTTAAATCATGTGTACTGAACTGTATAATTGTCTCGCTAAAAAGTTTAAACAAATGCCCTTCGATCGAACAATAAGTGAATAAATTTACTATCATTCCTTCCCCGGCTCTCTATAAATGCCATTTATCTGGTCTAAATAAAAAACCAAACCAACTTCCCAATGCTTAGACAAATGTAACCAAAGCTGAAAACTTGAAGCCACAGCATTAATATTGTCAAGCAATGGCAATGAACATTTGGTGCTTGAGAGGGTTATACATGCAAACTCTTAGGTCATGATCACGAGGGTTGCACTTTTATATAAATGTGAACTCTTAGGTCAAAATCACAATGAACATTTGTCTATTGATCGAACATTATACAAGACACTTGGATAGGGGCAATTGTATGCCTTGATTGGTACTAATCAAATCGAAAGTTCTAATAGCTATAAGAAAATGTAATTGCACGAATAGCACACTTCTATTTGACAAACAGTTAAGCTCTTAATCTGTAGGGCAAAAAGAAAAGAAAAACCTCTTTACCTTTGTTGGTTCGAGCAAATAAGCCACTGGGCTCGATTAATGTTCTAGAATTGGGTGGGCCAGGCTAATTGAGAGTACTATGGGCTCGAATCCTAGATAAAGTTTGGGCCCAAATGGATAAATACATAACTTAAGGAAGTAAACATCATCTTCTAGGACAAATTGTGCTTTCATGCGATTATAGTTTAATTTCGCACTTTAGGAGTTTATGATAGATTTTTAGACATGAATTTCATATCTGAAAACTTTAGGTGCCTCTGTTAATATGATATGGATACAGGTGTTGCATATCAAATGAGTGGTTTGCTTACTCGCACATTGGGCAGATGGACTTGATTTATATGTTTAGAATGTAAAGTTGTTGATCAAACTGTGAATCATAAGTTTTGCATGTCAAAATTAATAATTGCGCAAAATCAGTTTCTCCGTTGCTGGGGAAGATGGCCTTGTCATGGCTAGGTGAGGCTTAAACTTGCTTTGCCAGAGGTTGGGAGTTCTGGTGAAGCTCACCCTTGCTGGCCTTTGTCTCTGGCTGATCGCCAAGGTCCGACGATTGGTTAAAAGACGAAGGGAAGGGAAAAAAAAAAAGAAAGAGAAAGAAAAAAAAAAGAAAAAAAATATGTAACTAAAAAAATTTGAAAAAATAAAATATTATTAAAAAATTGTACATGTCAATACCGGCAATGCCACATTGGACAGCCGGCATCAACGTTAGTAATTTCCAGCCAAAATTTTTCGGATGGATTCAATTGGTAAAACGTGAAAATATTTAGGACTCAACTGATAAAATTAAAAAGTTTAGGATTGAATTGGCAAAAGAACAATAGGTTTATGACTTTTTGGACGATTATCTCGCGTTAATTCAAACACAATTGGAATTGAAGAGACGCATTTTAATTATGTTTGTATGTTGTGCTATAGATTCTGGACAGTTTTAACATCGGATGAATCAATTACCAATAATGAGCATTCATTTTCAGACTTCAGCTGATTAAGAAACCTCTTTACAGAAACTCTCCATGATTCCAAAATCTTCACACCGCATTGCCAGAGTATATATCAGTAGTTCGCAACCCCATCACAAACCTGCAAGAATAGAGAGCAAGAAGTAGGACTGCACAGGTATGATTCAGCATTTCTGCACATGTTATGAACACAATCACACTTAGAATTATGTCAACATGATCGATCAAAATCTAAGCTCCTCCTTCATTTACCAGAGAAGAGATCAGCTTAAACCCTCACGCGTACGCTTCATTTGACGATGACAAATATGATCTAGCATCGTCGGTATGTCGTTACATGTTCTGGCTTTAACATTGTACTGCAGGTGCTCACAATGGCTTATAAACAAGCTACAGCACTGATGCTGATCGGATGTATCGTGTCTTCCATGGTGCTGGTAGCTCTCGGTGCCACGAACGGTTGCTCGGACGACGAGAATTGCGCCAAAGCTTCGAAATACTATGCGGGATTCCCAGAAACGGATGGAGATTATCGATGTTTACAACATTGCATGCAGTCGGGATCGGGGAATTGCTTCTCAAAATGCTCAGGCCTTGGCTAACCAACGAACTGTAAACCTAATCGGTTACTTCCGATGACGTAAACCAAATGTATTTCCCATTTTTATTGGAGTCTTTGTTCACGTTTAAGTTGTTCTGAAATGTTCCTTCATCTTTTTACTATCAATTCCAATTGCAAATCTCGATTGCATGTACCAATCTGCGTTTGCTTTTAATTTTAGGGTGCATTCGTTTCATGGAAAATGAGTAATTTGAAAAACATTTTTCGAAAAATAAGTGCTTATATTGTGTAGAAAAATTAGTCAATGAAAAATATTTTCGTTGTAGTAGTTACCAAAATCTTAAGAAATTGCTAATTTGTTAAAATCATGCACTAAGACATCAATAATAAGAAGGTATTGAATATACATTTGGTAGAAAATAAACAGCATATTCACCAAAGTGTTAATTCAAACCCAATAGGAATTGAAGAAACACGTTTTAAATAAGGAAAATTATCCAAAAAGTGCTAAATATATTTCACTTTGGCCAATCCAATCTTCAACTTTTTTGACAATTTGTCAATTAACTTCATCTGGTCAATTTTGACTGGAAATCATTGATATGGATGCTAGTCCTACGTGGCACCATCGACGCTGTTGTGGATAATTTTTTTAACTTTTAATATTTATTTACCTTTATTTCTTTGTTGTTTTCCGTCGCCTGCCGCAAAAGTCTTGCCCAGACTGGGCGAGGGCTACCTTGGCCGTTGCTGGCAGTGTTGCGAAGGCCTTGGGCGAGGCCATTGTCGCCTCGCTGTCCACGGATGAGGGCGTTCGCACCTTTGCCGGATCTGGCGAAGAGGACACTGAGCGACGCGAAGAGATCGAGATGGATTGGCCGTCGGAGGATTCTCTGTGCAGCGGGAAGCTCAGGTTTGAGGCGCCAGAGGTAGATTTGGAGATATGATGGAGAAAATGCATCACCGATCTGGACGTAGGTTGGGTGTTTTTCTGAGTCGACTCAGCGCGCCTAGGGTTCTGATTCTGGTAGATCTTCTTGAGGTGGAGGAGCTCCTTCCAGCGATTCGAGCTCATTTTGATCCTCCGCCTACGCTCGGAGATGTTCTCCGGCAAATAGGGGCACACCGCAGAGGGCGCTTCATGCGAGAAGGAGCTGGAGGGAGACGATTTTCTCGTCGGAGAAGTGATTGTCGACCGGGAGCATGGGGACGAGATCTTTGAGGTAGAACTCGAAGTCTCCGGGGGCAGAAGGCTCAGGGCGTCTTGGCCAATCCGCCGTGGGACATCGCCGGTAGTGGCCGAGGCAGGCCTCGCCCAATTCGGGTGAGACCTTTGCTGTTGGCAATGGTCACCAGTGACCCTCGTTGGCACATGAAAAAAAGCAAAATAAAAAAAGAAAATAAAATAAAAATTACAAAAAATAAAATTTTTAAAAAATTATAAAAAAAATATTCATATCAGTGGTGAACCTGCTGGTGGTGCCATGCAGAAGGACTAGTATCCAGATTAGTGACTTTTGGCCAAAATTGATCGGAATAACTAAATTGGTAAATTATCAGAAGATTTAGAACTCAATTGGCAAAATTGAAATGTTTAGAACTGACCAAAGTGCAATAGGTTGATGACTTTTTGGACAAATTTTCATATTAATCATGCATGTATTTTCTGCTGTAAATTCTGGACAGTTTTAACATCGGATGCATCAATTACCAATAATGAGCATTCAATTTCAGACTTCGCTTTATTAGAAACCTCTTCAGAGAAACTCTCCAAGATTCCAAAATCCTGCCAGAGTTTATATCAGTAGTTCGTAACCTCATTACAAACCTGCGAGAATAGAGAAGAAGTAGAACTGCACAGGTATGATTCAACATTACATTAGTAGCTCGTAACCCCATTCCTTGGTATGTTATATGTTCTGGCTTTAACATTATATTGCAGGTGGTTGCAATGCTTTATAAACAAGCTGCAGTACTGATTGCTGATCGGCTGTATCCTGTCTTCGATAGCATTGGCGGCTCTTGGCATCCCGAACGGTTGCTCGGGTGGCGAGAACTGTGCGGAATCTTCGAAAAACTATTCCGATTTCCTGGATTTAGAAGCAGAATTTCGCTGTTACAACAATTGCATTCCCTCGAGATCAGAGAATTGCATGGAGAAATGCTTCCAGCTCTGATTGACTGACGAACCGTAAACCGAGTCGGTCACTTCTGACGATGAAAACCAAAAATAAGGATGTCTTCAATTATATAGCCCCTTCGAATGCAGATAGTCTCGCGCTTTGAAACACATGTGCAAGGTATATTTCACGTGTACGTTGTTCTGAAATGCTGAAAAATATAGGGCAAAAAGACAATTTCTCCATCAATACCAATGGAGATACAAATTACTGTTAATAGCGCAAAATCCGTGCAATAATCTCGACTCTTCGGTTAATTAGTCGACACCAAACCACGTATGTTGTTGGATTGTGGAAGCATATTGATGGCACACACGAGATACACTTAAATTAAAATCCGGTACTAGTAGGTTCACTCAAATGAAATATAATCGCACGCAACTTTTACAATTTATTTTCTCACGCTACACACGCAAGACGCTGAAAGCAAATTAGCTCATATTGCGTTCGCTCACTCGCAGACGATCAACTCTCTTTTCTCTCTCTATTTGGGAGCTCCCGCATCTTAAATTCTAAGGCCTTCCAATGCACCTATTTATAGGCTCTAATCTACTCTACTGCTCAGTCGGAGACCATCACTTTTCCAATTACGGCTCCATGAGGGAGACGTGCAGCCAAAATTCACACGTTCATGAATAGTTTTGAAGCCTACAAACTTTGAAAGACAATCCTTGAACTTAGGAGCATGACTTCAAGAGCTACTCATCTTCATATTCACGTGAATACATTTATAGCGTGTTTCCTAATAGTTCCCTACTATCAGCCTTACCTGAGCCACATCGTAGCTATATATATATCTTAGAAAGTTCCCTTAAGGGTCAAATCTCTCGAAAAGCTCCATATCAAATTGATGAGAAATCAATAAGAGTAGGCGGTTCTAGATTCCATACAGGTAGAAAATCTCTCAAAAAGCTCCATACCCAATTGATAAGCAACCAATAGGATTGGGCGGTTCTAGGTTCTGTACAGATTTTACCTAGAACTTGAAACTTACCAATAGGAACAGATTTAACATTTTTTGGAACCTGAAATCTACTCTACGTATCTTGAAACCAGGAATCTATCATGTCATAGGTTTCATAGTCGGCCGGTTCCACGGTATACTTAGTTTTCACATGTGTTATTAATTGAACAATTACAGTGAATCATCACCTTTAATGACCACCACTTATTTCTACGATCCATTAACCACAACTTATATTTAGAGACAATAAGAATATGAAACATTAACAAGTCATAAAATGAAAGCTTAAACTAGTAGTTCCAGATTGTATACTCATTATCTAACGCTATGGAATACCGCAGGATCACGCGAAGACGTAGACTAAGAAATCACATAAAAAACTTGTAATCTACCTTACATATTTTGAAACCTAAAACCTACAAATTTTCACTGGTTAGGTTCTTAGATTTCAAGTTTCATCCCGGAATCATGCTCACCCCTGGCAACCAAGTCCTCTCCATCGAGCCAGAGGAAAGGAGTTTTACACTCAGCATTTGACTACGCTTCAACCAACCAGTAGAATAGCTTCTTTTTCTCATTTATTCATACATATCCCAAATACCGAGCAAAACTTCACTTTCTGGTGATCTTGGCATTTGCTGCTTCATCTATTGAAGGTCTTGCAGTATTTGGGATATGTATGGATAAATGAGAAAAAAGAAGCTAAGTCTATTGGTTGGTTGAAGCGTCATGAGATGCAGAGTGTAAACCTCTCAATGGAGGACTTGGTTGCTCATCAATTGGGTATGGAGCTTTTCAAGAGATCTGATATAAAAGCTACCATGTAGCTTAGGTAAGGCTATACTGTAAATGTGTTCACATGAATATGAAGATGAGGAGCTCTTGAAGTCATGCTCCTAAGAGACCATTCTCATGGAACACGGGTAATGCTATTTAGCAATGCTACTCTATATTCTATTAAATAATCTTGTCTCTTTGGTTAATGAGTTGACACTAAAACACGCATATTGTTGGATTGCGGAAGTGTAGCGGTGGTAACACGAGATGATTATAATAAGTAACTCGAAATACATTTATATCATCAAGATGCGGTATAAATAAATCACTCCAATAAAATATTATCTCACCCAATTTTTACAATTTATTTTCTCATGTTAGGCACAAGACACTAAAAGAGTAAATTAGCGCATATAAAGATGCACTCTCTTGACCCTTTTATATTTCACTTCCTTACAGACATGGGGTCCGAAAAGATTCGAACTCAGGACCTCCAGCTTTGATATCATGTAAAATTTTGTGAGACTACTGTCAACTGTTCTAAAAGGTTAAGTTATTAAATGAAGACGTGATTTAATATTTAATTACTCTAACAAGCTCTCTCAGCTTAAATTCTAAGGCCTTCCAAGTTCTGATGCCCTATTTATAGGCTCTTATCTACTGCTCTGTTGGGGACTAGTACTGCTCCACTGACGGCTCCATGAGGGAAGTGTACAACCAAAATTCACACGTTCAGACATATCCATGTGAAAACATTTATCGAGCGTCCCTAATATTTCCCTACTGTTAGCCTTATGGTAGCTTAGGGAAGTGGATGTTGACTTCTAACAAATATTTGTAACTATAATTATATGTGTGTGCATATATATAACACTCAAGTATAAAGAGAAAAGGATTCAAAGAACATTAAGGAGCCTCAGCAAGACACAGAACGAAAGATGGAAAAACTCTCACCGAGAAACGCTTCTCACGTTCTCTTGTTGAGCTTACTCATGTTGTCTATTACTGCAAGAGAAGCAGATGCCGAGATCACGAACTTGCCCGGGCAACCTGAAGACGTCATTTTTTCTCAGCATTCCGGATACGTATCTATTGATCAGAACAAGAAGTTATTTTACTGGTTGGTTGAAGCGTCAACAGACGCAGACCTTAAACCTCTTCTCCTCTGGCTCAATGGAGGACCTGGTTGTTCTTCAATAGGCTATGGAGCTTTTCAAGAGATCGGACCCTTTCGTGTCCTGCCGAATGGGAAACTCTCCAAGAGACAATTCTCATGGAACACTGGTGATTTTATTTGAGTAATGCTTAAATATTTAGGAGCAATCATCTATTGACGTGAATGGTTGTTAAGTATGTGTGAAGTTCTATGATGCTAATTTGTGATGCGATGGGATGCTGCCAACAGAAACCAAAGCAATGAATTTTTCATGTAGCGAGACTAAATGGTTCATTTTGGGGAATTCCATTTGAACAAATGAAAGTGGTTATGAATGTCATTCTTTCAAACTCAATGGACAATGCGGCATCGCTAAGGGGTCATATTATAGATGACAATTTACTCAATCATCCCATTGTTTTGTTGCAGAGGCAAATTTGCTCTTCTTTGATTCCCGTTCTGATGTTGGATATTCTGTTTGCAGTGTTGCTGAGCCAGCTAGAGATAATAGCACAGGTTGGGACTTTCGGCTCGCTTTATCTCTTTGTATTGTTTTCACGTTTTGATTATTTGTCTCGATGATAAATTTCTTCCAAAAGATCAATTAATATCCCCTTTGTTCTGATCTCAGCCATGGACACTTACGCTTTTTAAATAAATGGCTTGAGGTCTACCCAAAATTCAAGTACAGAGACTTTTATATTGCCAGAGAGAGCTATGCAGGTATGTATATTTGTCACCATTGGACCCTAATGATCCTACTTATACAGCGCAGATTATGTCACTCAGAAGCTCAATATGGACCTTAGGCCATTGTGTTCCTCAACTCTACTGATACTAAATCATAACAATGGTATCACGTGGCCGAAAATCAATCTGAAGGGATTCTTGGTGAGATAATTAACATGGAATCTCTGGTGGAAGCAGATTCTTTTTACTACTGAATTCAGCTAAACTTTTGCTCTTTTGTTGGGGAAAAATTTTACTTAGGAAATCCTACTCTTGACCGACCAACTGGAGATCCTGGAAGGTACGAGTACATTTGGAATCACGGGCTTATTTCAGACACTACATACGAAAATATGCGGAACTTTTGCACTGTGGATGGAGATCCTGAAGGCTGCCATATGGCATGGATTGAAGCAAACACAAATGAAATTGGAGATGTAAATGGCTATAACATATATGTGAGACCATGCGGGAATAACACCACACAGGTGAGATAGCTCCCCAATTTATTTCAGAGGCAAGAACAGAAATATAAAGCAATAGCTTCGAAGTTTATCCAGTCTTTTTCTCTGGAAGCAGGATTTGATGTATAGAAATGGGGAGGATTTCCGCCTGGAGACCGACCCTGTGAAGTACACGAAAAGGAAAGAGGTTCAAGAGTCCTTCCACGTCGACACCTCCTATATTCCACTGAACTACACTCTCTGCAGGTCTTGTTCATGAGACAAGAACTTTGCTCAAATCAAGGGCGTGCGAAACTTCTGGAGATGAATCTTCTGATTTGGCTTATACAGTTAATGGAATGTCCCTATCAGATACAGCAAGAGTGATACAAAATCATCGGTCCTACCAATTCTTAAAGAACTCATGGAAACTCACTTGCGGATCTGGATATATAGGTGAGGTGTATCAAATTACCCGAAATAAGATTGTACTGTAGAATATGCTGGATAGGCTTGAGATGTACCCATGGTGGAATTAATTGGTAGGATTAGTGCCCATTCATATGTAGTAATGGACATTTCCTCTAATTCATCACAGATGTGTGAATTCTCTTACCGTAATTTAGTGGTGTCGAGTGTCGACTTTTCATGGATCATTGTGTTTTCTTGAGTAGTGGGACAACAGATGCAACCGTTCCGTTGTCAACAACCTGACGCAACGTTGTGGCACTAAAGTTGAAGGTACAGAAGAAATGGTACCCCTGGAACCATAATGATCAGGTAAGCGCCATTGAAATCAGTCGAAGGAAAAGCTTTCATACAATCCATTCACGATTCACCAAAACTAGGCTCTTTGGTTGCCCAGCTTGCAGGTTGGATCGAGGAATATGAAGGATTGACTTTCGTTGCTGTGATGGGCTCGGGACATGAAGTGCCAATGTATCTCCCCCCCCCCCCCGCGCAACACACCCCCCCCCCCCCCCAGGCGCATGCTATTTTTAAGAGCTTCTTGTCCAATGCACCAATGCCGAAGGCACCTTCTAAACAATGAGAAACTCAGGATGAAATCGCTATGAGGGATGATTTATGTTCATTATTAGATATAATGAAAGGTTGATGTCAATCCTTTGTATACAACGCAAAACTATTGAACCGCTTTCAGAATACTAGAAGCCTGGGAATTCATAATGGGTAGTTAGTCTGAAGTTGCTTGATGTTTCTTGTTGTAATTCGAAAGTTCTCGAATACAGTATGTGGAAGGCTAGTGATATGAACATTACTAGTTGAATGATATTGATGTAAGTTCAGAAGTCAGTATTTTCCTCCTATAAATTTACAGAAAATGATCCCATAGCATTCTGCACAATTGACTCGATAAACATCGACTTGTATTATCCTGGACGTTTCTTGATTAGACAGAGTAAGAACGTCGACTGGAGTTTTGAGTTATCTACAGACTGTCACTTTTATGACCTCCTATCAAAAGAAGTATGTATTTTCCTTTGTTATAATTGACACTCAAATGGTGGTATACGGTCTATGACAATTGAATTAATATGCATAACAAAGTCACTCCCCATGATTCTAGCCCTTGTGAATTCCTAAAAACTCTTCACGTGCGGAGTTGGCCCGATTTTAAACTCTTCAGAATAGAATGCACACGGTGATTATCTCTCTCCATAAGTTTTTGGAGAAAGTCTTCCCATATTTCTAAATTCAATCTCTTTTTTTCTAAAAACAAACATTTCTTCATTTATTTGATTCTCTCCATTGGTAAAGAGATGATTATCAACTTAACCATCAAATTGAAAGTCCGCTAGTCCCTTCTATATATGGCGATGTTACATTTTGCCGAAGGTGCGACTGTCCTAACGCATATGGAAATGTGTATCCACCAATCCTTAAGTCCATGATTGCATCATCCTTTGATGAAGAGATCATTTGAGAACTTGCTCTTTCGAGCCAAAAGAGATACTCAGGATATTGTCTGGTTATGTTATATTTTCTTTCATCTATATGCATCCCTTAGATGCACAGTGTAGAAGAAATATGAGTTTATACCTTAAAAAATCCATTATGGATATTCTGTGTAACGGCATAATTAGGCATACGTCCTGTTATTATTTAGTTTCTGGCTTTTGTTCTTGCTGTTTGTTCCGGTGTTGTTCGGTCTCTTTGAAACTTTGCGACATTTCCAGGACAATTGGGATCGTGTTATAGTTCAAGTGCGCATGATAGCAGAGGACTCAGATTTTCGTGAGTCTTGTGCTGGGTTTTTGGACATTATATGCTCAACTGGGACAATTGAAGAACAATTTGGGATTATGAAAAAAAAAAATACACGATATTTACTTATCAAAAAAAGAAATAAGTGCAACCAGATAAATATGGACATAAAAATCTGGAGGAAAAGGATATGTTAGAATGAGGACATGGACCTCAAAGACTTGGACTTGGCGCTTGCGGGTCTTGCGGGTTTTCAAACAGCGACGGGACTAAGGGAAGTTGACGTTATCGGCTTATAGCAGATGTAGTTTGCGAAGCTGCTAAAATTGTTTAACTTTTGTGTGAAATTACCGTTGAGTGCGCAGATGATAGATGTGAAAGAAAGAAGTCTCACGTCAGATGTATAAAAGCTAAAAGAAGCAATTGATGTGTGTGTGAAAGAAGGTCAAATGACGTGGAAGGCTAGTAATATGAACTTAATCAGTTAAACGAAATTGATCTAAGGTCAAAAGTCAGCCTTTTCCTCCTATTCATCTACAGAGAACGATCATCCTACAGCATCTATAACCATTATGTATTATCCTGGAAGTTGCTTACACACACAGAGAGCACGTCCATTTCATTAAAATCTTGTCAGAATTCGTATTTCTCCAAAAGAAATGCAAACAGAGCAATATAGACCCAAGTCGTCGTATGATACAAGGACATGGATTCACGACTTCAGTCGGTGCTCGCGGGTCTTGCACGGCAAACCTTTGCCATACATAATAATATCCACAATAATGCAGTGGGTCCAGCCCCGCCGACGATATGGAACAATAATTGGTTTGTTCCCTGTCATTCCTTCCCTGACTCTTTACAAATACCCTTTGTCGACTCCCATGAACCCAAATGCACCCAAACCAAAAGCCTGAAGCCTAATCGAGTGGCTTTCACGTGCAAAAGAGCTTTTGTTTTCAATCTCAGCATCATTCATGGCGAGGCATGACAGTGTGAAAGTCCTTGCACTAGTAAGTCTGATGTTGATTTTAGACAATGCGTGTGTGCTTGTGCAGAAACAGAAGCTCATCCTCCATTTGCTTTGAAGAAGAAAGGGATGCTCTAGTCCAACTCAGACAAAGTCTCTCAGACCCATCTAACGACCATTCTTCTTGGAACGGCAAAGATTGTTGCCAATGGACCGGAGTGACGTGCGACCAAGTAAATGGACATGTTGTCATGCTCCAGATCACACCAGGAGGTGAATTCTTGTTGTCACAGAATTATACCATAGCTAGTGAACTGAATTCTTCTTTGCTTAACTTGAGATACTTAAGCCACCTAGACTTGAGCGGGATCTATTTTGCATGGGCGCACATGCCCAAATTCATCGGCTCAATGAAGCAATTGAGGTACCTTAACTTGTCCAACTCTTTCTATGTTGCAACTGTTCCTCGTGAATGGGGAAATCTCACTAAGTTGGAAGTCCTCGATCTTCATTGCGAATATTGCTCGGTTGTTCTTGACGACATTATGTGGGTTTCGCATCTTCAAGCATTAAAGTACCTTGACATGAGTGGTCTAAATGCTACCAAATCTTCTGGAGATCTCATGCAGGTGATCACTAGACTGCCATCTTTATCACATTTGAGCCTATCGGCTTGTGGGCTTCACAATCTTTACCTGCCTTCTGATCACTTGGCCAATTGTACTTCTCTTAGTCTTCAATACCTCGATCTTTCAAAAAATAATTTCGAAGGTCCCATCCCAAGTACTGTATTTCAAAACATGACTTTTCTTCAGCACCTTGATCTTTCATCAAATTTTTTCAACTCTTCAGTATCAAGGTTGTACTCTTGCTTGAGGAACAAGCAGTTCCTCAAGTCATTATCCTTGGGCCATAACGAACTCCATGAAGAGATATTTTCAGTCGAGGGAAATTCTTCGGGGCTTATTGGGAAAAACTTGGAGCTACTGGAGATAAGCAATAATTTACTTCGAGGAGCTCTGCCAGATTGGCTGTTTAACTTGAAAAACCTGATAATACTTGACCTATCACATAATCAGTTACATGGAGCCATCCCGTCATCGTATGGTTGGTTATGCTTGGAAGCACTTATTCTTTCTGATAACCAATTAACAGGGGATATTCCAGAGGCATTAGGAAGATTGCAAGTCTTAGTAGTTTTAGATCTCAGTAACAATCTTCTAAATGGCACTATTCCACACAGTCTCGGACAACTTCAACATCTTTACTGGTTAATTCTTTCAGCAAACTCCTTGAGTGGAACAATTTCTGAAATCCACTTCTCCAACCTCTCGAAGCTATCGTATTTAGATATCAGCAACAATCATTTAGCTTTCGAGGTGGATTTTGACTGGATACCACCCTTCAATCTCACGTTCATTGGGATGACGTCTTGCGAGTTCGCAATGGAATTTCTGCGATGGATAAGGACTCAAGTCAGAGCAATAGACATAGCTTTGTCCAATAACTCCATCAGAGGAGCTCTCCCAGATTGGCTAGGTCTCATGTCACTCTCCACGCTGAATCTCTCCTACAACCAAATAAATGGATCTCTGCCAAAATTTTCCTCTAACCTATATTCATTAGATCTCTCCCACAACTTAATCTCAGGACCTATTCCACAAGATATTGGCCCAGCACTACCACAGTTGGAATTATTGTATCTGAATGATAATCTCTTAAGTGGTCCAATACCGACCTCATTATGCGAGATCCAATCTCTAGAAGCGTTGCACCTTGGAAGGAACGAATTAGTTGGTGAAATTCCTGCATGTTGGAAGGAGAGCCCTTGGACACACCTTGATTTATCATCCAATAAGTTGTCCGGAGTCATACCGAGTTCTTTGGGAAATCTAATCGGGCTTAGGTCATTACACTTGAACAACAACAGACTCCATGGAGGAATTCCTATGACCATGAAATATTGCAAGAACTTGCTGGTTTTGGATCTTGGAGAAAACAAAATCTCAGGAAGTGTTCCTCATTGGATTGGACCAACTTTTACATTACTACAGATTCTTAGACTGCAAGAAAACATGTTTAATGGTAGTATTCCTTCACAGCTATGCTTACTCTCCGCACTGCAAACATTGGACCTAGCGGTGAACAATCTGACGGGAATGATTCCAGATTGTCTCGGCTATATGAAAGGTATGAAACTGAGCAAAAGCCTAGATGAAGGCAACTCACTCTCCCCTGCTTTGGCAGCTGCACCTCCCATGCTTGGGCCAATAGCATCCATCGCTCCATCGGACTGGACTCAAGAGCATGTGGAGCAGGTCGTGAAGGGGATGGACCTTGACTACACCACACTTGATCTCCAGCTTATGGTCAATTTGGATCTCTCAAGCAACAAATTGAATGGACCGATCCCTGAAGAGCTTACCTTGCTTTCTGGATTGCGAGGCTTGAACTTATCGCGCAACTTTCTTTCTGGAGGCATCCCGACTATGATTGGAGATATGAAATCACTTGAGTCACTTGATCTTTCGAACAATCACCTATCAGGATCAATCCCGCAAAGCTTTTCTACATTCACATCACTAAGCAAACTTAACTTGTCTCACAACAACTTCACTGGGCAAATTCCGAGAGGAAATCAAATTCAAACCCTTGATGATCCCTCCATTTATGTAGACAATCCTCTACTTTGTGGCGATCCTCTACAAAAGAAATGCCCTGGTGCGGAGGCCCCTCAAGCGCCAGAAGAAGATGCCGATGAAGAAGGTAAGCTTGAAAAGGTGATGTTCTACCTCGTCATAATGTTCGGGTTTGCAATCGGGTTTTGGGGAGTTGTTGGTAGTTTGGTTTACAAGAAGAATTGGAGACGCACATACTTCAACTATGTGGATCATAAAACAGACATGGTGTACGTGATTGTTGCAGTGAAGGTAGCCGAGTTGAGGAGGAGGTTGAGAAGAGCGTAACAAGCCCGTTCTCCACATCAATCAGTTCAATACTTCATTGATCTCGTGAAGTTCTTACTTTCTTGTTCAAGCAGAATCGTCTTAGTAGTTGGCGTGTGCCTCCTTGTGACTAGGTGACCAGTAGCCAATTTTATGTTTTCTTTAATTTCAAGCTTGTCCGAGCTGGCCGTCAACGGAACGGCATGCGAAGTGCAAATCAATATCATTTTGTAATTTAGTGTTGCTCAGCAATTTAGCAGTACTTTGTGTTATTATAATCATGATGTTTTGCTTGTCAATGATGTGAAATTATGTTAGCAAATTCCATTTCATCCTGTTTATATGCCTTTTCTGCTAATTACATGTGGAGGGTAATACAAAATCAGGACATGAAATTGTTAATGGCATAGGGCCCTCCAATGTACATTTTATGCCTTTCCTAAGATTATATTTCCTTTCTCAATTTCCAGACGTGGGAATTTTTTTTGCATGTAATCCAAATCGCAATGGAGGACTCTGTAAAAAGCGTACAAACGATTCTCCACAATGTGAATTCATAGTAGAAGGGCTAGACATGCAGTATAGGGGATCAACTGATAATACATGGGCTATCAAACGAGTGAATCACTCAAAAGATCACGGAAATACGATGGCGTTCTCGTTTTCTTTTCTTTTCTTTTTTATCTCATTGTTTAAGAGGAATCCAGGGTCCGGTAATGAGAAATTTACCGTGGTTGTCAGATTTTCTAAGTTACTGATAGTTTCAAATACCATTGGCAAAAAAAAAAGTATGATCAGTGACTTGCTTGTCATGTAATCTATAAGTAAATCATTAACATTATCATGAACCAACGTCCAAATGAATTTAAAAATCACTTTCTTTTAAATTTTAGAACTATAGTTGGTAAATTATCATCACTATAATAAATTATCAACATTCAAATAATTAGCTACTGGTTCTGAATTTTAGAGTGTGATTAATTGGCTACTCACACTACAATGGATTTATCAACATCTCAATAAATTAATAATTTACTAAAGTTTGGATCTTAAGTCTTGGTAGTTCACTAAGTATACTTATAATTTGGAAAAAAAAGTTGGTAACTTACGAATTTATTTGGATATTGGTAAATTTAATATGATGCCGTAGGTTACTAACCGTACTTGTAATATTTGAAAGAAACAATTGTTAGCTTACTTATTTTTTGGGTTGTTGGTAAATCTATAGAGGATTGGATGTATACTAACCAACTTGTAACATTTTAAAGAAGTTAGTGATTTGCTAATTTATTGGAATATTGTCAAGTTCTTATACTTAGTAGTTTACGGAACCACACGGGTAGTATTTGAAATTAATTGGTAACTTACTAACATCCCAATGAATTAATAATTTTAATTTTTTTTTTCAAACTGTAAAAGTGTACTTAATAAACTAGAGGATAATAATTTTAACTTACTAACATTCCAATCGGGTGAATTCACTAAAAACCCCCAACTTTAGGTCAAGTCTCAAATTTGTCCCGAACTTTTTTTTGTCTTAAAAAAAACCCCAAACTTTAGGTCAAGTCCCAAATCTAACCTGAACTTTTTTTTTGTTTCAGAAAAAATCTCAGACTTTAAGCTCAGTCTCAAATCTGCCCCGAATTTTGTTTTGTGTAAAAAAAATTAGCAAATTTCAATTTATTTTCAAAAATTTACCCCGGTGATCCAGTTTCAACTTGACATGGCACTTCCACGTCGATAACAAATCCACATCAGCAAAGTAATGGGGCGATAGGTACAGACCAACGTTGCATTTCCACTTCTATAACAAATCCAACCCAATAAAATTTGTTGAAATTCTCCAAATTAAAACCATTCTAGGATATGAAAGTTAGGGACGATAACAAATCCACCCCAATTTTTTTTAATTTAAAAAAATCCTAATTTTTAGGTTCAGTCCTAATTTGCTCCGAACTTTTCTTTATCTAAAAAAAAACCCTATTACTTTGTTGATGTGGATTTGTTATCGCCACATTGAGTTGATATTGGATCATGGGGGTATATTTTTTAAAATAAATTAAATTTTGATGATTTTTTTCTACACAAAATAAAATTCGAGGCAAATTTGGGACTAGACTTAAAGTTTGGGATTTTTTCTGAGACAAAAAAAGTTCGGGCCAGATTTGGAACTAAACCTAAAGTTTGAGGTTTTTTCTGAGATAAAAAAAGTTCGAGACAGATTTGAGACTTGATCTAAAGTTGGGGATTTTTTAAGGAATTAGGCTCATTCCAATCGGTTTGGACTCTTTTTGGGTAGGATTTCCCTGGGGCGCTGAATCATTTTATGAAAAGTTTGGGACGGTCCTGGCTATTAGGCTACAAATATTGACCGAAAAGAACTGCATCGGCCCAAAAACTAAAAGATAATAAACAATTAAGACTTTAAAAAGATAAACTTTAATCTTCTTTGTCTCTTTTCCTCTCTTTACCCGGGTGTTAAATAACTTACAAAGCAGTCGGTAAATCTAATCGAAGAAGAGTTCATAATTCCGCATTGAAGTTTGTAACTTTGAGACGTTGGTATTTTTTTTTTTATGATATTAACTATCAACCATGGGTGTTAAAATCTTAATCTAAATATAAAAATCAGACGATGTTAAAGTTTAAAAGGGGCAAAGGACGTAGGTATCGTGTATCTGACTTGATGCAGTTGGCTCGCAGGTTTTGATATTGTACATGATTCTGCATATAAATACTTGCACATTTTAAAATGTTTTAGGTCTGTCTCAAATTGCAAAAGTCATATTCTGAGAGTAGAATTTTACTATACCAAGTTAGCAAGAGCCTTCCTGATAAGTCATGTGTTTTGATTGATACTTGTTAATTTTTCAAAGTAAATTTCACTAACAATAAGGCCTTTGTGCCACAGAAACTTTTGAAACTTCTAACATTTGTTGCAGGAGGAACAAGGACATGATTTCACAGAATGAACAAGGTCACTATCTCTCAGCTTGATATTTATCTCCACACCATTATTTTTCTCTCTCTTTTTTTTTTTTTTTTTGGGGGGGGGGGGGGGGGGGGGGTGGGCGGGTTTGGTTTAGGAATTAGTTTTCAGGTAATGAAATTCATCTCATCGAATGTTTGAATCAATCCACTCCCTCATAATGCTAATTAACTGCGAGTCACTCACCAACTCCTCTACCTAGTTACTCCATTTTTTTATTCGTCTGAAAGAATAGGGCATAGGGCATTAGGGTCTCATCATCGAGTCAGCAGGTAAAACCTTAGCCAAATAATTCAAACCTACCATCATGACCATCGAATTTTTTTATTAATCTCACCTACGGAAAAGTTTGGGAGAATCCAACGAGAGTTTGAGGAGTGAATAGGGATTGAATCCTGAGAGCCGCATTTAGCGGTCGGAACATTCTCAAGAAACCATGAGATATTTGGTATTGCCTCTATAAGAGCTTCTTGTCTAATGCACCAATGCTGACGGCACGTTCTAAACAATGAGAAGCTCAGCGTGAAATCGCTCGGAGTGATGATTTAACAAGTTGTTCATGTTCATTCTTAGATGAAAGGGTTGGTATCAATCTTTTGTACTTGATGCGAAACTATTGAACCATTTTTAGAATACTAGAAGCACTTGATGCAAAACAACAGTCTCCATGGGGAAATTCCTGCAACTATGAACTATTGCAGAAACTTGCTGATTTTGTATCTTGGCGATAACAAAATATCTGGAAGTGTTCCACATTGGATTGGACCAAGCTTTCAGCTACTACAGATTCTTAGATTGCGAGAAAACATGTTCAATGGTAGTATTCCTTCACAGCTATGCTTACTATCAGCACTGCAAATATTGGACCTAGTCGTGAACAATCTGATAGGAATGATTCCGAATTGTCTTGGCTATATGAAAGGTATGAAACTGAACAAAAGTATAGATGAAGGCAACTCACTCTCCGCTACTTATGCACCTGCACCTCCTGTGCTTGGCCAGACGGCTTATAGCATCGCTCCAGCAGATTGGAATCAAGAACATGTGGAGCAAGTCGTGAAGGGGATAGACCTTGACTACACAACACTTGATCTACAGCTTATAGTGAATTTAGATCTCTCAAGCAACAAATTGGTTAGGTCGATCCCAGGAGAGCTTACCTTGCTCTCTAGATTGCAAGGCTTGAACTTATCGCGCAACTTTCTTTCTGGAGGCATCCCGACTATGATTGAAGACATGAAATTGCTCGAGTCACTTGATCTTTTGAATAATCACCTTTCAGGAACAATCCCACATATCTTTTCCGTATTCACATCACTGAGCAAACTAAACTTGTCACACAACTTCACGGGGCCAATTCCGAGAGGAAATCAAATCCAGACCCATGATGATCCTTCCATTTATGCCGACAATCCTCTACTTTGTGGCAATCCTCTACAAAAGAAATGCCCGGGTGTGGAGGCACCTCGAGCGCCAGAAGAAGATACCAATGAAGAAGGTAAGATTGAAATGGTGATGTTCTACTTCGTCATAATGTTTGGGTTTGCAAGCGGGTTTTAGGGAGTTGTTGGCGGTTTGGTGTACAAGAAGAATTGGAGGCGCGCGTACTTCAGCTATGCGGATCGTAAAGCAGACATGGTGTACATGATTGTTGCAGTGAAGGTAGCCGAGTTGAGGAGGGGACTGAGAAGAGTGTAACAGGCCTGTTCTCCACATCAATCAGTCCAATGCTTCATTGATCTCGTGAAGTTCTTGTTTTCTTGTTCAAGCAGAATCGTCTTAGTAGTTGGCTTGTTTCTTCTTTTGACTAGTAGCCAATTTTTTGTTTTAAGCTTGTCTGAGCAAGCCGTCACCGGAACGGCATGGGAAGTGCAAATCATGTCATTTTGTAATTTAGCATTGCTCAACAATTTGGCAGTACTTTGTGTTCTTATGTTCATGATGTTTTGCTTGTTAAAGATGTGAAATTATGTTAGCAAGTTCCATTTTCGTCCTGTTTATGCTTTTGCTGCTAATTGCATGTTGAGGGTAATACAAAATCAGGACATAAAATTGATAATGGCATAGGGCCCTTCAATGTTCAATGGATTCCTTTCCTAAGATTATATATGTTTCCTTTCTCAATTTCGAGACATCAGAAATACCGAATCATCCCAACCAGCACGAACTTTTTTTGGATTGCGTTTCCCTGGACAGTCACTGCTATTGGGCTACAAATGATAAATTCCAAAGAGACTTGCACCGACCCAAATTTTAAAGTAATAACAAACTATAATTGAAAAACCCTAATCATCATTTTGTCTTTTCCTCTCTTTACCTCAGTCGTGTTCACTGCTTCAATCCAACACCCTCTCGTGCTCGTGCTCTCCCTCACGCCCAAGACATGCTGGTAAATAACTCATAGATCAGTTGGTAAATTTAATCGAAGAAAAGTTCATAATTCGACACGTTAACGTTTGTAACTCTAAAATGTTGTTATGTTTTTTTATTATGTTAACTTTTGAGCATGGGTGTTAGAATGTTGATATAAATCTAAGAATAAGACTATGCTACGATTTAAAAAAAACGATAGACGTGGTGTTGTGTATTTGAATTAGTGCTGGTTGCTCGTAACTTTTGATGTTATACATGATTCCATCTATCAATACTTCTACATTTTAAAATTTTTTTAGGTGCGCATCAAATTATAATGGTCATGTTCTAAGAGTAATATTTTACTATGCCAAGTTAGAGGGAGCCTTCCTAATAAGTTATAGGGACAAGTGCACCACGAGTCCTAAAACTTGTCACAAAAATGCATTTGAGTCCTAAAATTTACAAAAAGTTCATTTGAGTCCTAAAACTTGTTAAAATGATTCATTTGAGTCCTAAAGTTAACACCGTTAGATTTACTAACGGAAAACGCTGACGTGGCGCTGACGTGTCATTTTTAATTATTTTCCTTGAGACACGTGGCGCCACGTCAGCAAAATCTATAAAAAAAAACCAAAAAAAGGAAAAAAAAAATAGAACCGACGGTGGCCAAGCCCGGCGGCCACCGGGAAGGAACGGCGGAGGTCGCCTGGGCCTTCCCGAAGCCCGGCGACCCTCGCCGGCCCCGGGCGACGCTCGCTGGCCCCGGGCGACGCTCGCCCCAGATCTGTGCGAGGGTCGCCGGCCCTCGCCGGGGACTCGCCCGGGGTGGCAGAGGTCGCCGGGCTTCGGGAAGGCCCAGGCGACCTCCGCCGGTCCCGGGCGAGTCCCCGGCGAGGGCCGGCGACCCTCGCTCAGATCTGGGGCGAGGGTCGCGCCCTCCCCCAGATCTGTGCGAGGGTCGCCGGCCCTTGCTCAAATCTGGGGCGAGGGTCGCGCCCTCCCCCAGATCTGTGCGAGGGTCGCCGGCCCTCGCCGGGGACTCGCCCGGGGCCGGCGAGGGTCGCCGGGCTTCGGGAAGGCCCAGGCGACCTCCGCCGGTCCTTCCCGGTGGCTGTGGCGGCGGTCACCGCCGGTGGCCGCCGGGCTTGGCCACCGTCGGTTCTATTTTTTTTTTCCTTTTTTTGGTTTTTTTTTATAGATTTTGCTAACGTGGCGCCACGTGTCTCAAGGAAAATAATTAAAAATGACACGTCAACATCACGTCAGCGTTTTCCGTTAGTAAATCTAACGGTGTTAACTTTAGGACTCAAATGAATCATTTTAACAAGTTTTAGGATTCAAATGAACTTTTTGCAAGTTTTAGGACTCAAATGTATTTTTGTGATAAGTTTTAGGACTTGTGGTGCACTTATCCCTAAGTTATATGTATTAAACTGTGTCTTGAGTTTAAGTGCGTACACAATACTCAATCCGCACGCTTAATATTTATTAATACTCTGAAAAGGAAAAAGAACATCCGTGGAGCATTCATCGAGAACAGCGCCAATCGTGGAGCATTAAACGAAGATGGACAAAGATTATGCACATGGGTCACGTCTTTTTTTCTCTCTCCTCTTAAATGCATGCACACGATGTGAATGCATGCCCATAGAGGAAGAGGTGAGCGCTACCGTCCTCTTTCTCTCTATTTTTGGTCAACTTTTGTGGGCTTTCTTTGTCTTTTTGTTATTAAAAGAAGAAGGAGGAAAGATAGAAGCTATGGTCATTTTTTCTTGTGGCGGTGCATGATGGTCATACGGACATGCCATCATTAATTGCACGAAGACGCATTGGCTTCTGAAGATGGACGCCATTTGTCTCATTTCTACATCCATTCTCTTGTAAAGGGCGAGCAGAGGACGTGGGACATTATAAGCTCAACTGGGACATTTGTAGAACAATTTGGGATTATGAAAAACAAAAATACACGATATTTACTTACGAAAGAAAGAAGTAAATGCAACCATATGAATATGGACACATTAAAATCTGGTGAAAAAGGATATGTTAGAATGAGGACATGGAACTCAAGACTTAAACTCGGTGCTTGCGGGTCCCGCGGGTTATCCAGGGTGATGTGATTGAAGGAAGTTGATGTTATCAGTTTGTAGCAGCGGGCTAAGGCAAACGCTTCTGTTTCAACTTCAATCTATGAAAGTGAGGCATGACTACTCTGCTAGGATAGCTGCCTCACGCTGGGACAAAAAACAAAGAGAGAATAGTGGGACTAGCTTTAAGGATAAAGGAGGAGATTAATCGAAAAGTGATATTGACATGACTTGGAGTTATTTGGGGACTTCCAATTTCACAAACTTTAATAGAAAGAAATACCTAAACTTTTGATTTCAATTGATAATAAAAAATATAATTAGAATTTCGAAATTATTAAATGCGCTAGATGCATACATGCGTCCCTCACATGACACATAAATCACATGTGCATAGGATATCGTACCTGATGGGAACACACCCATATACCCCTTTAAAAATTCTGATTTTCTTTTTTATTTAAGAATGCCAAAACTCACTTGATAAAGTATACTAGCCCAAAAAAGAATTTGTAAAAGCCTAGACGCATGGTTTTGCATGCAATAGCTCTCTCCATGTTGTAAGTAACAATCCCGGTAACTCTGTTGATGCCGGCATATTGTATTGTGGTGTGGATTTTATTCTCATCATCAATCTATGTATTTAGACATGAAATGACGAACAAATGCAAAGGCCAGTTTTGTTTCTGAACTTAATCATGGACGCATTCTTGACATGAGCGATGAAACGAGTTTGGTGGTAAAGAGACTGTTTTTAACTTAACCATCAAATATAAAGTCTGCTAGTCTCTTTTATATGTGGTGATGTTGCATTTTGCTAAAGGTGCGATTGTTCTAATGCATAGGTTAATGTATTTAGATGCACAAGCGAGTTATATTAGAACGTCTCACGTCGGAGAATTAGTATGTGTAGAATAATTAATATATCTTAGTTGGCACATAATTTGTTAGCTTAAGTTTTTGAATAAATGTGAGTTCAACAATATATGTTGACGGATTCGAACTTGGGTTCTCTCATGGTGATCTCCCCAAATGAATGTATTAGCTTTTGTTCCGTGCTTCCAACAATGTGTAACTAGCCCTTAATTCTTTGATTGCATCGTGCTTTGATGAAGATATAATTTAAGAGCGTGTTCCTTCAACCTACAAAAGATCCTCGAGATAATTGACTGGTTATTTAATTTTATTTTTCTGTTGCAAAATTTGTCATTTCTTCATCTACATACATCCCTTAGAGGAAATATGAGTTTATCCTAAAACGTCCATAATGGACATTTTGTTTAATGGCAGAATCAGGCATGCATCCCGTTAATATATGGTTTCTTGCTTTTGATCTTGTTGTTTGTTCTGATGTCGTTTGGTCTGTTTGAAGCTTTGGGAAATTTTCTGGACAATTGGGATCTTGTTCTTCGGACATTCTATACTCCAAAGGGATATTTGTAGAACAAGATATTTCATTATCAAAAAATAAATGAATGCAAATTAGATAAATATGGACACATAAAAATGTGGACAAAAGGGATCTGGAAAAATGAGGACAAGGCCCTCAAGACTTGGACAGTTGGACTTGGTGCTTGCTGGTCTTGCGGGTTTTCCACTGATATGGCTGAGGGGAAATGTTATTGGCTTATAGCGGTGGGCAAAGGCGAACACCTCTCTTGTCAACTTCAATCAGGGAAGTGAGGCATGACTAGTTTAAGGATGAAGCAAGAGATTAATGGAAAAGTGATAAACGTTAACTGGAAAAGTTCTAAAAGTTGACTCGAGTTGGACTTATTCGTGGACTTTCAATTTCACGAATTTCAATTGAAAAAAACATGTAAATTTTCAATTGCAGTCGAAGAGCAAAGTGATGATTAGATCCTCTGGAATTATTAGATACGCTGGATTCGTGCATCCGTTTCTCACACAGCACGTAAATCACGGGTGCGCATTATGTTGTATGAGATGGGAACACACCCATACACCCCCTTTGTAAATTCTATTTGTGTGCTCTAAGAATGCCAAAACCCACTTCATATTACCAAAAAATAAAAGGTACAGAAGCCTCTTTTCAAGTAACAATCCTAGTAACTTTGTTGATGCCAGCAGGTTGTATTGAGATATGGATTTGATACTTCTTGGGAACCAACGTATTGAGACAGGATATGACATACATGTGCATGGACTGGTTCTATTTCGAGGCTTAATCACAACCGATTTGATCTTCGAGGCAAAATCATAGTCGATATGGTATTTGAGCCTCGTCACCTGACGACCCGTGACCGTAGAGTTTTCTTTACATAGGCAATTGAATCAGTATGAATATGCTGCTCATACTATGTTGCATGGTTTATGATATGGTGCGTACCTTATGACTGTTGGAATACATGCATTATGCTTGAAACATGGGAAATGCATTGAATTCAATTGTCTTGATGCATATGGATGCACACTTTAGTTTCTAAAGCTGCACTCTTTTTTGCTTGATTTTATGGTGGGGGTATTGTCACTTATTGAGCAGTGGCTCTGCCCAATGCTCACCCGACTTTATTAATAGGCAAACTTAATTAATCGAGTCCAATGGAGAGCGATTTGAGGTGGCATGAGACTCTAATTTTTGAATACTTGAGTAGAAGCTATTAACATGAAATTTCATGACACTCATTTTGTTTAACTTACAAGGTCCTTGATTTTGTTATTATATTTGTTCGATCAAAGTTTTTATTAAATTGATATTTTTGTAAAATCGCTACATGGAGAGAGAACGTCCATTTCGTTAAAGTTCTGTCAGAATTTGCGTTTCTCCGAAAGAAACACAAAAAGATCAATATAGACCAAAGTTGTCGTATAACATAACAACATAGACCTCAAGACTTGACTTGGTGCTTGCGGGTCTTGCACTGCGAAACTTGGCCTTACATAAGTCTTCCACGACAATACTGTTGGTCCAGCCCCACTAAAGTGCGGACATGTTAAGCCAGCAGATCGGCAAAGGCAAACACTTTTCACTATAAATTATGTTAGTATTAACTGATCGAAATATATAAAAATAAAGAATAAGGCATAGTTGCGTTGTTTTGCATGTGATATCGCTAGGGTCTTTAATCTATGAAAGTGAGGCATGACTACGCTGCTAGGACTGCTGCCTCACGCCAGGGAAAAAAGAAGAAGACCGAATAGTGGACTAGCTTTAAGGATGAAGGAAGAGATTCATCGAAAAGTGACGTAGACATGACTTGGAGTGATTCGGGGACTTCCAATTTCAAAAACTTTAATTGAAAGAAACTCATAAACTTTCAATTTCAATTGAAAACAAAGAAATAATTAGAATCCCAAAATTATTGGATGTGCTAGATGCATACATACGCCCCTCACATGACACATAGATCACAGGTGCACAGAATATTGTATCGGATGGGAACACACCCATATACCCCATTAAAAATTATGATTTTTTTTAATCTAAGAATGCCAAAACTCACTTGAAAAAGCATACTAGCCGAAAAAAGAAATGTAAAAGCCTAGTTGTAGGGTTTTGCATGCAATAACTCTCTCCATGTTGCAAGTAACAATTCTAGTAACTCTGCTGATGCCAGCGTGTTGTATTGTGGTGTGGATTTTATACTCGTTGTCAATCTATGTATTAAGATATGACATGACATACAAATGCATAGATCGGTTCTGTTTCAAATCTTAATCACGCTTGACGTGACGTGCAGAACTTAATCAAGTATTATTCGAGCCTTGTCGCATTCTTGACATGAGCGATCAAATGAGTTTGGTGGTAAGGAGATTGTTTTTTACTTGCTCATCAAACAGAAAGTCTGCTAGTCTCTTTATATATGGTGATGTTACATTTTGCTAAAGGTGTGATTGTTCTAATTCATATGGTAACGTATTAAGATGCACATGAGAGTTATGTTAGAACGTCTCTGATGCCGAAACGCGATAGAAAAATTGACTGAACAAGAAATTCAACAGAAGACAATTCGTTCTCCAAATATGATTATCAAATCAAAATATCCAAAGTCTGCTCAAACGAAACCCTAAAACAAGCTTATATATCCCCAAACCTAACCCTACTAGGATTAGTAAACATCAAAACGTAAAATTACGAAACTACCATTTACTAAATTAACCCATAAAAAATACTAAAAAAAAGAAAAACACATCTAAACGATCTTGAATCGCGAAAATCCATCGTTAGTCACAGCCAATGGCTGTGAGTATCGATCAGCATGCCATTTCACTTCAGCCTACCAAATTTGAGCTCGATCCGACGTCATTGACTTCAAGCCCGCTGGTTCGTCCAGTCGCATAACGGGTCCGCCGATCCCCAAGGTGCCTCAGCTCACATTGGAGAATTTATGTGTGTGGAGTAATTAATATATCTTAGTTCGTACTTAACTCATTGGTTTAAGTTTTTGAGTGAACGTGCGTTCAATTGGATATATTGACGAGTTCGGATTTGGATTCTCTTTTGGTGATCTCCCCGAATGAATGTATTGGCTTCTGCTCCGTAATTCCCACAATGTGTATCCAGTCCTTAATTCTTTGACTTCATCCCATTTATATCTGGTTTCTTGCTTTTGTTCTTGCTGTTTGTTCTGATGTTGTTTGGTCTGTTTGAAAGTTGGGGAAACTTTCGCGACGATTGGGATCTTGTTATAATTTGATTGTGTATGATACTTACTGGGTTTTGGGACATTATGCTCCAAGTCCATTCGTAGAATTTGGGATTACAAAAATATACACGATATTTGATTATCAAAAAATAAACGAATGCAAATTAGACAAATATGAACAAAAGGGATTTGGAAAAATGAGGACGAGGACCTCAAGACTTGGACTCGGTGCTTGCGGGTCTTGCGGGGTTTCCACATTGATATGACCGAGGGAAGATGTTATTGGCTTATAGCGGTGGGCAAAGGCGAACACCTCTCTTGTCAACTTCAATCAGGGAAGTGAGGCATGACTACCCTAGGGTTGAAGCAAGAGATTAATGGAAAAGTGATAAACGTTGACCGGAAAAGTACTAAAAGTTGATCCGAGTTGGAGTTATTCGTGGACTTTCAATTTCACGAATTTCAATTAAAAGAAACATGTAAATTTTCAATTGCAATAAAAAATCAAAACGATGATTAGATCCTCTGAAAATACTAGATACGCTGAATTCGTGCATCCGTTTCTCACACGGCATGTAAATCACGGATGTGCATGATATCGTATGAGATGGGAACACACCCATACACACCCTTTGTAAATTCTATTTGTGTGCTCTAAGAATGCCAAAACTCACTTCTTATTACCGAAAAAATAAAAGGTATATAAGCCTTCTTTCAAGTAACAATCCTAGTAACTTTGTTTATGCTAGCATGTTGTATTGAGGTATGGATTTGATACTTCTTGCGAACCAACGTATTGAGACAGGATATGACATATGTGTACATGGACTGGTTCCATTTCGAGGCTTAATCACAACTGATTTGATTTTCCAGGCATAACCATAGTTGATGTGGTTTTTGAGCCTTGTCACCTCGCAAAGCATGACCGTAGAGTTTTCTTGACATGGGGAATTGAATGAGTATGACATATGCTGTCTATACTGTGTTGCATGTTTTATGATATGGTGCATACCTCATGACTATTGGAATTTATGCATTATGCTTGAAACATGGATGCACACTTTAGTTTCTAAAGCTGCACTCTTTTTTTGCTTCATTTTATAGCGGGATATCCTACTTTATTAGCATTTTAGGTTCCGAGAATAAGCAAACTTAATTGAGTCACATAGAGAGCGATTTGGAGTGACATGAGATTCTACTTTAGATTACTCGAGTAAAAGCTATTGAAATGAATTGGTATGACACTCATTTTGATTAATTCACAAGGCCCTTGATTTTGTTACTATATTTGTTCATAAAATCACTATATTTGGTTGAAGGTTTTGTCCTTTATTTTATAAAGGATCACAAGCTCATTCCTACATTCTCGGCATGGAATTAGGGTGTGATAACCTGAGTCACCTATCAATGTTCATTTGGTCACTTCAAAATTACAAACTCCCGTGACAATTTATCAACATTTATTCTTGTAGTTTGCCAACTTGTTAAAATTATTATACGAAACTACTATTGAGTGCACATGTGAGAGATGTGAAAGCAAGAAGTCCCGCATTGGATATATAGAGCTAAAAGAAGCAAATTGATAATGCCTAATTGGCCGCAATCCAATATCTAATGACTCCATAAGAACACTTGTCAGCAATCTAAGTTTCTACGAATGAATGCAACAAGATCAACCTTCAATAATATATAAAGATTCTCACGGGAATGGAACGTCGAATGATTTTGTACCGCATTTTATCTTTTTCCTCTTCCGAACTTCATCATTTCCATAATTTCTCCATCTATCTATACATCCCGTAGAAGTTCTCCAATGTGGAAGGGCAGTAATATGAACTTTACCAGTTAAATGAAATCGATGTAAGGTCAAAAGCCAGCCTTTTCCTCCTATTCATTTGCAGAGAATGATCCTACAACGTCCATAACATCGGCATGTATTGTCCAGGAAGTTGCTTGATTTACTCATAGAGAGAGAAGCGTCCATTTCATTAAAAGTATGTTAGAAATTGCATTTCTTTAGGAGAAAATGCAAACAAATCATTATAGACCCAAGTCGTCACATAAGATAACGACGTGGACCTCGAGACTTGACTTGGTGCTTGCGGGTCTTGCACGGAGAAACTTGGCCATACATGAGTCTTCCACAATCATGCAGGTGGTCCAGCCCCACCAAAGTGCGAGCATGTTGGTCTAATCAGAGCCAAGTTCCTCAATATCTTCGTATCACTTTTTAATTTCAATTTAATTGTGGGTCTTTGCTTATTTTATTCATTAATCTTCAAGTTTTCGCCTGATGTTTCCCAATCCAATCTGCACATATTCTAACCTTTATCCTACATTGCTCGATGATAGGATACAATTAACCTTTTGGGTTTTCACCTGGCTAATGCATTAAAAGTGTGATTTTTCAAATCATAACACTGCCTCATCAATTATTTGGGGCATATGCCTGTCACAACGCAAGCCTTAACTCCACCAGTCAAATCAATGGTAATGACATGCAATCGTGCAGGAACATCTTTGAATATAAGCACAAATATCTAAAGTGATCTTAAATTTGACTTTTTTGAGAGATTATAGATTTGGAGTCAAGACATAAGGATGCTGCTGGATAATACTAAAAACAACGAGTGACATTTTCGATTACTGAGATGGTATATGAAATTGTGCACACGTGATATACACGGTACACCGACGATGTAAAATAATAATTGATTACATTCACTGCCATTCATTCTCTTGCTCTCTATAAATGCTATTTGCATACTCTTAAGAACACGCTCAAAATGAACCTCCCAAAGTTTAAACAAATGCACCCAAACCAAAAACTTGAAGCCTAATCGAGTGGCTTTCACGTGCAATATAGCCTTTGTTTTCATTTTCAACATTATTCAGCGGGACATGATACTGTGAAAGTGCTTGTACTAGCAAGTTTGTTGTTAATTTTAGACAATACATGTTTATGCTTGTGCAGAAACAAAAGCTCATCCTCCATTTGCTTTGAAGAAGAAAGGGATGCTCTGCTGCAGTTCGGACAAAGCCTTTTAGACGAGTCAAACCTCATTTCTTCCTGGAACGGTGAAGATTGTTGCCAATGGATCGGAGTGACATGTGACCGAGCAAATGGACATGTCGTCATGCTCCAAATCTTACCAAAAACTACGTTACTGGAAGATGAACTCTTGTTTCCACTAGGAACTGAACTGTCATACTCGATCCCATGGATTTTTTCAAAAGCTAGTGAACTAAATTCTTTGCTCAACTTGAGATACTTGAACTACCTAGACTTGAGCGGGATCTTTTTCATGTATGCGTCCATGCCCAAATTCATCGGCTCCATGAAGCAGTTGAGGTACCTTAACTTGTCCCAATCTTTCTCTTTTGCAACTGTGCCTCATGAATGGGGAAATCTCACCAAATTGGAATTCCTTGATCTCCATGGTTATGATCGCATGCGTGTTGTTAATGACATTGGATGGGTTTCGCATCTTCGGGCATTAAAGTACCTCGACATGAGTGGCATAAATATTAACAGATCTAGAGACCTCATGCAGATGATAAGCACACTTCCATCTTTATCACATTTAAGTCTATCAGATTGTGGGCTTCATAACTTTCACCTATCTTTTGGACGCTTGGCCAATTCTACTGCTCTTCATCTTCAGTACCTAGATCTTTCAAGAAATTTTTTCGAAGGTTTCATCCCAAGAACTATATTTCAAAACATGACTTCTTTCCAGCATCTTGATCTCCAAAGTTCTGATCGCACGGGTGTTATTAATGATATTTGATGGGTTTCACATCTTCGGGCATTAAAGTACCTCGACATGAGTGGCATAAATGTTAATAGATCTGGAGACCTCATGCAGATGATAAGCACACTCCCATCACTATCACATTTGATCCTATCGAATTGTGGGCTTTATAACTTTCACCTGTCTTTTGAACGCTTGACCAATTCTACTGCTCTTCATCTTCAGTACCTAGATCTTTCATCTTATTTTTTCAAAGGTTTCATCCCAAGCACTATATTTCAAAACATGACTTCTCTCCAGTACCTTGATCTTTCATGGAACTCTTTCAACTTGGCCAATTATACTTCTCTTCATCTTCAGTACCTCGATCTTTCAAATAATCATTTCAAAGGTCCCATCCAAAGCACTATATTTCTAAACATGACTTCTCTCTGGCACCTCGATCTTTCATTGAACCTTTTCAACTCTTCAGTACCAAGGTGGTTCAATAACTTGAGAAGTCTTGTCTATCTCAATCTTACATGCAATCTCTTTCAAAGCATTGAAGGAGGGTTGTTCTCTTTCTTAAGGGAAAATCCGTTCCTCGAGTCACTATATTTGGGCATTAATGGACTTCATGAGGAGATAGTGGAGGGAAATTCTTCGGGGCTTATCGGGAAAAACTTCAAGCGACTGGAGATAAGTAAGAATTGTCTTCAGGGGCCTTTGCCAGATTGGTTGGTGCACTTGAAAAACCTGAAAATGCTTGACCTATCATATAATCAATTACATGGAACCATCCCGTCATCACATGGTTGGTTATGCTTGAGAGCACTTTTTCTTTCTCATAATCAATTAACAGGGGATATTCCAGAGGCATTAGGAAGATCGCAAGTCTTAACAAGTTTAGATCTCAGTAACAATCTTCTCGAGGGCACTATTCCACACAGTCTCGGACAATTGCAAAATCTTGGCTATTTAGATCTTTCAGCGAATTCCTTGAGAGGAACGGTTTCTGAAATCCATTTCTCCAACCTCTCGAAGCTAAGATATTTATATATTAGCTACAACCATTTAGCTATCGAGGTGGATTCTGACTGGATACCACCCTTCAATCTCTCGGACATGGGGATGGCGTCTTGCGAGTTCAAAATGGAATTTCCACGATGGATGAGAAAGCAAGTCGACGCAAGATTCATAGATTTGTCCAATGCCTCCATTTTAGGATCTCTCCCAGATTGGCTAGGTCTCATGTCGTTCTCTGAACTGAATCTCTCTCACAACCAAATAAATGGATCTCTGCCGAAATTTCCTTCTATGCTGCATTTATTAGATCTCTCTCACAACTTAGTATAAGGACCTATTCCACAAAATATTGGTCTAGCGATGCCTCATTTAGATTCCTTGAATTTGAATGATAATCTCTTAAGTGGTTCAATACCCACCTCAATATGCGAGATGGAAATTCTGCACGACTTGCACCTCGGACGGAATGAATTAGTTGGCGAAATTCCTACATGTTGGAAGAAGAGGCCTCATAAACCCCTTGATTTTACACTCCTTGATTTATCATCCAACATGTTGTCCGGAGTCATACCGAGTTCTTTGGGAAATCTAATCGGGCTGACGTCATTACACTTGAACAACAACAGTCTCCATGGAGAAATTCCTGTGACTCTAAAGTATTGCAGAACCTTGGTGGTATTGGATCTTGGAGAGAACAAAATCTCTGGAAGTGTTCCACATTGGATCGGACCAAGTTTTCTATCACTACAAATTCTTAGACTGCGAGAAAACATGTTCAATGGTAGTATTCCTTCACAGTTATGCCTGCTCCCCGCACTGCAAATATTGGATCTGGCAGTGACCAATATGACAGGAATGATTCCAAATTGTCTCGGCTATATGAAAGGGATGAAACTGAACAAAAGCATAGATAAAGGCAACTCACTCTCCCCTGGTTATGGTTGTGCCAATGATGTGCCTATGCATCAGTATCCTGACACCGATTGGAATCAAGAGCATGTGGAACAGGTCGTGAAAGGGGTGGACCTTGACTACACAACACTTGATCTACAGCTTATGGTCAATTTGGATCTCTCGAGCAACAAATTGATTGGACCGATCCCTAGAGAGCTTACCTTGCTTTCTGGATTGCGGGGCTTGAACTTGTCGCGCAACTTTCTTTCTGGAGGCATCCCGACTATGATTGGATACGTGAAATCGCTCGAGTCACTCGATCTTCAAACAATCACCTTTTAGGAACAATCCCATGGAGCTTTTCTGCATTCACATCACTGAGCAAACTAAACTTGTCTCACAACAACTTCGCGGGGCCAATTCCCAGAGGAAATCAAATCCAGACCCTTGATGATCCTTCCATTTATGCGGATAATCCTCTACTTTGTGGCGATCCTCTACAAAAGAAATGCCCCGGTGCAGAGGCCCCTCAAGCGCCGGAAGAAGAAGATGATGAAGACGGTAAGATTGAAAAGGTGATGTTCTACCTCGTCATAATGTTCGGGTTTGCAACTGGGTTTTGGGGAGTTGTTGGCGGTTTGGTGTACAAGAAGAATTGGAGACGCACCTACTTCGGCTACGTGGATCGTAAAGCAGACATGGTGTATGTGATTGTCGCAGTGAAGGTAGCCGAGTTGAGGAGGAGAATGAGAAGAGGGTAAGAGGCCTGTTCTCCATATCAATTCAGTCCAATGCTTTTATTGATCTTGTGAAGTTCTTGCTTTCATGTTTAAGCAGAATCATCTTAGTAGTTGGCTTGTTCTTCCTTATAAGTAGCAGCCGATTTATTTGCGTTCTTTAGTTTCAAGCTTGTCCGAGCAAGCTGTCAACGAAACGGCATGGGGAGTGCAAATCATGTCATTTTGCAATTTAGTGTTGCTCGGCAATTTAGCAGTACTTTGTGTTGATATAATCATGATGCTTTGCTTGTCAATGATATGAAATTATCTTAGCAAATTCCATTTTCGTCCTGTTTACACTTTTGCTGCTAATTGCATGTCGAGGGTAATACAAAATCAGGACATGAAATTGTTAATGGCATAGGGCCCTTCATTGTTAAATGTTTTCCTTTCCTACATTATAGTTCTTTTCTCAATTTCAAGAAATCCAAAAAAGATTTGCATGTAATCCAAATCACAATGTGAATACATAGTAGAAGGACTGGACGTGCTAGTACAGGGGATCAACTGATAATACACGGGCTGTTAAACGAGTGAATCACTCAAATTATCACCATCGAAAGATCACCGAAAATACGATGTCGTTCTTGTTCTCATTTTCTTTTTCTTTCTTTTTAATTTCATTGTTTAAGAGGAATCTAGGTTCTAGTCATGGGAAATTTTCCGTGGTTGATAGATTTATTAAGTTGATGATAGATTTAAATACCATTGTTAAGAAAAGTATCATCAGTGCCTTGCTTGTCATGTCATCTATTAGTAGATTATCAACATTATCATTATCATGAACCAAAGTCTAAATGAATTTAAAAATTAATTTATTTTAAATTTTAGAGGTATAACTAGTAAATTATTATCATTATAATCAATTTATCAACATCCAAATAATTAGCTAGTTATTAACTGCTTACAAATTTTACAGTGTGGTTAATAGACTACTCACACTACAATGGATTTACCAACATCTCAATAGATTAATAAATTACCAAAGTTTGGGAATATATTCTTGGTAGTTTACTAAGCACACTTGTAAAATTTGAAAAGAAATTGGCAACTTACGAATTTATTCGAATACTAGTACACTCGTTATAGTGCGGTGGCTTACTAACTGTACTTGTAATATTTCAAAAATAATTGTTAACTAGCTAATTTGTTGGGTTGTTGGTAAATTCTATAGAGGATTGGAAGTATACTACCCAACTTGTAACATTTTAAAGAAGTTAGTAATTAACTAATTTTTTGAAATATTGTCAAAATCATTATAGTTAGTAGTTTACTAAAGTACACACACAAAATTTGAAATTAATTGGTAACCTACTAACATCCCAATAATTTAGTGACTTTTAACTTTTTTTCAAACCCTACAAGTGTACTTAATAAACTAGAGGTTAATAATTTATCAACAGGACTATTTTTTGGGTTGGATTTCCCTGGGCCACCTAATCTTCTTATGAATTAGGCTCCAAATGTTGAAAGAAGTCGGTAAATCTAATGGGAGAAAAGTTCATGTTTGTAACTTAAAAATGTTGGCAATTTTTTTTAATAATGTTAACTTTCAAACATGGGTGTTAAAATCTTGATTTAAATCTAAAAAACAGATGACGTTATGATTTAGATAGGACGATGGACGTGGTATTGTGTGCTTAAATCCGTGCAGATTGCTCGCAACTTTGATGTCATACATGATTCCATATATCAATACTTTTACATTTTAACATGTTTTAGATGCACATCAAATTAAAAAGTGATATTCCGAGAGTAGAATTTTACTATACCAACTTAGTAAGAGAGCCTTCCTAATAAGTGATATGTTTTGATCGATACTTGTTAATTTATCAAAGACAATTTTACTAAAAATGACTCACTCGTGCCTACGAATGTCAACGGTTTGGTTCCGTTCGGGATTGTTGAAAATCCGAACCGAATCAACTGTTAGGGTGTCCGCGTAAACCATACCAAATATTGAGCCGAACCGAATATGAACCAAACCGAAAATCCCAATTCGGATTGGATCAATTTGGATGGAAAACTAGGTATTAGGGTTTCTCATGACAATTTTGAGAGAGGTGAATAAAAGCATTTAGTTTTTGTTGATAATATCAGTTCGGTTTAGATAACCCAATGGAACCGAAATAGTCCGAACCGGGGAAAAGTGCCAAAAAAGTCATAAACCTTTTGCATTGGTGCCAATTTAGTCCTAAACCTTTTTTTGGTACCAATTCAGTCTTAAACCTTTTGCATTAGTGCCAATTTATTCCTAAACCTTTTTTTGGTGCCAATTCAGTCCTAAACATTTTAAATTGGAGCCAATTCAGTCCTAAATATTTTTTTTTGTGTCAATTTAGTCCTTCCGGCCAATTTTGATTGGAATTTGCCGATGTGGACGCTTGCCAGCCGGCGGTCGGTCACCGGCATTGACGTGGCGCTGACGTGGACAACTTAAATAATATTTTAATATTTTTTGAACTTTTATTTCTTTTCCTTCTTTTTTCCACTTTTTTTTTGGTCTCTCCCCCTTCCTCTGGCTGGTCGCCAGTCCGGCGACCAGCCAGAGGCCAGAGGCCGGCGAGCTCGACCTCGCCGGCCAGAGGCCAGAGGCCGGCGAGCTCGACCTCACCGGCCACTGGCAAGGCTCGCCCTCATCGGCCACTGGCGAGGGTGGCCTCGCCCGGCGAGGGCGAGCCTCGCCTTGGTTGGTCGAGGCTCGACCTCGCCAGATCCAGCGAGGTCAGGCCTCACCGGAGGCCGCGGTAAGGGCGCGAGCCTCGCCCGACCTCGCCGAATCGAAAATCCTAGTTTGGATTGGATCGGTTTAGATGAGAAAACCGGATATTGTGGTTTCTCATGGCAATTTTGAGAGGGGTGAGAAAGAGCATTCAGTTTTTGTTGAGAATTTCAGTTCGATTTGAATAACCAAACTGAATCGAAATAACCTGAACGGGAAGAAAAGAACGGTTATTTTTTCAATGTCCAAATCGAAACCCGAATAGAACCGAAAATGCACGAAATTTGGTTCAATTCGGTTTGGTTCTAGTTTCGATTTGGTTTTTGACACCCCTGCTCGTGCGCCAGAAACTTGAAACCTCTAACATTTGCTATTGAAGGAATAAGAACATGATTTCATAGAATAACAGATTTAAATGGGCCTCAACAACGATGGGCCTTGTTAATTGGTGCTGGTCTGGACAGATTCAGACGGGCCTCAACAACGATGGGCCCCCAATTCTAGCAGCGTCTTCCGGCCACTGCGAGCTTCTAACTAGACTCGATTTTGCATGCACTACAAAAAAACAAGGATTTAGCCACGAAAATTTGCGACGAATAATTTTTCGTTGCTAATTTGCAACGAATTATTTTTCCGTCGCAAATTTGCGACGAAAAAAAATTCGTGGCTAATTTGCGACGGATTTAGCCACGAAAAAAATTCGTGGCTAATTTGCCACGGATTTCGCCACGAATTTTTTTTCGTGGCTAATTTGCGACGGATTTAGCCACGAAAAAAATTCGTGGCTAATTTGCGACGGATTTAGCCACGAAAAAAATTCGTGGCTAATTTGTCACGGATTTCGCCCCGAATTTTTTTTCGTGGCTAATTTGCGACGGATTTAGCCACGAAAAAAAATTCGTGACTAATTTGCGACGGAATTTGCCACGAAAAAAAATTCGTGGCTAATGTGCGACGGAATTTGCCACGAAAACAAATTCGTGGCTAATTTGCGACGGAATTTACCACGATAAAAATGCGTGGCTAATTTGCGACGGAATTAGCCATGAAAAAAAATTCGTGGCTAAAACCAACTTTTTTTGTAGTATAAATATATGCCATGGAAATTCGTGGCAAAAATCCGTGGCAAATTAGCCACGGATTTTAGCCACGAATTTCATAAAAATCGATTTTTTTTCTTTTTTATGGAAATTCGTGGCTAAAATCCGTGGCAAATTAGCCACGGATTTTTGCCACGAATTTTATAAAAATTGAATTTTTTTTATTTTTTTTGGAAATTCGTGGCTAAAATCCGTGGCTAATTAGCCACGAATTTCATAAAAATTGAATTTTTTTTTCTTTTTTTTATGGACATTCGTGGCTAAAATCCGTGGCAAATTAGCCACGGATTTTTGCCACAAATTTTATAAAAATTGAATTTTTTTTCTTTTTTCTGGAAATTCGTGGCTAAAATCCGTGGCTAATTAGCCACGGATTTTAGCCACGAATTTCATAAAAATCGATTTTTTTTCTTTTTTATGGAAATTCGTGGCTAAAATCCGTGGCAAATTAGCCACGGATTTTTGCCACGAATTTTATAAAAATTGAATTTTTTTTCTTTTTTATGGAAATTCGTGGCTAAAATCCGTGGCTAATTAGCCACGGATTTTAGCCACGAATTTCATAAAAATCGAATATTTTTTTCTTTTTTATGGAAATTCGTGGCTAAAATCCGTGGCTAATTAGCCACGGATTTTAGCCACGAATTTCATAAAAATCGAATATTTTTTTCTTTTTTCTGGAAATTCGTGGCTAAAATCCGTGGCAAATTAGCCACGGATTTTTGCCACGAATTTTAGAAAAATCAAAATTTTTTTTCTTTTTTATAGAAATTCGTGGCTAAAATCCGTGGCTAATTAGCCACGGATTTTTGCCATGAATTTTAGAAAAATTGAATTTTTTTTCTTTTTTATAGAAATTCGTGGCTAAAATCCGTGGCTAATTAGCCACGGATTTTAGCCACGAATTTCCAAAAATTCAATTTTTTTTCTTTTTATGAAATTCGTGGCAAAAATCCGTGGCAAATTAGCCACGGATTTTAGCCACGAATTTCTTAAAAATCGAATTTTTGATAGTTTTTTTTGGAAATTGGTGGCAAAAATCCGTGGCTAATTTGCCACGGATTTTAGCCACGAATTTTGTAAAAAGAAAAAAAATTATTTTTATGAAATTCGTGGCAAAAATCCGTGGCAAATTAGCCACGGATTTTAGCCACGAATTTCTTAAAAATCGAATTTTTGATAGTTTTTTTTGGAAATTGGTGGCAAAAATCCGTGGCTAATTTGCCACGGATTTTAGCCACGAATTTTATAAAAAGAAAAAAAATTATTTTTATGAAATTCATGGCAAAAATCCGTGGCAAATTAGCCACGGATTTTAGCCAAAATTTTCTTAGAAATCGAATTTTTGATAGTTTTTTTTGGAAATTGGTGGCAAAGCCACGAATTTCTTAAAAATCGAATTTTTGATAGTTTTTTTTGGAAATTGGTGGCAAAAATCCGTGGCTAATTTGCCACGGATTTTAGCCACGAATTTTATAAAAAGAAAAAAAATTATTTTTATGAAATTCGTGGCAAAAATCCGTGGCAAATTAGCCACGGATTTTAGCCACGAATTTCTTAAAAATCGAATTTTTGATAGGCTTTTTTTGGAATTTCGTGGCAAAAATCCGTGGCCAATTTGCCACGGATTTTAGCCACGAATTTTATAAAAAGGAAAAAAAATTATTTTTTTGAAATTCGTGGCTAAAATCCGTGGCAAATTAGCCACGGATTTTTGCCACGAATTTTAGAAAAATTGAATTTTTTTCTTTTTTATGGAAATTCGTGGCTAAAATCCGTGGCTAATTAGCCACGAATTTTTGCCACGAATTTTAGAAAAATTGAATTTTTTTTCTTTTTTATGGAAATTCGTGGCTAATTAGCCACGGATTTTAGCCACGAATTTCTAAAAATTCAATTTTTTTTTCTTTTTATGAAATTCGTGGCAAAAATCCGTGGCTAATTTGCCACGGATTTTAGCCACGAATTTCTTAAAAATCGAATTTTTGATAGTTTTTTTTGGAAATTCGTGGCAAAAATCCGTGGCTAATTTGCCACGGATTTTAGCCACGAATTTTATAAAAAGAAAAAAAAATTTATTTTTTGAAATTCGTGGCAAATATCCGTGGCAAATTAGCCACGGATTTTAGCCACGAATTTCTTAAAAATCGAATTTTTGATAGGCTTTTTTTGGAAATTCGTGGCAAAAATCCGTGGCCAATTTGCCACGAATTTTAAAAAATGCCTATACACATGACTATGAATATTTTTTTTATGAAATTCGTGGCTAAAATCTGTAGCAAATTTGCTACGAATTTTAGCCACGAATTTTAAAAAATACCCATACCCATGTCTACTTTTATTTTTTATCAAATTCATAATTAAAATTTGGTGTAAATTTGCTAGGAATTTTAAATAATCCATCGCAAGTTTCGAGTTCCCCGCCCTTAAGTTCTAATTTGCCCGCCGTCTCCCCCCACCATTCTCTTTCTCTCTTTCGTTTCTCTATCAAATCAGGTCTGCTTCCACTTCTCATTCTCCTTCTCCTTCTCTTTCTCCTTCTTCCCTCTCGCCCACACCCCCTGCACTCCCAGACCTCTCGCACTCTCTAGGGTTTTAGGTACCCCTTCCCCCTGCACTTCCTCCCGCGACTTCTCCTTGCCCGTGGCCTTCGGAGCCCTAGAGGAAATGGAGCCAGAGAAGAGCAATCTTCGATTCGATCCCTCCCGGAGCTCACCGTCCATGGCGATCATCTCTGACTTTGAGGAGGAAGAGGAGAAGCAGCCTGAGGCCAAGCCCTCGGCCTCGTCCTCGTCCTCGGCCTCCTCCTCTGCGCGGCGGAGTTCATCGCGAGGTTCGATCCGTCCTGCCCGCTGGGGTTCATTGAGGAGGCCTTCGAGTTCGTGGCCGAGCGGAGCGATTTCCTCGCGCATGAGGCGGCGGAGAGGACGTCGCGGTGGTGTTGAGGGCGATGAAGGAGAAGCAGAAGCAGAAGCTGAGGTAGGTCGAGAGGGAGCAAGAGAGGGCTAAGAAGGCGAAGGCGGCGTCGGCAGCGACTAAGAAGGTGGAGGAAGAGAAGAAGGTGCAGGAGGTGGAGATGAAGGATGCGGAGGAAGAGAACGAGGAGAAGAGTGGAGCGATAGGTAAGAGCTTTTGATTTTTCTTGGTCGGTGTCATGATTTGTTGCTTGCTACGCATGAGCGCGATGAGTGCCTGTCGAGATACTGCTGGGGTTGAGACATCTGGGAGATTATGGACCATCCTCTACTGAAAATTGTAGGTTAGGGTCGAGATCATGTCTCCTTTGGTGCCCTGAACCAATGTAATGAAATGTATGAAGTGATATTAAGTTGCCAATCCAGCATTCTTATCACTGTGAATATCTGGTAAGTAGATACTTCGAGAAACATAAAATTTTTGTTATTTTGACATAAATGTCAGTCTGTCTTAATTTACACAGGAATCCTGGAGCAAGCTGGCTATTGCTTTTGCTAATGAGAAAATGCTGTTTATGTTGAATGGATCTCACCAGGTAGGAATTGTAGTTTTTTCGAATGGGTTATAGTACTTTCTCATTTTCCTGAACGTCTTCTCTCTCTTTGTTAGAAATCCTTGGCTCAAACACTTGTTCTTTCTGCAACTGGCTTTAGAGATTCCGAGTCAGCGAATCAGTGAGTGCAGTTCTCCTCTTTGTTCAGGAATGATTTAAAGTGTTGATTGTGTGCCCTCAGGACTAATGCCAAAGTTTGTTCTCAGGTATGTGAGAAATCTTATGGGGCATATAACAACACACCTAGTAGAGATATCCGCCAAGAATGACTTGAAAAGAGTTGCTGAACAGCCAGATATTATCCTGTCGGTGAGGGATGTATTCTTTTTACACCAACGTGCAGCAACAAGCTCCAATTGTTTGCATAACTGTCGGTCACCATTTTCTTCCTCATTTTTCATTGAAGTGGCCTCATGCAGGTTACTTTCCTGTTGGAACGGCTTCGTGGAGCTGCCAGTGCGTCGGAACCTCGAATGCAGAAGTCCATTTATGAGATGGGGTTTTCAATATTAAATTCTACTTTGATTCTTCTTGAAGTTTATAAGCATGAGGTATTCATGTATAAACTTAGCAAAACCTCCCCATGTTAAGTCGTTCAAGTAAGATGAAATCCGCATCATAGCAAAGAATTTAGGTCCAGCAGATTACTGATTTATGTTTATGTAGTTAGAAATTCATAGTTGTTTTCTCATTAAAAGAAGAAAATATAATTTTCTTTTATGGTGTTAACTTCTGGTAGCACAAGTGGCTCTTAGTTTCTAGTTTATGCAGCTCTATGAATCCCTTTGCAGTTTTCCTCAACAACCGACGCTGAAATAGCAAATCCTGTCTTTAAGATTAAAAATCAAGTTGTGGCATACTCAAATTCATAGAAAATTTCTTGACTTAGAGAATGATGAAAAGGATTTCCATTGTCATTATTAGGAGACTACCTACTATTGTACTCACAATCTTATGTTCTGTAATGGGATATTTCTCTTAGATTGTGATGTCAATGTATTCTTTTATTCCACTTTTGAGCTGCAGTAGATACATGCTTGACTGAAGTATCGTATTGGATGCCTAAGGTTTATTTGAGACTAACCCCTTTTTATTGTGTAGTCTGCAGTTATTTATTTGCTGCTCAAGTTTGTTGTTGAATGGGTGGAGGGACAAATTACCTACCTTGAAGCACAAGAGACCACAGCTGTTATTGATTACTGCATGCGCTTACTTCAACTTTACTCATCTCACAATATTGGCAAGGTAAGAAAACTATCTGTAGGTAGACTCTTCTTGTTGGCTGGCTGAATTTCTCTGTAAGATTGTGAAGAAGTCTTCATTGAAGCCTTTGACTAAATGGTCATTCCAGGACCTCTTACCTTTTCCATCTCTCATTTCACTTTTGGAGTTTCCTTAATTAACAAGAGGACCTTGTAATGACTCACTGTACCCCCATATCATGTCCAAACTCGGATTCTTTTCTGAAAATCATGCTGTTCTTGTGACAGATTTTATTTATGTTCCAGTTGCAGTGTTCATGCTTCTTCTGTTACTATCTTAAGGGTTTAGCATCATATTATTGTGATTATTTTGGTTTTGTCCCTTGTTCCCAGATTTCTTTAAGTCTGTCAAGCAGCTTACTCAGTGATGCAAAAACAGAGAAATACAAAGATCTGCGTGCTCTACTTCAACTCCTTTCTAGCCTTTGTTCAAAAGATCTGGTACTGACGTTTCTGTTCATTCATTATTTCATGTTTTGCCTTTCCTAATGTTATCTGTATTTTGCTATGGCAAATCATTTACTTTTCCATAGTTGATCAAGTGTAGGTTGATTTTTCATCGGATTCTTTGGAAGCCCATGGAACAAGCATATCTCAGGTGAATCTTATGATGCAAAGCACCAAGAGTTGTGTTGAATGGTGTCTAATTATCGACTTTGCAGGGTTGTCTTCTATGGTCTTCACATAGTCACTCCTCTGATATCTTTGGAGCTGCTGAAGTACCCCAAGCTCTGTCGTGATGTGAGTCGAGTCATTCACATCATACAAGAAATGGACTTGGGACTTGCCAAGGATGTTCAAGTACATTGAGCTATATGTTCAAGTACATGGAAAATGTAAATGAATGTATTTCATTTTCATATTATTATAATAGTTTGATCACATTGAGTTATATGTTCAAGTACATGGAAAATGTAGATGAATGTATTTCATTTTCATATTATTATAATATTTTGATGTTATTAAGTGCTTAATCAATGTTAAATACAAATTTTAGAAATTAATTTTGCTTTAAATTACATTTAAAATCGAATAAGAAAATGAAATACATTCATTTTGGTGGGTAATTTAAATTACCCACGAATTTGCCACGAATAAGTTTGTTGCACAAAATTGACAAAAAAAAAATTTGGTGCTAAATTAGCCACGAATTTTGCCACGAAATATGTTCGTTGCAAATTAGCGACAAATTTTGCCACGAATAAATAGTAACGATTTTTGCCATGAAAATATTTCGTTGCAATTTCGTGACCAACAAAAAAAAACTTTGATAAAAATAGCGACGAATTTTGCCACGAATACAGTTTGTGGCAAATTAGCGACGAATTTTGCCACGAATAAAGTTTGTGGAAAATTAGCGACGAATTTTGCCACGAATAATTAGCGACGAATTTTGCGACGAATATTTTTTCGTGGCAAATTAGCGACGAATTTTGCCACGAATAATTAGCGACGAATTTTGCGACGAATTTTTTTCGTCGCAAATTAGCAACGAATTTTGCCACGAATTTTTTTCGTCGCAAATTAGCGACGAAAATTGAAATTTTCCATCGCAAAATTTTGCGACGGCTTATTAGCGACGGATTTTTTTCCGTCGCTAATTTCGTCGCAAATTCGTTTAGCGACGAATTTTGCCAAATTTTTCGTGGCAAAATTCGTGGCTAAAACCAACTTTTTTTGTAGTGATGGGATTTTAATTTAAACGTGACCTTTTGCTTCCTTAGTTATGTTTTTATTGACATCTTAATGGCGAATGTGTAAGAATTGAGCGAGAGAGGCTTGCATCAAAGCTCCTTTTGTGCGAGGCTCCACATACTATAGTTGGTACAATCGTGCTGTAAATCTTTCAGCAAGAGTTAGACTTTTCGAAAATTGAGTGATTATAAAAAAAATTAGCATTGAGACTCTTTTTAACAAACAAAATGAACAAATGGACAGTCGTCCAGGAAATGTTAGGACTAATGCTTCCTTTGCCGGAAGCAATTATACTGCTGTTTGCGCTTTGTTAAATCATCCGTTGTCATATAAGCCCTCATACAATCTAACCGATAATCAAAATCTAATGTGCAGTACACCCCACAAAATGGATTAATAGTAAGACCGTAAGATCGAAAGTGCCATAAGAAATAGGAGAAGGTTTGAGATGTTACTGATACATCCTTGTATCGTCATCTTTTGAGTACTCCTTTTGAAGGTTTTGCTTATGAAGACTGGATTACGTGATTGGGTGAATTCTCCCTCAACCCAACATGGCTAATGACCGAGTAGGTACGCTTGTCATCAATGTAAGTTTCTACGGACGAAGGCAACAATATCAACAATTCAACAATATAGAGATACTCACAGGAATGGAATGTTGCATGATTTTTTACCACATTTCGTCTTTTTCATCTTGCGAACTTCATCAATTCCCGATCTCTTTATTTAGAACCAATGTCATAATTAATTAGACCGGGGTCTTAATTCTTCACTGCGCTTGGTGAAAGCATAATAAACCTATCTAATAGTTTCTCCATCTATACATATTTTAGAAGTACAACAATGTGGAAGGCTAGTAATATCAACATTATCAATTGAATGAAATTGATGTAAGTTCAAGACATTGCTCATTTCTCGGAAATTTCTTTTTGGGAAAACATTTTTCATAATTTCCGGTGTTCCGGGGATGGAAAATAAGCGGTCAAAGAAATTATTTTCCAGTCAATGGAAAAGTCCTTCTAAAACTATGGAAAACGATTTTCTTTCTAATCTCGCCCTCTTGCCTTTCCGTCGTTTTCCCCTCTTTCTCATGCATCCTCTCCTCCTCTCTCCTGAGTTTGCCCCTTTTCCCCATCATTCTCACGTCTCCAGAGTTGCTCTTCCTCCTCTGTTGCCTCATGCTTCGTCTCGTCCCTTATCTCTAGAGCCGTTGCTGCCTCGCGCTTCATTCATCTTGTCCCATTTCTCGTCCCACGGAGACGTGATTCCCCAGATATGGCGAGCTCGTGAGTCGACAGCAAGCGAGGCCGAACCTCGCTTGTGGCCGGTGACTAGTAGAGGAATAAAGAAAAGAAAAAAAAGAAGAGAAAAAAAGAAAAGAAATATAATAAAATTATTCAAAAAGTAAAAATTAATTAAAAATTCGGATTTTTTTTATAAAATAAAATAAAATAACATTAAAAGGAGTGCAAGGGGGAAAATCATTTTCCGTACCAAATGACAAAATATTTTTCAATCGAACACCATTTTCCTCGAAAATATTTTCTAGAAACATTCCACGAAACGGATGGAGGCCAAAACTTAGTCTTTTCCTCCTGTTCATTTTACAGACTCAAATAAACGTATCATCGACAAGAATATTTTGAGAATCCATGGCATCGATATGTAATATCCTAGAAGTTACTGGATTTACACACACAGAGCGAACATCCACTTCGTTAAAATCTGGTTAAAATTTGCATTTTATCCAAAAGAAACGCAAACAGATCAATATAGAGATCCAACCAAAAAAAAAAGATCAATATAGAGACCCATGTCGTTGTAGTGGACCTCAAGACTCGACTTGGTACTTGCGGGTCTTGCACTGCAAAAGTAAGCCATACGATAGTTTTCCACGATAATGCGGTTGGTCCATCCCCAACGAAGTGCATACCTCTTGGTGCTAACTTTGTTAAAGATGTTATCTATTGCTTGGCTTATAGCAGTGCGCAAAAGTGGAAGTAGATGAGTTTTTCACTTGCCAAATGAAGAAGCTTTAGTAATTGAAAAGGCAAGAAAAAAGGGAAAAAAAAACAAACACTAAAAGACGTGGTCCATGTTTGGCACCGCAAACATTGGACAGTTTCCACAATCTCCTCAATGGTGCTGCTCTTGCTTCCATGTTGACTTGCCCTAATTTGTAGAAAAATCGATTCTCTGTTCTGAATGGCTTCCGGTCATCGGTTTTACTACCAATTGCAAGAATGGATGTGCCTTTGCTTCCTGATTTTCATCATGACATATGGACCTTGCAGTTGCAAGAATGGACCTGCCATTCTCTATAGGTGATCTGGGCTTTGGTAGAGAACCCTCAAACCCGCTCTCCAAAGCATAAATTCATTCTCTCCCTCGTTGCTCATGGGGAGCTATTGCTCCCAACTACTTGCACTAGTAACCCTATTTGTCACGCCCCGAACCCGGTGAGCACGCGAACATCCCATGATGGTCGTTAAGAGTGCGATGTCCTAGAACGTATCGTTGGCCCAATCGATTCACTAACGATCATACATGCATGCGGAAGAGAACTATAACACCCTATCAACATCACAGATAACTCAGGGCAGCCAAGGAGACAACATGAATACTCATCAACAAAACAACTTTCATAAACACATTATTAACCCAAGTTCGATACAGTTTACAAGCCCAACCCAAGGGCGACCTGCCACCAACCGCACATACAGAAGGATCGGGTTAACCTAAACTCCTCTATAGCAAGGCATCCAAAAACGAAAAGTTCATCCCATCCCCACATCGACCTTGGTCCCCGATCCTTACATGACGTCTATTTGTCAATCCAAACCTGAAAATGTTTAACCACGGGGGGTGAGATAACTCAGCAAGTAAACTCCTCGAACCTCGTTTAGGAGAATACATTGTCTCCGGATCGTCCTAAACATACGAGTCTATTGAAGTAAACGTGCCATAACATAATCACAAGCATTCTTACCTAGCTTAGACACACGTATATGCCACAACGATACATCAACCATATCACATAACCAAAGTATGTAATAAGACCAAAAACGAAAAGTTCATCCCATCCCCACATCGACCTTGGTCCCCGATCCTTACATGACATCTATTTGTCAATCCAAACCTGAAAATGTTTAACCACGGGGGGTGAGATAACTCAGCAAGTAAACTCCTCGAACCTCGTTTAGGAGAATACATTGTCTCCGGATCGTCCTAAACATACGAGTCTATTGAAGTAAACGTGCCATAACATAATCACAAGCATTCTTACCTAGCTTAGACACACGTATATGCCACAACGATACATCAACCATATCACATAACCAAAGTATGTAATAAGAGTTCACAGACATTAATGCATCACAGTCGCGCATGTCTCGATTATAAGGCAAAACTCACTTGGGCACGTTCCATACCATGCCTAGCAGTTTTTACCTTATAATCAAGCACTATGCATCATACATATCTAGATTTTTCACGACCAGCGTAAACACGCATCAGGTTCAAAAACTAGCCATCGATCTCTGACTTGCGTAAACACGCCTCAGATCCAACAACATTTCTATAGCCCGAGTCAAAACGCCTCAGGCTTAGTGTCTCTAGCCTGCGTAAATGAACACGCCCAGGTGAAACACTGATCTCCCTTTTTATAACACAATCCGCGTAACACACATCAGGTTGAACAACACTTCTATAGCCCGCGTAAAACGCCTCAGGCTCAATGTCTCTAGCGCACGTAACACGCCTCAGGCACAACACCGATCTCTCTTTTACGGCACAACTCGCGTAAAACGCATCAGGTTAGCGGTTTTTCGATAAAACCGGGCATCGTCCCGCGTAACACACCTCAGGACGGGTTCAATTCCCCGCGTAAAACACATCAAGGATTAGGTGATCACACGAGCACACCATCACACCACTCTTTATCTTTTCCCTTTAGGGCTTTTAGTGATCACTCATGTCATGGAATACATTCACTTCGCGTGTTAATCACACCACATGCTCACATAATGCATGTCAACTCAATCGCAACCCATGATCACCACCAAATCATCCTTGGTCTCGACAACATCAATCATTACAAATCAACTAATCAATCAACATGGACATCGAGTTTTCAATATCAAGTCACACGTGCATAAGCACCATTTAGGTCGTCAATCAAGCACCATTCAGTCACAAAACTGATCAGTCCACACGCACATGCCGAATAAGCTGCTTCCCCTCAATTAAATCCACAGGCCCTTCCACGCACACGGTCACAATTAGGTAATCACCAACCACCCTCAAATCAACTCAACTCATACAATACACATTCAAGCATCAATTCCAGTCACGTGGGCAGCAACTATTCAACCTCGACACCCCACCATTCCACTTATAAAAATGGACATGCATAGAATCAGGGTAAATTTGGGCAGTTTACATAGTGATCGAAATCCCATCAAAATAAATAGTAAACGAACTCCAAAAATTATAAATTTTGGATATATCATAAAAAACATCTTGATAAACATTTCTTATGAAGAACATGAAATCTGGTTTAATCTGCAACCATGCCTTTTCATCCCTCGAAACCAGACTAGAATCAGTTCGCTCTAACAGACTGTTTTGTACTCAAAATACATTTCTTTCAACACACAAATCACCTTGAAAAACTTTTAAATTTTTATATGTCATAGAAAGGAAAGTCGCCAACAACGTTTGTGAAGGAAGTTCATTGAAAATAGATCTGAAAAATTTTATAAAAATTCAGAAAGACAAGAAGGTCGGGATAAACAGTGTTCCGGGCAGTTTTAAGATGGTCTAAAAATTGGTTTTCGTGCGACCCAAATGGCCTCCAAAAATTTCAGATTTAAAATATGTTATACCTCAGGATGTGAGGAAAAACTTTCGTGAGGGACACCACCCCTGATTCGGCCGCTGAAAATCTCCACAAAAATAGTAATCCAGGAGGGTATAGAAAACACAATTTCAAGATTCAACCCAAACTTCAAGGATCTGAATTCTTGTTGATAACCACCGAACTTCAGCCCTCAAAATTCATTCCACAAGGTTCAAACTACCATGCCACAACCATTTGAATAATCCAAGAGCACAATGAAAGATCAAGCTCTCCTCTAATCTACCTATAATCACCTCAATCAACCCCTAAACCAATCCATCGACCATCCATCACCCTAATCAAAGTTTAGAGAGAAACTTACTGTAAACCTAAGCAAGAAAAGCCCAACAAGCAGCAGCAAAGTCCTCGGCAAGGTAGCAACTCCGGCGAGCGGCGGCGGCAACACACGACGGTTGAATGGCGGCGATAGCGGGCTTGGTCGGTTGGCCACGGTCACCAAATGAGGAGGAGGGGGAATCAGCCGAGAGAGGTAGAGAGGAAGAGAGGTGAGGCGTGAGAAATGAGAGGGAGAGAGAGAAAGAGAAAGAAAAAGAAAAAGAATTGAATAGGCTAGTCAAAGTCTACCCAAGGTGAAATTACCATCCTACTCTCCTCTCTACTGTTGTCGCGACCTAAAATTTCTCTCAGGCTAATGGATTATTAAGACTAAGCCTAACTCGGGCCCTCCCAAGCCCTACCAATTCGCAACTTAGGGTTTAAGTTTTTATCATGCAAATGTTTTCATGCTTGGAGTCGCCACTAATCTATTTGTGGTAGGTCGATTAGAAACCTAAATAAAACATAGGGAGATATGTTTTATTCCTACGAACCAGAGATTCTAAGCTCGGGGACTTGATTACGCTAGATCTAGTCTAACGCCCTTTCGGTACCTTTTCTTTTCAAAAATATTTATGCAGGCAGTTTGGATTTATTTTAACTTAGGCACTAACATGTGAGGTGATCATGCGGGTGCACAAACCACCAAAGTAACACCCAATGAATCAAAATATTAAATAAATTGCAAGATTGGGGAGAATTACTTACCTCGAAGCAATGTAAGCATCTGCATTGTTAGCTAGAAAATCACATCAGCAATCCTAATATGATTTCTAATTAACAAGCAGTTCACTCAATTTTTTTTAGAATTTTCACTTATTTAAATGAGAGCTAACCTATATGCAATGACGTGCAAAAATTAACATGCGATTTATGCAGCCTAACATGCAAACTATATGTCATGCGACGATGTGACCTAATTCTAATGACGGAGAAATGATTTATTTTTGGTATTTTTCAAATGAAATTCGGAATTAAGAAAATGCCTAAATTAACATGCAATTTATTCTAAAAAATAATTTAATCTATCCTAAAGAGACTTCTTTTTGGTATTTTTATGAAAATTCGAAATCAAGAATTACCCTAAAATGAACCATCGAGATCAGGATAATATCTAAATTAAACTAGGAAATAAATTACTCTAATTCCTAGTTTAAATTAAAAAGTTATCATATCGGCTTATTCAAAGAAAGTTATCCTAAACCTATCCTAAACATGCATCATTCTTTCTGGGATTTTCAAATCAAATCAAAACAAAGATTCAAACCAAAGCCAAAGATAGCATCCAATCACCCAAGATATCATCCATATCCATTCAAATTTGGAAAATAAATTGACAAATCACATCTCGGGCATGAGGATCGGATTGATCAATTTTCATTGCAATCGCGAATCGTATCTCAGGCGGGAGATCGAATTGACGATTTTCCGTGCAATCGCGAATCGTATCTCGGGCAGGAGATCGGATTGACGACCATAGCACGTTATAAAATTAGGAAATAATTCCTAATTTAAATCTACTTGAGGATTTCATTGATATGAATAATATTTGAAGATTCAAACAATGATGCAATTTCACGAATTAAGTAACAAAATATACGAAAATCGAATTAATGAAGATTCTTACCTAATTCGCAATACCACCTGGATAGCGTTTCCAATTTCGGACGGATGACGGATTTAGATTGCAGATCGCGGGACTTGACGGATGGTGGCTTGCAGTGTGATTCAGCCAAGGAGAGTTCGATGGTGAGAGGGTCACAGGACTCGTGGCTGGCCAAGGAGCGATGTCGAGTAGACACCAGGGAAATAGCTTTTCAGTCACCGGAAAACCTGCAAGATCAGACTAAAGCTTGGCCGTGAAAGTTAGCAAACTGTTGTGAATTCGTCGAGCTTGCTGTGACGTCAGTTGCGGACTCAACATTGCTGGCCATCACTGAATGGGAGTGTTGCAGGGACTCGACTGGTTGGTGGCTCGCGGTGGATCATGATGATGGCAGCAAATCAACGCGTTGGAATTCTCGGTACCACTCACGGTATGGAGGTGCTCGTTGGACTCACGGCGATGGACCACGGTAGTGGAACGCTTGTACTGATTTAAGAGCTCGCTGCGGTGGTGTGGCTCGGTGATGCTGGACTGAAGCACCCGAGGCACTCCGGAAGGAGCTTATGCTCACTGCATGGACGTCGGGGCACGTCTGGTGGCTGAGTGTGAAGATCGGAGTTCGTGAGCGCCAACACCACCAAACCACAGGGTTGTTTCTTCACCTTTTCCAATTAACCAATTTCTCCAATCACGCAACTCACGATTTTCTTTCCTCTCTGGACGTGTATGAATGTGCCCGTGTATTTCAATCTCTCTTGCTTTCTCTCTGTGTTCGTGTGTGATCAGATCCTCTCTTTTGCTCTCTCTAAAAAATCTGATTTCTGAAATTGTGAGAGCCCCCCCCATCTTTTCGTGAATTATGATCCCTTTTATAGCAAAGCCATGAGACTTCTTCAAGTAAGGAATCAATATCTCTTTTTAAAATATTGATATATCCATGCAATTGACTTCCCATCTCCGGTGATCCATCCTTATTTCTTTCCCTTTTTCATTCAACCGCGTGAATATATATTCTACTCATTGCAAGCTACACTTGACTGAATATATATTCGCAGGATATTGCCCTTCTTAGCTTAAAGTATCACATGTGCAGAGCATATGAATGATGGGCTTGATCAAATTTTCATCACCATGGGCTTAGTTCAATTTTATTAAGTTCAAAGCCGTTCACTCGAGTCCATCCACCACCAGTCCAATGCAGATACAACTATGTGAGCCCATGCAAAATGCTTCTAATATCTACATGCATTTTAATTAATATTTTTTCTAGAGACCAGGATCGATCTCTAATTTTTTAATGCAATGAACTACTGAATAGATCGTCAAAATTTAGGTGTCAACAACTGTCCATCTGATGGCGACGATTCAATCTTATCTTAGAATGAACGGCCCAGATCAATCCTCACAAAAAATATGCAAGGGTAAAATAGGAATTGAACAAAAAGTGTAGGGATAAAATCGTCCGAAAATTTTATCTCTAAAGTTGGTATGAAATGACCAAAATACCCTTCTCATTTTACACTTGGTCTTCACAAAATCCCAGGGGCAAAACGGTCATTTTCCACTTCCTGTCAAAATTTCAGTTTTCTAATGAATCCGGACAAATCCGAGATTGACCATGTTAATAACGACATTGTCCAATTACTTTGTCATGACTTTCGAAATTTTCAATACCCAAACTTGGTTTCTAATTAATGACTAAATCCAAATAAACGCGACTTGAGCGTATCCCAAACTAACGGGAGGCTTTCGGGAAAATTTGTAATTTGACCCATGGTCAATACTAAATCGAGCCACGTTTAAGTTTACTTGAACCATGGTGACTTCGGTTGTCATGTAATTACGAGGATTAATTACTAGTTCCGAGAGGTGTGATCGTTTGGAATAGGTTTAAGATCGTTCGCAATTCATATCATGGTCGAGCGGAATCACCCGCGACCCATTCGTATGACATTGGCGAATCGATCCGTGACTATTCTTGGATCAACCTATGTTGGCCCAAAATATCACCTTGACAATCCTTATGGTCGAAAGTCAATCCATGGTCAGGTTCTATGGTCACGCGAATCTAAATCCCTAATCAGCCTTTCCCTAATGGTTAGTATCCCAAGAGTGATCAAGTCTGGGGAAGATTTACTACAAGTGCGTTATTGAAATCAAGCATTTCATAAATACTAAGTGGGTCGAAATTTGGAATGTCATACTATCGCTTATTTCGGATAACTTATATGTATGCTTATGCAGAAATTCAACGACCATTTGGATAGAACAAGAAAGGGGGGGCTTTGATTCAGCTTGGAAAAAGCCTCTTAGACTCATATCGCTTGCTTTCTTCCTAGAAAGGCGAAGATTACAACATATGGAAAGGATCCACTTGTGATGGAGTGTATGGTCATGTAATCTACCTACAATTCTTATGCCACACCATAAGATACAAAAGCGGTACCATCGTTAGTTCCAACAAACAAAAGTTCTCCATGACAGGTGAGTTGAACTCTTCTCTTCTCAACTTCCTTACCCAAAAAAAAAAAAAAAACTCTTCTCTTCTCAACTTGAGATACTTGAACTACTTGGACTTAAGCGGGATCGATTTCAAGCGCGGAAGGATACCCGCATTCCTCATATCAATGAAACAATTAAGGTACCTCAATTTGTCATTTGGTAACTTCTATGGATCGGTTCCTTGAGAATTGGGAAACCTCACGGAATTGGAAGTCCTTGATCTTCATGATGATCACGTGCATTTGGTTGTTGATGATAATCGATGGATTTCTTATCTTCAGTCACTCAATTACCTCTACATGAGTGGCTCAAAGATTGATGTAGGAATAGAACTCATGTAGATGATCAGCATGCTCCCATCTTTATCACATTTGAGCTCATCAAGTTGCGGACTATTCAAAGTTCATCTTTCTTCTATTTGCTTGGCCAACTCCACTTCTCTTGTTCATCTTCAGTATCTTGATCTTTCAATTAATGACCTCGAAGGTCCCATCCCGAATGCTATACTTCAAAACATGACTTCTCTCCAGCATCTTGATCTTTCATGGAACTGTTTGCGCTCTTCGATTCCCATGTGGTTTGACAAGTTTACAAGCCTTGTTCATCTCAATCTTGAGGGAAATCGTCTTCGCGGCATTGAAGGAGGCTTATTGTCATTCTTGAAGAGTAAGAAGTACCTCAAATCGTTGCATTTATGTCGTAACGAAATCAGAGAAGAGATTTCGACATCCTTGGGAAATTCGTCAAGATTCCTCAAGAATAACTTAGAGAGTCTAATTATATATGCTAATCACCTTAGCGGTGCTTTGCCAAACTGGTTAGTGCACTTTCGTCTCTTAAAATACTTATTGCTTGGCAACAATCACTTCTCGGGTCCAATTCCTAGAGTCATTGGAGCATGGCCAAACTCGGTAACAATAGATCTTTCAAATAATCGATTGGAAGGCCCAATTCCATCATCATTAGTTCAGTTGTCATCATTGAGATGGCTAGATCTTTCGAATAATCGATTGAATGGCCTAATCCCATCATCATTAGGTCAACTGCCATCATTGAGATTGTTAGATCTTTCATATAATCAATTGAATGGCACAATTCCGGCATCATTAGGTCAATTGTCTTCGTTGAGATGGTTAAATCTTTCTCGTAATCATATTCTTGGGGCATATTCCCGAGTCGTTAGGGCAATTGTGGGCTTCACAAGACTTACGACTTAACAGTAATCATTTGAGCAGCTCGATACCCGAGAACTTTGGAGAACTTTCTCAACTTTCAGTTTTGTATATTTTTAACAATTCTTGAGGGGGAGTGATTTCGGAAATCCATTTTTCTAATTTGTCGAGGTTAAAGGATTTGGATATTGGTGACAAGAACCTGGCTTTTAAGGCAGAACATGGCTGGATACGACCTTTTCAACTTCAATCCATTCGGATGTATTCCTGTAAATTTATAGCCACATTTCTCAAATGGATGCAGTCACAAGTGGACGTCAATCGCATAGATCTCTCAAAGGCTTCAATCTTCGGGGCTTTGCCTAAATGGTTAGGAAACATGACATATAGCCGGTGCAGTCTCTCTTACAATCAAATTACCAGACCCTTCCCAAACATATCTTCCAACTGTTCCATTTTAGATCTCTCCCACAACTTTATCCCCGGACCTCTTCCAACCAATATTGGTGAGATGCACCTGGAGACTTTGTATCTCAATGATAATCATATCAATGGCACATTACCATCGTCCTTATGTAAAGAGGGGCTGTATGACTTAAGTCTTGGCAATAATTTGCTATATGGCAGTATTCCCAACTGTTGGAAGGGTTCTAGTTTATCTCAGTTGACTTTGTCTTTCAATAAGTTGTCCGGAGTAATTCCAAGCTCAATGGGATCCTTACAGGGGCTTTCAACCCGACACTTGAATGGGAACCATCTCAATGGGGAGCTGTCTCTGGCTTTGGGTAATTGCACAAACTTGATTATTTTGGACCTTGGAGAGAATAACTTCTTCGGAAGCATTCCAACATGGTTCGGCAATAGCTTTCAGTTCTTGCAGATTATGAGGCGACGAGAGAATGGTTTTACTGGTAGCATCCCTCTGCAGCTTTGCTCACTCTCGAGATTGCAAATATTGGATATGGTGGCGAACAAATTGACAGGAGCGATCCCAAGTTGTCTTGGCTATATGGGTGACATGAAAATCTTCATTCAAGACAATCCAACTTATCTGGATTGGAGTCGAGAGTGTGTGGTTGAGATCATGAAGGGAAGGTATAATGAATATACCAGAATTGTACTATTACTTGTGGGCAATTTGGATCTCTCGAGCAACAACTTGATAGGGCCAATCCTTGAAGAACTTACTTTCCTAGCGGGATTGCAAGGTTTGAACTTGTCGCACAACCTTCTCTCGGGAGGCATTCCCGTTGGCATCAGGGACATGAAGGCACTTGAGTCTCTTGATCTTTCCAACAATCGCCTCTCAGGAACAATTCCGTAGGGCATTTCAGTATTAACATACCCAGCCCACCTCAACCTATCGTGCAACAACTTCACGGGGCAGATTCCGAAGGGCTATCAAATTCAAACCCTCGTCAATCCTTCCATTTATGCTGGCAATCATCTACTCTGCGGTGATCTTCTGAGAAGAAAATGCCCTCGTGCTGAGGTGCCTGAAGCACCGAAAATCTCTCAACCTAAAGATATACACAAAGAGGATAAGGCACTGTTCTACGTGGTTGTAATGCTTGGATTTGCGAATGGGTTTTGGAGCTTTTTTGGAGTATCGCAGCTCAAGAAGGATTGGAGACGTGCATATTTTAACTTTGTGGATCAAGCAATAGACAAGGCACATGTGGCTATAGCAGTGAAGGTAGCCGAGTTGAAGAGACTGAGACAGTCAAGAACTGCTTAAGTAATGAGCAATCCCGTGTCCTCCCTTGCCTTTAGTTCTTCATTTTGGATGTATGAAACTTCTTGTGCTCGTGTGATCTCTTCCATTTAATAATCTCTTTCCTTTCAGTAGTTTGCTCATTAATGTATCGTAATTAGTATGCTGTGAGGTTTTCAACTTTGTCCTATGCAGTGCGCGAGAACTCTGAATAAACGGCTAGGAAGACAGCTTTCTTGTGTTACGGACATGTTGGAGAAATAATCAAAATGATCGAGTCTAAGAATATCAATAGAAATATAATGGTCTAGCCCGTTCCACATGGGCCAAGCCCCAAAAAGAAAACCATGAGAAAAGACACAAGGTGATGTTCATTTGGGGGTGGGTGTTGATCTATAATCACTCAAAAGGCTTTCTCCCATCCGATGGTGGACTCGATATGTCACAAGAAGTCTCTTACTTGGGACAATCAGAATGTGCGGATGTTTGGAAAGGTTGCCCAAAGCATCATCCAAAGGCACAATGTTCTGGAAAACTGAAAAGAGAGGTCGCGCGGTGTAATCTATCAACAGTCAAAACAAAGAAGGCAGGTATTGGACGAAGTGCGCCAATGGCAATGGCTCAATCTCTCTGTGTTTCCTATTTTTTTTGTTTAGGCCAAACTTTCTGTTTCCTCTTGACCGGAGGTTAAGGGTGCGTTTGGCAGTTTGCTAAATAGTAACCGATTATTTTTTTTTTCTCAAAATCAGTTTGAGAACAAAAATCCGTTTGTTAAAGTTTTTGTGCCCGGGCGCAATTTTTTGTAAAAATTGTGCTTAGAATCAGTTTTGGAACAGAATCAAGAAGCAAAAAAAGTAGCTCTTGATTTTGGAACAATTTTTCTGAAACTGATTTTTTTCTTTTTTTCGGTTTGTTATTGTTCTTCGGCCTGGCCACCGGCCGCCGGCCGCTAGCGACCAGCCATAGGCTAGGGCTGGCGAGGCCTCGCCCAGTCAAGGCGAGGCTGACCTTGCCGTCACCACCCGGGTCTGTCGCCTCGGTGGTGATGGCCTCGCCTTGGCTGGGCGAGGCTCGACCTCGCCCAAATCTGGCGAGGCCAACCTCGCCGTCGCCAAGTTGGCGAGGCCAACCTCGCCGTCGCAATCGACGAGGGTCGTGATGCCCTCGCCGGCCCTGGCCTGTGGCCAATCGTCGGCGTCGGCGGCCGGCCATGGCCAAGAAAGGAAGGGGAAAGAAAGAAAAAAAAAAGGAAAAAAATATTAAAAAATTCAAAATATTATTAATAAAAAAATTTGTATAGTTACCAAACACATTTATGTTCTTTTTCTATTCTAAGAATAGAAATTTTGGAGAGTTACCAAACGCCTTCAAATATTTATAAATTATTTTCGGGCACGGAATAAAAAAGAATCATTTCTACCCAGAATCAGATTCTGGATACAGAATGGTTGCCATGCGCACCCTAAGTCAGCCTTTTCATCCTATTCATTTACAGCAGACACGCGTATTGCTTTTATTTTTTTTAGAAAAAAAAGGGTACTGCACAAATGACTCGATGAACTGGATCATCCATGGCGTCTCTTCTTTCTAATCAAGAGATGACGAGAATAATTTCAGAATCCATACCAATCAACATGTATTATCCCGGAAGTTGCTTGATTTACACACGTAGAGAGAAAGCCCATTTCATTATCATGTTAGAACTTACATTTTGTCCAAGAGAAATGCAAAACGGATGAATCCAGACCCAAGTCGTCGGAGGAGATAACGACATGGACCTAAAATATCTTGACTTGGTGCTTGCGGGTCTGCACAACTTGTGGCCGCGCATGAGTTCTCCACAAATAATGCTGCTGGTCCAGCCCCACCAAAGCGCGTAGACGTAGGTACCATGACTTAATTAAGATGTTATTACACTTTTTCTCTTTAAATTTCTGTTTGTTTACTCTAATAACACCCAAACTCACTTCATAAAGCATATACTAATTGCCCAAAATACAACTAAAAAAGAGAGAGTAAAGCCTAATTGCATTGCTTTACATGTGATATCTCCAGATCAATAAAATAACCAAGTTATAGAGAAGCATCGTGTTATATTTTCCCCACATATCTTTTTTTAAGATTTATTAAGACCTCATGTTTATGTGTCATTTAAGCATCGTGTCATTTAGTAAAGCCTAATTGCATTGAAGGAGGTTGTTCTCTTTCTTAAGGGAAAATCCGTTCCTCAAGTCACTATATTTAGGCTATAACGAACTTCATGAAGAGATATTTTCAGTGGAGGGAAATTCTTCAACGCTTATCGGGAAAAACTTCGAGCGTCTGGAGATAAGTTATAATTTTCTTCAGGGAGGGCTTTGCCAAATTGGCTGGTGCACTTGAAAAAACTGACAATACTGGACATATCATATAATCAATTACATGGAACCATCCCATCATCATATGATTGCTTATGCTTGAGTATATTTTTACTTTCTTATAATCAATTAACAGGGAATATTCCGGAGGCATTAGGAAGATTGCAAGTCTTAACAATTTTAGATCTCAGTAACAATCTTCTTAATGGCACTATTCCACATAGTCTCGGACAACTTCAAAATCTTGAAGAGTTATATCTTTCAACAAATTCCTTGAGAGGAACAATTTCTGAAATCCACTTCTCCAACCCCTTAAAGCTATCGTCCTTAGATAGTAGCAACAACCGTTGAGCTATCAAGGTGGATTCTGACTGGATACCACCCTTAATCTCTCGTACATGGGGATGGTGTCTTGCGAGTTCAGAACGGAATATCCGCGATGGATAAGAACGCAAGTCCACGCAAGTATAGATTTGTCCAATGCCTCTATTTCAGGATCTCTGCTAGATTGGCTAGGTCTGGTGTCATTCTTCTACCTAAATCTCTCTTACAATTAAATGAATGGATCTCTACTGAAATTTCCTTCCGACCTGGCTTATTTAGATCTCTCTCACAACCAAATAAATAGATCTCTGCCGAAATTTCTTTCTGACATGTATTCATTATATCTCTCTCACAACTTAATATCAGGACTTATTCCACAAAATATTGGCCTAGCAATTCCTCATTTGGATTCATTGTACTTGAATGATAATCTCTTAAGTGGTCCAATACCCACCTCATTATTCGAGATGGAAAATCTGTACTGCTTGCACCTCGGAAGGAATGAATTAGTTGGCAAAATTCTTGCATGTTGGAAGAAGAACCCTTGGACACTTCTTGATTTATCATCCAATATGTTGTCCGGAATCATACCGACTTCTTTTGGAAATCAAATCGAGCTTGGGTCATTACACATGAACAACAACAGACTCCAAGGAGGAATTTCTGTGACTATAAACTATTGCAGGAAATTGCAAATTTTAGATCTTGGAGAGAACAACATATTTGGAAGTGTTCCACATTGGATTGGACCAAGTTTTCCGTCACTACAGATTCTTAGACTGCGAGAAAGCATGTTCAATGGTAGTATTCCTTCACAACTATGCTTTCTCTCCGCGCTGCAAATATTAGACATGGCAGTGAACAATCTGACAGGAATGATTCCAAATTGTCTCGTCTATATGAAAGGGGTGAAATTGAACAAAAGCATAGATGAAGGCAACTCACTCTCCCCTGCTTATGCCCCTGCACACGTGCTTGGGCGGAACGTGTCCGTTGGAGAGACAAATTGGAATCAAGAGCATGTGGAGCAGGTCGTTAAAGGGGTGGACCTTGACTACACAACACTTGATCTATAGCTAATGGTCAATTTTGATCTCTCGAGCAACAAATTGGTTGGGCCAATCCCAGGAGAGCTTACCTTGCTCTCCAGATTGCAAGGCTTGAACTTATTGCACAACTTTCTTTCTGGAGGCATCCCCACTATGATTGGAGACATGAATTCGCTCGAGTCACTTGATCTTTCGAATAATCACCTTTTAGGAACAATCCGGCAAAGCTTTTCTGCATTCACATCATTGAGCAAACTAAACTTGTCACACAACAACTTCAAGGGGCCAATTCCAAGATGAAATCAAATCCAAACCCTTGATGATGCTTCCATTAATGCAGACAATCCTCTACTTTGTGGCAATCCTTTACAAAAGAAATGCCCCGTGCGGAGGCTCCTCAAGCGCCAAAAGAAGATACTAATGAAAAGGGTAAGCTTGAAAAGGTAATGTTCTACCTCGTCATAATGTTTGGGTTTGCACTTGGGTTTTGGGGGGTTGTTGGTGGTTTGGTGTACAAGAAGAATTGGAGACACGCCTACTTCAGCTATGTGGATCGTAAAGCAGACATGGTGTAGATGATTGTTGCAGTGAAGGTAGCCGAGTTGAGGAGGAGAATGAGAAGAGGGTAACATGCCTGTTCTCCGTATCAATTCAGTCCAATGCTTTATTGATCTCGTGAAGTTCTTGCTTTCTTGTTCAAGCATAATCATCTTAGTGGTTGACTTGTTCCTCCTTATGAGTAGCAGCCAATATTTTTGTGCTCTTTAGTTTTAAGCTTGTCTGAGCAAGCCGTCATCGGAGCATGGGAAGTGCAAATCATGTCATTTTGTAATTTAGTGTTGCTCAACAATTTAGCAGTACTTTGTGTTCTTATGCTCATGATGTTTTGCTTGTTAAAGATGTGAAATTATGTTAGCAGGTTCCATTTTCGTCCTGTTTATGCTTTTGCTGCTAATTGCATGTTGAGGGTAAAACAAAATCAGGACATGAAATTGATAATGGCATAGGGCCCTTTAATGTTCAATGGATTCCTTTCCTAAGATTATGTTTCCTTTCTCAATTTCGAGACATCAGAAATACCAAACCATCACAATAAGCTCGGACTATTTTTTGGGTTGCGTTTCCCTAGACGGTCCCGACTATTGGGCTACAAATGATAAATTCCGAAGAGACCTGTACCGGCCCAAATTTTAAAATAATAATAAACTCTAATTGAAAAACTCTAATCTTCATTTTGTCTTTTCCTCTCTTCACCTCAATCGCGTTCACTGCTTCATTCTATCACCCTCTTGTGCTCGTGCTCTCCCTCACGCCCAAGACATGGTGGTAAAAAACTCATAGAGCAGTTGGTAAATTTAATCGAAGAAAAGTTCGTAATTCGACCCATTAACGTTTATAACTCTAAAATGTTGGTAAGTTTTTTTATTATGTTAACTTTTAAGCATGGTTGTTAAAATCTTGATATAATCTAAAAATAAGACTATGCTACGATTTAAAAGGACGATATACATGATGTTGTGTATTTGAATTAGTGCTAGTTGCTCGCAATTTTTGATGTTATACATGATTCCATCTATCGATACTTTTACATTTTAAAAAGTTTTTAGGTGCGCATCAAATTGTAATAGTCATGTTCCAAGGGTAATATTTTACTATGCCAAGTTAGAGAGAGCCTTCCCAATAAGTCATATGTTTTGATTGATACTTGTTAATTCATCAAAATAAAATTTTACTAATAATAAGGCCCACGTGCCCAAGAAACTTGAAACTTCTTACATTTGTTATAAAAGGAAGGAGGACATGATTTCATAATAATGTATATCCAGCCCTTCAGTCCTTGATTGCATCATCCTTTGATGAAGAGATCCTTTGAGAGCTTGTTCTTTCGAGCCAAAAGAGATACTCAGGATATCGACTGGTTAAGTTGTTTTTCCTCTAGCACATTTTCATCATTTCTTCATCTATAGACACCCATCAGATACACAGTGTAGAAGAAACATGAGTTTATACTAAAAAAATCCATTATAAATATTCTGTGTAATGGCAAAATTAGGCATACATCCCCTTAATATCTAGTCTCTTGCTTTTGCCGTTTGTTCTAGTGTTGTGTGGTCTCTTTGATACTTTGCGACATTTACTGGACAATTGGGATCATGTTATACTGGGTTTTGGGACATTATATGCTCAACCGGGACATTCGTAGAACAATTTGGGATTGTGAAAAACAAAAATACACGATATTTGCTTATGAAAGAAAGAAATGGATGCAACCAGATGAGTATGGACACATAAAAATCTGGAGAAAAAGGATCTGCCAAAATGAGGACATGGACCTCAAGACTTATACTAGGTGCTTGCGGGTTTTCCTAGGTGATGTGACTGATGGATGTTGATGATATCGGTTTATAGCAGTGGGCTAAGGCGAATGCCTCTGTTTCAACTTCAATCTACGAAAGTGAGGCATGACTACTCTGCTAGGATAGCTGCCTCATGCCGGGACAAAAAACAAAGAGAGAATAGTGGACTAGCTTTAAGGACAAAGGTAGAGATAAATTGAAAAGTGACGCTGACATGACTTGGAGTTATTCGGGGACTTCCAATTTCGCAAACTTTAATAGAAAGAAATACCTAAACTTCCGATTTCAATTGACAATCAAAAAGATAATTAGAATTCCGGAATTATTGGATGCGCTAGATGCATACATGCATCCCTCACAAGACACATATCACGGGTGCGTAGGATATCGTATCTGATGGGAACACACCCATGTACCCCTTTAAAAATTCTGATTTTCTTTTTTATTTATGAATGCCAAAACTCACTTGATAAAGTATACTAGCCAAAAAAAGAATTTGTAAAAGCCTAGTCGCATGGTTTTGCATGCAATAACTCTCTCCATGTTACAAGTAACAATCTTAGTAACTCTGTTGATGCCGGCATGTTGTATTATGGTGCGGATTTTATTCTCATCATCAATCTATGTATTTAGACATGAAATGACAAACAAATGCAAAGACCAGTTTTGTTTCGGAACTTAATCATGGCCGCATTCTTGACATGAGCGATCAAATGAGTTTGGTGGTAAAGAGACTGTTTTTGACTAAACCATCAAATAGAAAGTCTGCTAGTCTCTTTTATATGTGGCGATGTTACATTTTGCTAAAGGTGCAATTGTTCTAATGCATATGGTAATGTATTTAGATGCACAAGCGAGTTACATTAGAACATCTCACGTCGGAGAATTAGTATGTGTAGAATAATTAATTTATCCTAGTTGGCACATAATTTGTTAGCTTAAGTTTTTGAATAAGCGTGAGTTCAACAATATATGTTGACGGATTCGAATTTGGGTTCTCTCATGGTGATCTCCCCAAATGAATATATCAGCTTTTGCTCCGTGCTTCCAACAATGTGTAACTAAACCTTAATTCTTTGATTACATCGTGCTTTGATGAAGATATAATTGAAGAGCGTGTTCCTTCGACCTACAAAAGATCCTTGGGATAATTGACTGGTTATTTAATTATATTTTTCTGTTGCAAATTTTCGTCATTTCTTCATCTACATACATCCCTTGGAGGAAATATGAGTTTATCCTGAAACGTCCATAATGGACATTTTGTTTAATGGCAGAATCAGGCATGCATCCCGTTAATATCTGGTTTCTTGCTTTTGTTCTTGTTGTTTGTTCTGATGCCATTTGGTCTGTTTGAAGCTTTGGGAAATTTTCAGGACAATTGGGATCTTGTTCTTCGGACATTCTATACTCTAAAGGGATATTTGTAGAACAAGATATTTGATTATCGAAAAATAAATGAATGCAAATTAGATAAATATGGACACATAAAAATGTGGACAAAAGGGATCAGGAAAAATAAGGACAAGGCCCTCAAGACTTGGACTTGGTGCTTGCGGGTCTTGCGCGTTTTCAACATTGATATGGCTGAGGGGAAATGTTATTGGCTTATAGCGGTGGGCAAAGGCGAACACCTCTCTTGTCAACTTCAATCAAGGAAGTGAGGCATGACTACCCTAAGGATGAAGCAAGAGATTAATGGAAAAGCGATAAACCTTGATTGGAAAAGTGCTAAAAGTTGACTCGAGTTGGAGATATTCGTGGACTTTCAATTTCACGAATTTCAATTGAAAGAAACATGTAATCTTCCTATTGCAGTCGAGAACCAAAACGATGATTAAATCCTCCGATTCATTAGATACACCGGATGCCTGCATCTGTTTCTTACACGGCACGTAAATTGCGGGTGTGCATGATATCGTATGAAATGGGAACACACCCACACACCCCTTTGTAAATTATGTTTGTGTGCTCTAAGAATGCCAAAACCCACTTCATATTACCAAAAAATAAAAGGTATAGAAGCCTATTTTCAAGTAACAATCCTAGTAACTTTGTTGATGCCAGCAGGTTGTATTGATATATGGATTTGATACTTCTTGTGAACCAACGTATTGAGATAGGATATGACGTACATGTGCATGGACTGTTCCATTTCAAGGCTTCATCACAACCGATTTGATCTTCAAGGCATAATCATAGATAATATGGTATTTGAGCCTTGTCACCTGGCGAAGCGTGACCGTAGAGTTTTCTTTACATAGGCAATTGAATCGGTATGAATATGCTGCTAATACTATGTTGTATGGTTTATGATATGGTGCATACCTATGACTGTTGGAATACATGCATTATGCTTGAAACATGGGAAATGCATTGAATTCAATTGTCTTGATGCATATGGATGCACACTTTAGTTTCTAAAGCTGCACTCTTTTTTGCTTGATTTTATAGTGGGGGTATTGCCACTTATTGAGCAGTGGCTTTGCTCAGTGCTCACCCCACTTTATTAACATTTGAGGTTCCAAGAATAGGCAAACTTAATCGAGTCCAGTGGAGAGCGATTTGGGGTGACATGAGACTCTAATTTACAATACTTGAGTAGAAGCTATTAACATGAAATTTCATGGCACTCATTTTGTTTAACTTACAAGGCCCTTGATTTTGTTATTATATTTGTTCGATCAAAGTTTTTATTAAATTGATATTTTTGTAAAATCGCTACATGGAGAGAGAACGTCCATTTCGTTAAAGTTCTGTCAGAATTTGCATTTCTCCGAAAGAAACACAAAAAGATCAATATAGACCCAAGTCGTCGTATAACATAACGACATAGACCTCAAGACTTGACTTGGTGCTTGCGGGTCTTGCACTGCGAAACTTGGCCTTACATAAGTCTTCCACGACAATACTGTTGGTCCAGCCCCACCAAAGTGCGGACATGTTGGTGCTATGCCTTATTTAAGTTGTTATATGTTACTTGGCTTACAGCAGATCGGCAAAGGCAAACACTTTTCTCTATAAATCATGTTAGTATTAACTGATCGAAATAAATAAAAATAAAGAATATGGCATAGTTGCGTTGTTTTGCATGTGATATCGCTATGGTCTTTAATCTATGAAAGTAAGGCATGACTACGCTGCTAGGACTGCTGCCTCACGCCGGGGAAAAAAGAAGAAGACCGAATAGTGGACTAGCTTTAAGGATGAAGGAAGAGATTCATCGAAAAGTGACGTAGACATGACTTGGAGTGATTCAGGGACTTCCAATTTCAAAAACTTTAATCGAAAGAAACTTGTAAACTTTCAATTTCAATTGAAAACAAAGAAATAATTAGAATCCTAGAATTATTGGATGCGCTAGATGCATACATACGCCCTTCACGTGACACACAAATCACAGGTGCACAAAATATTGTATCAAATGGGAACACATCCATATACCCCATTAAATATTCTGACTTTTTTTTTTTTATCTAAGAATGCCAAAACTCACTTGAAAAAGCATACTAGTAAAAAAAAAGAAGTGTAAAAGCCTAGTTGCGGGGTTTTGCATGCAATAACTCTCTCCATGTTGCAAGTAACAATTCTAGTAACTCTGTCGATGCCAGCATGTTGTATTGTGGTGTGGATTTTATACTCGTTGTCAATCTATGTATTGAGATATGATATGACATACGAATGCATAGACCAATTCTGTTTCAAAACTTAATCATGTCCGACGTGATGTACAAAACTTAATCAAGTATTATTCAGGCCCTATCGCATTCTTGACATGAGCGATCAAATGAGTTTGGTGGTAAGGAGATTGTTTTTTACTTGTTCATCAAATAGAAAGTCTGCTAGTCTCTTTATATATGGCAATGTTACATTTTGTCAAAGGTGCGATTGTTCTAATGCATATGGTAACGTATTTAGATGCATATGAGAGTTATGTTAGAACGTCTCGGATTGGAGAATTGGTGTGCGTGGAGTAATTAATATATCATAGTCTGCACTTAACTCATTGGCGTGCGTTCAACCGGATATATTGACGAGTTCGGATTTGGGTTCTCTCTTGGTGATCTCCCCAAATGAATGTATTGGCTTCTACTCCGTAATTCCCACAATGTGTATCCAGCCCTTAAATCTTTGACGTCATCCCATTTATATCTAATTTCTTGCTTTTGCTCTTGCTATTTGTGCTGATGTTGTTTGGTCTGTTTGAAAATTGGGGAAACTTTCAGGACGATTGGGATCTTGTTATAATTCGATTGTGTATGATACTTACTGGGTTTTGGGACATTATGCTCCAAGTCCATTCGTAGAACAATTTGGGATTACAAAAAAATACACGATATTTGATTATCTAAAAATAAATGAATGCAAATTAGATAAATATGAACAAAAGGGATGTGGAAAAATGAGGACAAGGACCTCAAGACTTGTACTTGGTGCTTGCGGGTCTTGTGGGTTTTCCACATTGATATGACCGAGGGAAGATGTTATTGGCTTATAGCGGTGGGCAAAGGCAAACACCTCTCCTGTCAACTTCAATTATGGTAGTAAGGCATGACTACTCTAGGGATGAAGCAAGAGATTAATGGAAAAGTGATAAACGTTGACCGGAAAAGCACTAAAAGTTTATTTGAGTTGGAGTTATTCGTGGACTTTCAATTTCACGAATTTCAATTGAAAGAAACATGTAAATTTTCGATTGCAGTCAAAAATCAAAACGATGATTAGATCCTCTGGAATTATTAGATACGTTGGATTCGTGCATCCGTTTCTCACATGGCACGTAAATCACGAGTGCGCATGATGTCGTATGAGATGGGAACACACACATACACCCCATTTGTAAATTCTGTTTGTGTGCTCTAAGAATGCCAAAACTCACTTCTTATTACCAAAAAAATAATAGGTATAGAAGCCTTCTTTCAAGTAACAACCCTAGTAACTTTTTTTATGCTAGCATGTTGTATTGAGGTATGGATTTGATACTTCTTGCGATCCAATGTATTGAGACAGGATATGACATATATGTGTATGGACTGATTCCGTTTCGAGGCTTAACCACAACTGATTTGATTTTCGAGGCATAACCATAGTCGATATGGTTATTGAGCCTTGTCACCTTGCAAAGCATGACAGTAGAGTTTTCTTGACATGGGCAATTGAATGAGTATGACATATGCTGTCTATATTGTGTTGCATGTTTTATGATATGGTGCATACCTCATGATTGTTGGAATATATGCATTATGCTTGAAACATGGACGCACACTTTAGTTTCTAAAGTTGCACTCTTTTGCTTCATTTTATAGCGGGAGTATTGTCACTTATCGAGTTGTGGCTCTGCTTACCCTACTTTATTAGCATTTTAGGTTCTGAGAATAAGCAAACTTAATTGAGTCACATAGAGAGCGATTTGGAGTGACATGAGACTCTACTTTAGATTACTCGAGTAAAAGGTATTGAAATGAATTGTTATGACACTCATTTTGATTAATTCACAAGGCCCTTGATTTTGTTACTATATTTGTTCATAAAATCACTATATTTGGTTGAAGGTTTTGTCCTTTATTTTATAAAGGATGACAAGCTCATTCCTACATTCTTGGTATGGAATTAGGGCGTGACAACTTGAGCCACCTATCAATGTTCATTTGGTCACTTCAAAATTACAAACTCCCGTGACGATTTATCAACATTTATGCTTGTGGTTTGCCAACTTGTTAAAATTATTATACGAAACTACTATCGAGTGCACATGTGAGAGATATGAAGGCAAGTAGTCCTGCATTGGATATGTAGAGCTAAAAGAAGCAAATTGATAATACCTAATTGGCCGCAATCCAATATCTAATGACTCCATAAGAACACTTGTCAGCAATCTAAGTTTCTACGAATGAATGCAACAAGACCAACCTTCAATAATATATAAAGATTCTCACGGGAATGGAACGTCGAATGATTTGTAACGCATTTTATCTTTTTCCTCTTCCGAACTTCATCATTTCCATAATTTCTCCATCTATCTATACATCCCGTAGAAGTTCTCCAATGTAGAAGGGCAGTAATATGAACTTTACCAGTTAAACGAAATCGATTTCAGGTCAAAAGCCAGCCTTTTCCTCCTATTCATTTACAGAGAATGATCCTACAACGTCCATAACATCGGCATGTATTGTCCAGGAAGTTGCTTGATTTACTCATAGAGAGAGAAGCGTCCATTTCATTAAAAGTCCGCTAGAAATTGCATTTCTTTTGGAGAAAATGCAAACAAATAATTATAGACCCAAGTAGGCGCATAAGATAACGATGTGGACCTTGAGACTTGACTTGGTGATTGCGGGTCTTGCACGGCGAAACTTGGCCATACATCAGTCTTCCGCAAACATGCAGGTGGTCCAGCCCCACCAAAGTGCGAGCACGTCGGTCTAATCAGAGCCAAGTTCCTCAATATCTTCGTATCACTCTTTAGCTTCAATTTAATTGTGGGTTTTTTCTTATTTTATTCATTAATCTTCAGTTTTCGCCTGATGTTTCCCAATCCAATCTGCACATATTCTAACCTTTATCCTACATTGGGCGATGATAGGATAAAATTAACCTTTTGGGTTTTCATCTAGTTAATACATTAAAAGTGGAACCTCTCGTGCTCGTGCTCTCCCTCACGCCCAAGACATGGTAGTAAATAACTCATAAAGAAGTTGGTAAATTTAATCGAAGAAAAGTTCATAATTCAACATATTAATGTTTGTAACTCTAAAATGCTGGTAAGTTTTTTTTATTATGTTAACTTTTAAGAATGGGTGTTAAAATCTTGATATAACTCTAAAAATCAGACTACGCAACGATTTCAAAGGACGATAGACGTGTTGTTGTGTACTTGAATCAGTGCAGGTTACTCGCAACTTTTGATGTTGTACATGATTCCATCTATCAATACTTTTACATTTTAAAAAGTTCTTAGGTGCGCACCATACTATAATAGTCATGTTCCGAGAGTAAAATTTTACTATGCCAAGCTAGAGAGAGCCTTCCTACTAAGTCGTATGTTTTGATTGATACTTGTTAATTCATCAAATAAAATTTCGTTAATAATAAGGCCCTCGTGCCACAGAAACTTGAAACTTCTGACATTTGTTATAAAAAGAAAGAGGACATGATTTCATAATAATGTGTATCCAGCCCTTAAGTCCTTGATTGCATCATCCTTTGATGAAGAGATCATTTGAGACCTTGTTCTTTCGAGCTAAAAGAGATACTCGGGATATCGACTGCTTAAGTTATTTTTCCTCTTGCACATTTTCATCAGTTCTTCATCTATATACACCCCTTAGATGCACAATGTAGAAGAAATATGATTTTATACTAAAAAAATCCATTATAAATATTCTGTGTAGTGGCCGAATTAGGCATACATCCCCTTAATATCTAGTTTCTTGCTTTTGCCGTTTGTTCTGGTGTTGTTTGGTCTCTTTGAAACTTTGTGACATTTCTAGGACAATTGGGATCATGTTATACTGGGTTTTGGGACATTATAAGCTCAACTGGGACATTTGTAGAACAATCTGGGATTATGAAAAACAAAAATACACGATATTTGCTTATGAAAGAAAGAAGTAAATGCAACCAGATGAATATGGACACATTAAAATCTGGTGAAAAAGGATTTGTTACTGTCAGAATGAGGACATGGAACTCAAGACTTAGACTTGGTGCTTGCGGGTCTCGCGGGTTATCCAGGGTGATGTGACTGAAGGAAGTTGATGTTATCGGTTTATAGCAGTGGGCTAAGGCGAACGCCTCTGTTTCAACTTCAATCTATGGAAGTGAGGCATGACTACTCTGCTAGGACAGCTGCCTCATGCTGGGACAAAAAACAAAGAGAGAATAGTGGACTAGCTTTAAGGATGAACGAAGAGATTAATCGAGAAAGTGACGCTGACTTGACATGGAGATATTCGGGGACTTCCAATTTCACAAACTTTAATAAAAAGGAATTAGTAAACTTTCGATTTTAATTGACAACCAAAGCGATAATTAGAATCCCAGAATTATTAGATGGGATGGATGCATACATGCGTCCTGCACGTGGCACATAGATCACAAGTGTGCATATATCGTATCAAATGGGAACATACCCATATATCTGTTGACACCTAAATTTTGTTTAATCATTTAGGGCTTTATCACATAGAAAAATCAGGTTTAATTCTTAGGCACTAAAAAAAATGTGTGTTTCATTAAATTGCATGGCACATAGACTTTAGGTGCATTCGCATAAGGCATATTGGAACATGCTTTCTTGGTTTAAATTCAAAAAAAAAATTTTAAAAAAAAACCTTTTTTTATTAAATTATTAACTTTTTTTTTAAAAAAAAAGGAAAAAAAAAAGAAATTTCGGAAAGGGGGGGAGCATTATCCAACGTCGGCCAGCACAGCATTTCATAAAAAATTTTTGAAATTTATAAAAAAAAAACAAAAACAAAAAAAAACAAAAAAAGGGAAGAGAGAGAGAGGCCAGCGTTGAATTAGTCAACGCTGGCCCCCTTCACTAAACCTACGCCTTCCCACCCTGGAAGACAGAAGAACGAAGCAGACGAAGCAGAAAGAGGGAAAGGAAGGACGACGCAGAAGCCAGAAGACGGAGCAGACAAAGCAGAGGTGTGCTCTGCGCGAGGAAGGGCGAAGCTGCAGCGCTGCGCCTTGACGGCGTGAGGACCCAAGGGATCCTGCAGCTATTTTAGCAAAGAAATGGGCATGATTCAACCCCCAAGGAGAGGACTGGCTACTGGCACAAGCGAAAATGGAGAAGATGTTCTGATCGAGGGCGTTTTTGTGCTGAAAACGGAACGGCGAGGGTGACTGGGGGGAAGCCGAGAGGAAGAGGTACTCCTCTCTCGGTCGGCATTAAGAGGCAGCGAGGAACAGAGGGTTCGGGGCAGAAATCCGAAGAAACACAGTCCGAAGAGAACCACAGAGGGGAGAGAACCATAGAGGAGAGAGATCTGAAAGAGAGAGAGCGAAGAGCTTGCCTGTAGCCCGGCTGCGCCCGAGCGTCGTTCGACAACTTCCGACCGCACCCCTCGAACCTGTAGTTTCCCTTTCGTGCCCAAGGTAGATCTCGTTTGTTTGGATTTTCTTCAAAGGTTTTGAGTCGATTACCCAAGGATCCTAGTTCGGAGACGTTGCGAGGCGACCGGACTGAGTCCGACGTATCTCAAATTCGCCCTTTACTCGCCGTCGCCTAGCTGGGTAGGGTCACTTCCGGAGACTGAGTTCGCATTTCTCGCGATTCCCGGATGCCCTTTTCTCCATTTTTTTTTTACCTTAACCAATGTCGAGAACTATGGTCCCCCGTTTTGTGTTTGTGTCAAGCGTAGATGGACAGCCATCGAATGATCTCAGGTGTGTTTTGGTTGCTGTATGTTGTTTTGGTTGCTGTATGTTGATGGTGATTTGCATTTCATACTTCGTTTGAATTCGTGACCTCCCCTTTCAATGTCGCACACCACGTGCTCGCTGAAATGTTTGAATGAAATCCGCAAGTTGTTTCCTTTGCGTGTGATGCGTTCTTGAATCTCAGTGTTTCTCTCTTCACTGGCCGTGTCTTGGCCGAACCGTGAAATCAAGGCTCGTTCTTTGTCTGGGGATTCATAAGCATATTGAGTATGTGGTTATTTTTGCTTGTCGCGAGATGACTTTCTCTGAGTCTAGATCTGGGCTCGGCCACATGTTTGAACCAGCCTCACACAAGCTCGCCTCTGTATCATATATACGAACGGAACGTCGGGTGTTTGTAATAGTGTATGGATGAAGCTATGTTTTCGTTTAAGGAAAAGCTTTTGAACTAAAACACTTGGCCGCGCATTTCGTTATTTAAATCGCAACGTTAATCTTCGCTTCGTCCATACCGCGTTCATTCTCTTGCGATGTGAGTCTATGTCCGTGGGCCTCTGCATCCCCTTCGCTCTTTGTTGCCTATCATTATAGTTGTTAATGGCCGATGATAGTGTGCACATGGATTCGGTTTGTTGGACTATCAAAATGCACGTTGGTTTGTAATGCCCGAAGATGATGTCAGGTTGCGTAATTTTCTGAAATATGATAAACGCTTTCACGGTTCCGCGTTTGCACTCCTTGGCTCTCTGTTCGTATGTTGTGGCTGGATGGTCGCTGTGACGAAAAGAGGGTGCAGACGGCAGTAATGAACAAGTCAGAGAGAAGGATGGTATTGGGGGTTCGGGGATAGATAGCTTGAGAGTATGGTGGGGCATAGGTTGTCCCGTGATTTAAAATTCTTAATCAATGATTCTCGGTTAATTTGCTCGAGCTTCCAGAATTTGAGTTTATTCGTCAAAGTGCTGTTCTCGGTTTGCAATAGGAAACCTGAGCTTGAGTGAATTGGATCCGTCAAAGGGTGAAGGACAAAAAAAGTAAATGGTTAAGTGGGCTTAAGTGGGGTTTAGTAGCCTTGGACTCAGTCTAGTTAATTGAAGTTTGACCTGCGTTGGTGTTTGTTTTTTCTTTGGGGTTCAAATCGGCTTTGGGCTAATTGCGGTGGTGATTTTTGGGCTTGTCTCCCGTTAGAAGCGGGTCGGGTTCAAGTCAATGGGTCCACTTTATTTCTTAGCTTGTTCCCTGTTTTTGTGACCCAGACCAGAAGGTCTTCTTCAATCGTATTTCGGACTAGGTCCCGGGACCCGGCCTAGGTCCTAGATTTTAGTTTAAAAAAAAAAGAAAAGAGTTATTTTTATTTCAATATAAAAAATATTTCCAAAAAAAAAACCTTTTTTTGAAAATCCCTTTTTTAACTTAGGAAGAAGCTTTGAAAATTTTGCCCGAAAAATTGAATAAGTCTTTGGGGCTTTTGATTGCTTTTTCTTTCCTAGAAATGATGCTAGTCCGTTGTTTGCACGTCTCAACCTTAATTATTACTCGACTACGCATTTTCTATGTGTTGATCGTTACTTTTCTTAGCTTGGAATTTTAAGACTCCCGATTATTGTGAATGCGTTAGGTGGTGAATTTGAACAAGATCTGGTACCGAAAGGGCACTAGTTTGTCAATTAGTGTAATCAAGTCCCCGAACCCATTGAATCTCTGGTTTGTAGAAGTGAAGTATTTCTCCCGCGCTTCACTTGGGTGTCTAATCGACCCACCAAAAATCGATTAGTGGCGACTCCTAAATGAAATTGATTTGCATGTTAACAACTCTAATTTAAGTCGCGAATTGGTATGGGCTTAGGAGAGCTCGAGCTAGGCTTAATTTAGCAATCCATTAGCCAAACCCCGTAGGCGGCGAGGCCGTTTCGGGGAGGTCGCGACAATATCCCTTTAAAAATTCTGATTTTCTATTTTATCTAAAAATGCCAAAACTCACTTGATAAAGCATACTAGCCCCAAAAAGAATTTGTAAAAGCCTAATTGCCTGGTTTTGCATGCAATAACTCTCTCCATGTAGCAAGTAACAATCCTAGTAACTCTTGTTGTATTGTGGTGTGGATTTTATACTCATTGTCCAACCATGTATCAAGACATGATATGACATACAAATGCATAGACCAATTCTATTTCAGAACTTAATCACGGCCGATGTGATGTGTAGGACTTAATCACATATTATTTGGGCCTTGTCACATTCTTGACACGAGCGATCAAATGAGTTTGGTGGTAAGGAGATTGTTTTCGACTTGCTCATCAAATAGAAAGTTTGCTAGTCTCTTTTATATATGGCAATATTACATTTTGCTAAAGATGCGATTGTTCTAATGCATATGGTAATGTGCTTAGATGTATATGTGAGTTATGTTAGAACGTCTCACATTGAAGAATTGGTATATTTGGAGTAATTAATATATCCTAGTTAACACATAACTCATTGACTTAAATTTTTTAATAAATGTGGGTTCAACTAGATATATTGATGGGTTCGGACTTGGATTGTCTCTTGGTGATCTCCCTGGATAAATGTATTGGCTTCTACTCCGTACTTCCCACAATGTGTATCCAGCCCTTTATTCTTTGACTTTCTTTTGCTCTTGCTGTTTGTTCTGATGTTGTGTGGTCTATTTGAAAATTGGGGAAACTTTCAGGACAATTGGGATCTTGTTATAAATTAGAGTGTGTATGATAGTTGAGGACATGGGTTTTTTTTTTTACCTTTTTACTGGGTTTTGGGACATTATATGCTCCATAGGGACATTTGTAGAACAATATGGGATTACAAAAAATACACAATATTTGCTTATCAAAAAATAAAAAATGCAAAGTAGATAAATATGGACACATAAAAATCCAGAGAAAAAGGATCAGGAAGAATGAGGACAAGGACCCCTAGACTTGGCGCTCGCGGGTCTTGTGGGTTTTCCACATTGATATGACTGAGGGAAGATGTTTTTGGCTTATAGCGATGGGCAAAGGCGAACACCTCTCTTGTCAACTTCAATCAAGGAAGTGAGGCATGACTACTCTAAGGATGAAGTAAGAGATTAATGGAAAAGTGATAAACGTTGACTTGAGTTCGAGTTATTCGTGGACTTTAAATTTCACGAATTTCGATTGAAAGAAATATGTAAATTGACGCAGTGTTCAGAGAATAATTTAAGCAAAACCTTGCTTAGAGAGAAAAATCTTGAAACTCAATATTGACGATAATAATGTTCTCTTCAAAACCCTAAACACCCTTTTATAGGGATTAAATCTAATTACAATAGGAAACCTAATCATAATAGGAAAGTTACTTAATCTAAATTGAAAACTTAATTACAATAAGAAACATAATCATAATAGGAAAGTTAATAAGCATCAAATAGCAAAATTACAAAAACGACCCTTAAAATTAACTCATGAAAAAATACTAAAATAATAAAAAAAAACCATCTAATCACATCACCGTTTCACTTTCCGTTTGGACTTCTGTTTGTCCAATCGGTCCAAAAACGCACCACTAATAAATTCCGCATCATTCTCCTCCACTTGAAAAGAACTAATCCTCGAGTTAAAATCAGGATTTGAATATAACAGCTCTGTGGACTCATGAAACGGTGACAAATCAGCAACATTAGAAGTGTTGGATATGCCCATGCTATGTGGAAGGTTTATAACATAAGCATTATCTTTGATCTTCTTGCTGATAGCGTAAGGTCCATACTTCTTTAGCTGTAATTTACTGTAAGATTTAGCTGGTAATCACTCTTTACGAAGAAAAACCATGACTTAATCACTTACCACAAATACCTATTTTTACCTGTGCTTATCTGCTCCAGCTTTTTACTTTTGATTAGCTTCCTCTAGCTTATGTTTGACTTCATGATGTACTTCCACAATCTGTTTAGCCATATGATTCACTACTACACTTTTATCCGCTTGCTTAGGCAACTGTACCAAATCTAAAGTATGCTGAGGCGCCTTTGTATAAATAACAGAAAAAGGTGACTTGCCAATATAATTATGAACTGCATTATTATAAGCAAACTCTGCTTATGATAAAGCAACATCCCATTGCTTTGGCTTATCTCCACAAATGCTTCAAATCAAGTTTCCAAGAGTTCTATTAACCACATCTGTTTGCCTATCAGTCTGCGGGTGAACAGTGCTACTAAAATTCAAAGATGAATCAAACAACTTCCACAAAGTTCGCCAAAAATGCCCTAGAAATTTACTATCCCTATCCGAGGTAATAGATTTGGGCACACCATGCAAATGAACCACTTCCTTAAAGAATAATCTGGCCACACTTACTGCATCAGAAGTTTTCATACAAGGAATGAAGTGCGACATCTTGAAAAATCTATCAACCACAACAAAATCAGAATCTATGCCTCTTTGTGTCCGTGGTAAACCAAGCATAAAATCCATGGACAGATCTTCTCATATGTTAGGAACAGGTAAAGGCATATACAGACATGTATTCTTAGATTGACCCTTAGTAATCTGGCAAACATAACACTTTTGTATGTACCTATTGACATCTCTACGCAACTGGGGCCAGTAAAATCGCTCTCAGGCTGCAGCAATAGTTTTATCACGACCCAGATGTGTAGCTAATCCATCATCATGTAAATCGCGAATTACCTTCTCTCGTAATGATGTCCGAAGAAGGCAAAGCTGATTGCCACGCATCAAATAACCATCCTGCACATAAAATTTTTGTATAGGTTGACTAGCAGCATATGACTCCCAAATTTTTCCGAAGTCATCATCATCTACATAACAGTCTTTCAACTGCTTGAACCCTAGAATTTCCTGGCTCAACGTAATCAACAAGCCAGCTCTTCTACTCAATGCATCTGCTACAACATTATGCACACCTGACTTATGTTGTAATCTGAAAGGAAATTTTTGTAAAAATTGACACTATCACGCATGCATATCTTTGCTAATCCTCTTTTGACTATTTAGATACTTCAAAGTTTCATGATCAGAATAAAGGACGAATTCTTTCCCAATTAGATAATGCTCCCAGGTCTTCAAAGCCCTTACAACAGAATAGAATTCTTTGTTACAAGTGCTCCACTTTTGTCTTGCCTCGCTAAGCTTATCACTGAAAATAGCAAATTAGTCTGTGCTCTTGAGATAAAATAGCTCCTATACCCACTCCACTAGCATCACAGTCCACTTCAAATAGTTTATCGAAATCAGGTAAAGCAAGAACATGTGCAGTACATAACTTCTCTTTTAAAATAGCAAAACTATTCTCAGCTTCCTCTCCCTATAGAAATTTGCCGTTCTTCATACATTCAGTGTAACAGCCCGAATTTCGATGTAATTCCGGGATTAATAAAATTGATATTATTTCGCATTTCATTTTAGTAAGTCTCAGCTAGAGCTGATCACTCTCGCGATACTAACCAATAGGTATGGCTAATTAGGAAATGGTACGTGGACGAGGGACTCAATCGCAAAGCGGACACCGATCACGAGAAATGATAAGAGAATATTTTGAACCGATGTAGACTGATCTTTGGAAAAAGTGATAGATTGGGTTTGGCCAAGGCCAACGATGTACAATTGGATCGCAGGTGATTCTGCAAGACCAAAAGTACACATGGCCAACCAGCCCCGAACTTGAACCGAACGATCGCGACCTCTGGGACTAGTGACAATTTCTCATTCTCTCAATGATCGGGACTGTCGTGACTCAAATAACCTTAGGTCAATATGCGTATGCCCGAAACATCTGCCCGTTAGTGAGAGACCCTGAAATTGGAAATCGAGTGAGTTTTGCTCACGAAATTGGGCCCGGATTTCGATGTCGATTTTCGATGGCTTAAGAGACTATTTTTGCGAATCTGACATCATATTATGCTAGCCACGCATATTTTGAGCTAGTACGATTGAAAATTGAAATTTCGGTCTAGGGGTGAAAAATTACAATTTTACCCCTCGAGACACCGATTTGGATTTTGAGACCGTATGAGGTTATTTTTCGAGGCCGATGTCATTTTAGGGTGGCCACATACATTTAGAGTTGTTTTGGTCAAAAATTGAAATTTTTGCTCGGAAGTAAAAAATAATATTATTTTAATCCCCAGGACTTTGCAGTCGATTTTCAAAGGCTTAAAAAGTTATTTTCGCGATTCCGACACCATATTATGTTGGCCACACGCATTTGGGGTTGGTATAGCCAAAAATTGAAATTTCGACCCGAGACCGAAAAAATGACCCTTTTGCCCCTAGGCTATTTTTGGGTTCCGAATTTTAGAAAATTTTTGGGATAATTGTTAAGGGTTTATCAGCTCAATTATTGGCCCAATTACCCTTTTACCTCTCAATTATTGGATAGGGTTGAATTAGGACCGTAGGATTAGGGCATTTTGGTCAAAACCGTCAGATCGGCGACACTTGGCACCCTAAGCCCCCAATATTTGACAAGCTTAGACCCATCTCTCTCTCCTCCCAGCTCCCATTCGGCCAAAACCCTCTCCCTCTCTCCCGAATTCCTCCTCCTCCGCTGGCTTCTCCCTCTCAGCCGCCTTTGCTGGAGCTGCTGGTCGCCGGTCGCCGGTCGCCACTGCTGCTGCTACTTTGTCCGACTACCACCCACCAGCATCACCATCCTCACCTGGGACCCCCTCTCTCTCTCTTTCTCTCTCTCTTTTCCGTCCGGCTAAAGGACCGCCGGAGCAAGCCACCACCGTGCTGGAGCTCGATCGGCCGAGCAGCTGCCGCCGTGACCCACCAGACATCCGTACGTCGCCCCATACGTCACTGTCCGTACAGTGTCCGTATGGTTCGTACGTTGTCTGTACACCGTTCGCCGGGAACACCGCCGCCGATTCCACTGTTCATTGGTGATCGGTCGCCGTTCCCCGTCGCCGTGGTCTAGAATTAAGTGAGTATACCTCCTAAACTCGGATTAGGACATGATAGTGCGATTTTTTGGATTGGCTTAGGTATTATCGGTGCATTTTGGACTGGCTTAGGTAGTATCGGTGTATATTTCGGACTGGATTAAGAATCGATTGGTGGAAATAAAATTTGAGGAATTTAGTATGATTATTATAGATAATTATTGAACTCGGATTGATGGAATAGTGGCTGTCCATGTTTTGGGGAATGTACCGGATTGTAACGGACAGTCAAAATTGTTAGCGGAATGGCCAGGATTACCAGAGTGATTGGCTATTAATTGATTGATAATTAATTATGTTTAATTGTGAGCTTCCCTGTTGCGTGCACGTGTGGTTGAACAGTGCAGTATGTGATTGACCAATTGTAGCTTGAGTTGAATGCTGAATTAAGATTTGTGTACTGAGCCACACTGTATTAAATGGGCCAATTGAAAACGTGGTTGTGGCATTGAATTGATTGGGTGCTTGAATTATTGTTTGATGCTCATAGTGCATGTGTGTGGCATTACATGGACACGCATTGTGTATGCCGAGTATGAGGCATGAATTGAAATTGTACGAGAATGCGTACCTGCCATGAGCATGTGATCACCTAATATACCCTGATGCATTTTACGCGGGGTTCAGATAATAATTGGCAGTGTATGTATGTATGATTACAATTCGCCCCGATACGTATTATGCGGGGTGTGCCATCCTCATGCACTTTGAAGCAGGACGATGCCTAGTACGTCGGGAAGACAACCATCCTTATACGTTTTACGCGGGCTCTGGTTGGTGAGAAGATCGGTGTTGCGCCTCATGCACTTTGAAGCAGGAGAGAGACACTGGGCCAAATCGGTGTTGCGCCTCATGCACTTTGAAGCAGGCTAGACGCACCGGGCCGGGAATTGTATTGACTCGAGTCATAATAAATAATTGAGACAATGTGCAAAGTAAACCGAAATGAGAGCATGGCATGACATTGACGTTGCATGCATAGAATGCACGACCCGGCATGCGAAATGATCACTGTGAGCATGAGTATGCGTGTGGTGCACATGTGACCGTTATATTTGCCCATGTGCCTTGAGGAATTTAATAAACTGCCTAACTTGTAGGGTAATTCTTATGTTCTATTTGGGCCGAGGGCCAAGTCATTGTTTGTATATTATATTGTTTTGTCTGTCAGGAGAATGCATGTTAGCCTAGCCTAGATTTAGGGGTTATACTCGCTGAGATTCGTCTCACGGTTGTAATAACCCACATTTTCAGATCCCCAGCCATAAAGATGCCGAATCCCCCGCTTTTTGGAATACCTACACAGATACAGCAGTACACCAGTTCGTACTTCGCAGGAAATGGAGAATTATATGTGAGATACAGATAAGTGGTTTTTGTGGATGTGGATGAGTACTTTTACCAGACCCAAGAATATGTGGCTTGGTGTTTGCGAGATGCAAACGGGAACATAAGCCGACCTCTTCGGTCATTCGACGCCTCTCTCGATGGAACCGGTTTGATGATACCGATAGTTGCGAACGGTGAGGTGATCAATCCTCAGGATGTCTATGATATAGATGGCGTTGAGGAGCCTATGGATAGGAAGCTACAGGTGATAGCTGAAGACCTAGACCAAGATGCTGAGGAAGAAGACGAGCTGGAGGACATGGATCTAGATCCCGATGAAGACCATGGGGAAGTAGCAGAGGTAGGATCGGATGTAGAGATAGGATCCGATGATGAGTTAGGGCTTTATCTTGACCCAGAGCTTGAACCGAATACTAAAGACGAAGAGGCAGTAGCAACGGATATGGATTCCGAAGAGTCCGAGCCTCAAGAGAGTTCAGCAGGGGAGTCCTCGGAATCGTCAGATCCGGATTGGGAGCCCTAGCTTAGGTCCCAACTCTTATAGGGAAGCTAGTACCTTTTTTACTGCAATCTTCCCTATAGTTGACCCTGTCTTTCCCCAGCTATAGTATCTTTTTGATCTGATGGCTAATAGAAGTTGTTGTTTTTGTGTAAATCTTTTGATATGTATAAAGTACGTTGTAAAAGGGGTTTTAAGTGAGTAATGAAATGTACATCCCTGTTTGTATGATGTTTTATATGTGGTCTTATGTACTCATTTGTACGGGTGTATATATAATTATATATGTGGTTTCCGCTTATGTCCAATCTCTTATTGAATTTGGGTCAGCGACGTATCCTGGGAGCGTTGCACCATAATCGATCAAGGTAGGGATTTTGCGCTTCGTGGGGTACGAGGCATGACATTCAGTAATTGGGGCTGCAATAGTACTAAAATTCTTAATAAATCGTTGATAAAAAGTAGCCAACCCATGAATACTCCTAACGTCAGAAACTATTTTAGGAGTTAGCTACTCTCTGATTGCTCTTACCTTCGCCTCATCTATCTCTATTCCTTCAGCAGTAATAATAAATCCCAAGAATAACAGTTTATTAGTTAAAAAACTGCACTTCTTAAGATTAATATATAGCTTATTAATCTGCAAAGCTGTCAACACCTCCCTTAAGTGCAATAGATGATCCTCCTCGATCTTACTTTAAATCAGGATATCATCAAAATAAACTACAACAAATTTGCCAATAAAAGATTTCAGAACCTGATTCATAAGCCTCATGAAAGTACTTGGAGCATTGGAAAGTCCGAAAGGCATCACTAACCATTCGTATATCCCCTCTTTTGTTTTGAAAGCTGTCTTCCACTCATCTCCAGGCCGAATTCGAATATGATGGTATCCATTCTTCAAATCCAACTTCGAGAACCACTTAGCATCGTGCAACCTATCCAGTATGTCATCCAATCTTGGAATTGGAAACTTATAACCCATGATTATCTTATTAATGGCCCTGCTATCTACATATATCTGCCAACTCCCATCTTTCTTAGGAGTCAACAAAGCCGGAACAGCACATGGGCTCATACTATTCTGAATGTGTCCCTTTCACAACAACTTCTTCACCTTCTCTTTTAGAATCTCGCTCTCTTTAGGACTTATCTTGTAGTGCGGTAAATTTAGCATACTAGCACCAGGAATTAAGTCTATATGGTGCTGAATATCGCACATAGGCGGCAACCCATCTAGAATCTCTTTAGGCATCAGTTCGCTAAATTCCTTCAATAAAGGTTTAACTGATTCGGGCTGCTCCTCCACTTATAATTCAGCTTCAGTCTCAATTGCTTGTTTTCACGATTAGCATGTGAATCTATCAAGTCTCCTTAACCTCAACTTCAAATTTCCTCGTAAGGGTAAGGAAATTATTTTCAGCAGATTGTTTTCCTTTATTCTTAAGTGGCAGCAACGTATACTTCACTCCATCCTTCACGAGGTTATACTGATTGCTTCTTCTCCAATGCTGAGCATCTACGTCAAATTGTCACGGTTTCCCAAATAACACATGACATACATCCATGTCTACTACATCACAATACAGCTCATCATGATATTTACCGATGAAGAATGGAATTTTGCATCGTTCAATCACCGGAATACTTTCCCTCTAGATTTAATCCATCTTAACGTATAGGGATTAAGATGTTTCTCCACTGGTATTCCCAACTTCTTCATTGCCCTGTTCCCAATGATATTCTCCATACTTCCACTATCAATAACCACAGCAAAGATCTTTCCTAGAATGGTGCACCTAATTCGGAATAACTGATGGCGCTGCGGATCATCTTCCTGTTTTGGGGCCAACATCATCGTGCGCATCATATAGTTTACTTCCTCCTCTTCTTCATCTTCAAAATCATCATCCTCACCATCCGGCGCATAGCAATATCCATCCTACTCCTCTTCTCTCGCTGCTACATTTACGGTCTTTCTCTGAGGGCATTCACTAGATCGGTGCTCAGGCTGATTACACCTGTAACATTTTATCGTGGCTGGTTTAACATAAGGGTTAGGGTTCTCAGTTTTCTGTGCTTGCGTTTCTTTATCCCTCGGCTCGTTCATAGGGCGCTTTTCTACCGCCTTATCTTCCTAATTTCGCCTTACGTTAAAGCAATTATTGAAACTGCTCTTCTCTATTGAATTGCTCGAACTGCTACCTCGATAATTTTCGTAACTTCTTCTTCCCTTGTCTTGCTGCATCAATTCTACATTCATCGCCATATTCTTCACTTCAGTTAAATTTCATAGAAATTGCACCCCAATTTTATCTCGAATGAAGAGTTTCAAACCATCGAGATATCGGGCCACCTGCTGTCCCTCCGTCTCTGATAAATTATTCCGCTCCGCTAATCTCATAAATTCGATCGTATACTCATGTACAGTCCGATTGCCTTGCTGGCAATGTTGGTATTGCTGTAACATAAGCTATTCATAATCGGGTGGAAGGAATTCTTGCTTCAATAGCATCCTCATTCTAGTCCAAGTTCGAACTCTATCTTTCCCTTCTCGTTCCCTCCTATTCTGTAATCTCTCCCACCATGCAGACGCACCCCCCCTTTAATTTATAAGCTACTAATCGCATCCTTTTCTCACCACGAATCTCCATATAGTTAAAAAAATCTATCTATATCAGCAAGTCAATCCATAAATTCTTCTATGTCCAGACTTCCATTAAAATAAGGAATATCGACTTTCAATTTAAAGTCGTTACCTTCACAATCATTGTAACGTCGTCTTCCATCTCTCCTATCATGCCTTCTCTGAAGTCCTCCATGACGATTTCTGCCACCATAATCAGCACGTTCCTCATCAAAATTTTTAGTTTCTTCTTCTTCCGAACTCTCTGAAAACAGAGGGTTATTCTGCTTGCAGACAGAAACAGGCCTATCAATAGGATCACCGCGAGCAAGATCTACACTCGGCCTTCTGTTGTTTCACCAATTCTGGTTCACATCAACGCCGAGACCTTTAAATCATTCTATTAACTCGTCAATTTGTTCTTCGAAACGACAAAAACTTTGATCGAATTGTTGATCCAAGAGTTCCATTAAACGCCGCTCCAAATGTTGCAGCCCGTCGTCCCCAAGGGTTAGAGCTCCAGTCTCCTGAGCATTGTCATAAAGACCGCCGCTAGTCGCCATAAGCTCTGATACCACCTGACACAGCGTTCAACGAATAATTCAAGCAAAACCTTTCTTAGAGAGAAAAATCTCAAAATTCAATATTGATGATAATAATGTTCTCTTCAAAACAAACCCTAAACACCCTTTTATAGGGGTTAAATCTAATTACAATAGCAAACCTAATCATAATAAGAAAGTTACCTAATCTGAATTGGAAACTTAATTACAATAAGATACCTAATCATAATAGGAAAGTTACCTAATCTGAATTGGAAACCTAACCATAATAGGAAATCTAATTATAATAGGAAAGTTAATAAGCATCAAATAGCAAAATTACAAAAATGACCCTTAAAATTGACTCATAAAAAATACTAAAATAATAGAAAAAAACCATCTAATCATACCACCGTTTCGCTTGCCGTTTGGATTTTTATTTGTCCAATCGGTCCAGAAATGCACCACTAATAAATTCCGCATTATAAACCTCCAATTGCAATCGAAAATCAAAACGATGATTAGATCCCCTGAAATTATTGGATATCCGTTTCTCACATGGCACATAAATCACGGGTGCGCATGATTTCGTATGAGATGGGAACACACCCATAGAAGTTCTCCAGTGTGGAAGGGCAGTAATATGAACTCTACTAGTTAAACGAAATTGATGTAAGCTCAAAAGCCAGCCTTTTCCTCCTATTCATTTACAGAGAATGATCCTACACTGTCCACAACCCTACACCGTCCACAACATCTGCATGTATTGTCCTGGAAGTTGCTTGATTTACTAATGGAGAGAGAAGCGTCCATTTCATTAAAAGTCTGTTAGAAATTGCATTTCTTTTGGAGAAAATGCAAACAAATCATTATAGACCCAAGTCGTCCCATAAGATAATGATGTGGACCTCGAGACTTGACTTGGTGCTTGCGGGTCTTGCACGGCGAAACTTGGCCATACATGAGTCTTCCACAAACATGCAGTTGGTCCAACCCCACCAAAGTGCGAACACGTCGGTCCAATGAGAGCCAAGTTCCTCAATATCTTCGTATCACTTTTTAACTTCAATTTAATTGTGGGTCTTTGCTTATTTTATTCTTTAATCTTCAAGTTTTCGCCTGATGTTTCCCAATCCAATCTGCACATATTCTAACCTTAATCCTACATTACTTGATGATAAGATACAATTAACCTTTTGGGTTTTCATCTAGCTAATGCATTAAAAGTGTGATTTTTCAAATCATAACACTGCCTCATCAATTATTTGGGGCAGATGCCTGTCACAACGCAAGCCTTAACTCCACCAGTCAAATCAATGGTAATGACATGCAATCGTGCAGGAACATCTTTGAATATGAGCACAAATGTCTAAAGAGATGATCTTAAATTTGACTTTTTTGGGAGATTGTAGATTTGGAGTCAAGTCATAAGGATGCAGCTGGATAATACTAAAATCAACGAGTGATATTTCCCTTTACTAAGATGGTATATGAAATTGTGCGCACGTGATATACACGGTACAGCAACGATATAAAATAATAATTGATTACATTCACTACCATTCATTTTCTTGCTCTCTATAAATGCCATTTGTCTACTCTTAAGAACATGCTCAAAATGAAGCTCCCAGAGTTTAAACAAATGCACCCAAACCAAAAACTTGAAGCCTAATCAAGTGGCTTTCACGTGCAATATAGCTTCTGTTTACATTTTCAACATTATTCATGGCGGGACATGATAGTGTGAAAGTGCTTGTACTAGTAAGTCTGTTGTTAATTTTAGACAATACCTTTTTATGCTTGTGCAGAAACAGAAGCTCATCCTCCATTTGCTTTGAAGAAGAAAGGGATGCTCTGCTGCAATTCGGACAAAGCCTTTTAGACGAGTCAAACCTCATTTCTTCTTGGGACGGTAAAGATTGTTGCCAATGGATCGGAGTGACATGTGACCGAGCAAATGGACATGTCGTCATGCTCCAAATCTTACCAAAAACTATGTTACTACCGGAAGATGAATTCTTGTTTCGAGTGTTTCCACAAAGAGCTGACCTCTCATACTCGATCCCATGGATTTTTTCAAAAGCTAGTGAACTAAACTCTTCTTTGCTCAACTTGAGATACTTGAACTACCTAGACTTGAGCGGGATCTTTTTCAAGCATGCGTCCATGCCCAAATTCATCGGCTCCATGAAGCAGTTGAGGTACCTTAACTTGTCCAACTCTTTCTCTGTTGCAACTGTTCCTCGTGAATGGGGAAATCTCACCAAGTTGGAATTCCTTGATCTCCATGGTTATTATCGCATGGGTGTTGTTAATGACATTCGATGGGTTTCGCATCTTCGGGCATTAAAGTACCTCGACATGAGTGGCATAAATGTTAACAAATCTGGAGACCTCATGCAGATGATAAGCACACTCCCATCACTATCACATTTGATCCTATCGAATTGTGGGCTTTATAACTTTCACCTGTCTTTTGAACGCTGGACCAATTCTACTGCTCTTCATCTTCAGTACCTAGATCTTTCGAGCAATTTTTTCGAAGGTTTCATCCCAAGCACTATATTTCAAAACATGACTTCTCTCTGGCATCTCGATCTCCATAGTTATTATTGGACGGGCGTTGTTAATGATATTCGATGGGTTTCGCATCTTCGGGCATTAAGGTACCTCGACATGAGTGGCATAAATGTTAACAGATCTGGAGACCTCATGCAGTTAATCAGCACACTCCCATCTTTATCACAATTGAGCCTATCAGGTTGTGGGCTTAACAACTTTCACTTGTCAACTGAACGATTGGTTAATTCTACCGCTCTTCATCTTCAGTATCTACATCTTTCATATAATTTTTTTGAAGGTTTCATCCCAAGCACTATATTTCAAAACATGACTTCTCTCCAGTACCTCGATCTTTCATGGAACTCTTTCAACTTGGCCAATTATACTTCTCTTCATCTTCATTACCTCGATCTTTCATATAATCATTTCAAAGGTCCCATCCAAAGCACCATATTTCTAAACATGACTTCTCTTTGGCATCTTGATCTTTCATCAAACCTTTTCAACTCTTTAGAATCAAGGTGGTTCGATAACTTGAGAAGTCTTGTCGAGCTCAATCTTGAATACAATCTCTTGCAAAGCATTGAAGGAGGGTTGTTCTCTTTATTAAGGGAAAATCCATTCCTCGAGTCACTATATTTGGGCTATAATGAACTTCATGAGATATTTTCAGTGGAGGGAAATTCTTCAGGGCTTATCAGGAAAAACTTTGAGCAACTGGAGATAAGTAATAATTTTCTTCAGGAGCCTTTGCCAGATTGGTTGGTGCACTTGAAAAACCTGAAAAGGCTTGACCTATCATATAATCAATTAACAGGGAATATTCCGGAGGCATTAGGAAGATTGCAATTCTTAACAATTTTAGATCTCAGTAACAATCTTCTAAATGGTACTATTCCACACAGTCTCGGACAACTTCAAAATCTTGAAGGGTTATATCTTTCAGTAAATTCCTTGAGAGGAACGGTTTCCGAAATCCATTTCTCCAAACTCTCGAAGCTATCATCCTTACATATTAGCAACAACCATTTAGCTATCGAGGTGGATTCTGACTGGATAACACCATTCATTCTCTCGAGCATGGGGATGGCGTCTTGCGAGTTCGGAACAGAATTTCCGCGATGGATGAGAACGCAAGTCAACGCAGAATTCATAAATTTGTCCAATGCCTCCATTTCAGGATCTCTCCCAGATTGGCTAAGTCTCATGTCGTTCTATGGACTGAATCTCTCTCACAACCAAATAAATGGATCTCTGCCGAAATTTCCTTCCAACCTGGATTATTTAGATCTCTCTCACAACCAAATAAATGGATCTCTGTCGAAATTTCCTTCTACGCTGTATTTATTAGATCTCTCTCACAACTTAATATCAGGACCTATTCCACAAAATATTGGTCTAGCGATGCCTCATTTAAATTCCTTGAATTTGAATGAGAATCTCTTAAGTGGTCCAATACCAACCTCATTATGCGAGTTGGAATTTCTAGACGCATTGCACCTTGGAAGGAACAAATTAGTGGGCGAAGTTCCTACATGTTGGAAGGAGAGCCCTCGTAGACTCCTTGATTTATCATCCAATAAGTTGTCCGGAGTCATACCGACTTCTTTGGGAAATCTAATCGGGCTGACATCATTACACTTGAACAACAACAATCTCCATGGAGAAATTCCTGTGACTCTAAACTATTGCAGAACCTTGCTGATATTGGATCTTGGAGAGAACAAAATCTCTGGAAGTGTTGCACAGTGGATTGGACCAAGTTTTCCGTTACTACAGATTCTTAGACTGCGAGAAAACATGCTCAATGGTAGTATTCCTTCACAGTTATGCCTGCTTTCCGCGCTGCAAATATTAGATCTCGCAGTGAACAATATGACAGGAATGATTCCAAATTGTCTCGGCTATATGAAAGGGATGAAACTGAACAAAAGCATAGATGAAGGCAACTCACTCTCCCCTGCTTATGCTCCTGCACCCATACTTGTGCAGAATGCAACTGCTCCAACGGATTGGAATCAAGAGCATGTGGAGCAGGTCGTGAAAGGGGTGGACCTTGACTACACAACACTTGATCTACAGCTTATGGTCAATTTGGATCTCTCGAGCAACAAATTGATTGGACCGATCCCTAGAGAGCTTACCTTGCTTTCTGGATTGCGGGGCTTGAACTTGTCGCGCAACTTTCTTTCTGGAGGCATCCCGACTATGATTGGAGACATGAAATCGCTCGAGTCACTAGATCTTTCGAACAATCATCTTTCAGGAACAATCCCGCAAAGCTTTTCTGCATTCACATCACTGAGCAAACTAAACTTGTCTCACAACAACTTCACGGGGCCAATTCCGAGTGGAAATCAAATCCAGACCCTTGATGATCCTTCTATTTATGCCGACAATCCTCTACTTTGTGGCGATCCTCTACAAAAGAAATGCCCCGGTGCGGAGGCCCCTCAAGCGCCGGAAGAAGATGCCAATGAAGAAGGTAAGCTTGAAAAGGTGATGTTCTACCTCACCATAATGTTCGGGTTTGCAACCGGGTTTTGGGGAGTTGTTGGTAGTTTGGTGTACAAGAAGAATTGGAGACACGCCTACTTCAGCTTCGTGGATCGTAAAGCAGACATGGTGTACGTGATTGTTGCAGTGAAGGTAGCCGAGTTGAGGAGGAGACTGAGAAGAGGGTAACAGGCCTATTCTTCACATCAATCAGTCCGATGCTTTATTGATCTCGTGAAGTTCTTGCTTTCTTGTTCAAGTAGAATCGTCTTAGTAGTTGGCTTGTTCCTCCTTACGAGTAGTAGCCAATTTTTTTGTGTTCTTTAGTTTCAAGCTTGTCCGAGCAAGCCGTCAACGGAACGGCAAGAGGAGTGCAAATCATGTCATTTGGTAATTTAGTCTTGCTCAACAAATTAGCAGTACTTTGTGTTATTATAATCATGATGCTATGCTTGTCAATGATGTGAAACTATGTTAGCAAATTCCATTTTCGTCCTATTTACGCTTTTGCTGCTAAGGCACAGGGCCATCCAATGTTCAAGGGATTCCTTTCCTAAGATTATGTTCCTTTCTCAATTTTGAGACATCGGAACAAAATTTGCTAGTGATCTAAATCAAAATAGAGGATTCGTGTAAAGTTTAGAAACAATTCTCCACAAGGTGAGTACATCTCATTATTTAAGAGGAATCGAGGGTCCAGTCATGAAAAATTTCCGGTGGTTGATAGATTTTTCAAGTTGATGGTGGCTTCAAATACAATTATAAAAAAAATAATAATCAGTGACTTGCTTGTCATGTGATCTATTAGTAAATAATCATAATTGTCATGGACCAACGTCTAAATGAATTTAAAATTACTTTCTTTTAGATTTTAGAAGTATGGTTAGTTAATTATCATCATTATAATGAATTTATCAACATCCAAATAATTAGCAAGTTATTAACTGCTTCCAAATTTTACGGTGTGTTTAATAGACTACTCGCACTACAATGGATTTACCAACATCTTAGTACATTAATAAATTACTAGAGTTTAGGAATTTATTCTTGGTAGTTTACTAAGCACACTTGTAAAATTTGAAAAGAAATTGATAACTTCCGAATTTATTCGGATATTAGTAAATTCGTTATAGTGCCATAGCTTACTAACCGTTCTTGTAATATTTCAAAAATAATTGTTAACTCGCTAATTTATTGGGTTGTTGGTAAATTCTATAGAGGATTGGATAATACTAACCAACTTGTAACATTTTAAAGAAGTTAGTAATTTACAAATCTATTGAAATATTGTCAAATTCATTATTGTCAGTAGTTTACTAAACTACACAGGAAAAAGTTGAAATTAATTGGTAACTTACTAACATCCCAATAATTTAGTGACTTTTAACTTTTTTTCAAACCCTACAAGTGTACTTAATAAACTAGCAGTTAATAATTTATCAACAGGACTGTTTTTTGGGTTGAATGTCCCTCGGCCACCTAATATTTTTGTCACGCCCCGTACCCCACGAAGTATAAACATCCGTGCATAGGTTGAAATAAGATGCGACGCTCCCAGGTTACGTCACTGACCCGAAAACCCAAATCAGAGAAAACACGCCACATGCAGAAACGATGTATATATAATATATATATATACACCTAGACAAAAATATTAGCAACCATGAATAGCAAGAGTTCACAATTTACAAGCGATTAAAAAAAACAACATATACTTTCATTATAAAACTTATAATATAATATCCATTATACACAAAAGATACAACAAAAGGATCACAGCATCTGCCTGCTCTGGGACAGGATCCACAATCTCCAGCTCAAAAACTACCCCGCCTAGTTCCTCATGCTCTACCTCATCCTCCACGATCTCATACTCAACATCCGAGTCCTGGAAATTCATGGCTGGGGATCTAAAATGTCGGTTTTACCACAACCGTGAGAAAACTCAGCAAGTACAAACCACTAATCCTAAACTAGGCTAATGTGCACCTCCAGAGGGTAAATAAAACACATCAAACAATGAACCGGTAAAATGCACATTAATTTTCACTACGAGCTCACAGCCCAATATATCATTTCATCCCTGCAAGTTAGGCATTTGACATCAATATAACTCAAGTGCAATTACACCGACCCGAAGGCCCACAATTGATAAAACGACCCGTAGGCACGACCCGAAGGCCACAGTTAACAAAACAACCCGTAGGCCCGACCCGAAGGCCAACAATCTGATAAACCGACCCGTAGGCTCGACCCGAAGGCCAACAATTTGATAAACCAATCCGTAGGCTCGACCCGAAGGCCAACAATCTAATAAACCAACCCGTAGGCCCGACTCGAAGGCCAATAATCTGATAAATCGACCCGTAGGCCCGACCCGAAGGCCAATAATCTGATAAACCGACCCGTAGGCCCGACCCGAAGGCTAATAATCGGATAAATCGACCCGTAGGCCCTACCCAAAGGCCAATAATCTGATAAACCGACCCGTAGGCCCGACCCGAAGGCCAACAATTTGATAAACCGACCCGTAGGCCCGACCCGAAAGCCAACAATCTAATAAACCGACCTGTAGGCCCGACCCGAAGGCCAATAATCTGATAAATCAACCGGGTTGGGCCAATAATCTGATAAACCGACCCGTAGGCCCGACCCGAAGGCCAACAATCTGATAAACCGACCCGTAGGCCCAACCCAAAGGCCAACAATCTGATAAACCCCAGGCATGTACATTAAGCACTCAATTTCAGTCGCATCATAACGCACCTTTGTAAACCACATGCCTGGGAATTTAAGGTTAATTATCGATGCCACACACCAAGCATAACGATGCTCAATTTGGACATATTCCTCTCATTCTTGGCATACCCAAGCATTTCCATTTTAATCCAATCAATTCCGAGTTTATTCGGCGCATTCATTACACAATTCAATCTAATGCGCCTAAGGCCCGCCTTGGGCTAATTGATCTTGCACTCATGGGTCAATCAATAGGGTTTATTCAAGTCCCAAATAACCTCCGAGAATATCCAAACTCAAACCATAATCAAAGAACCATTTAAATCTCAATTTGAGCCAAAAAGTGCAATTCAGTTATGGTGAACAGTACTAGAACCAAATTTCCAATATGTACTAAACGCCCTTTAAACAATTCCATTAAGCCTCAATCAAATACTATAATCATCCAAACATCAAATACGCATAATCAAGCCTCAATTAAGCTTAATTAAGCCCTATAATGACCAATTCAAGGTCACCAACAATTGAACCCGATTAGTACAAAACTTAGACAAATTAAAACAATTTCGGAGCCCCATGAACAGTACCAGGAAAAATGCACAATTAGGCACTAATCCACCTTTAAATCATCTCATTAAGCCCTAATTACCTACCCTAAACTTCTAACCACTAAATACACATAATTAAGCCTCAAATAAGCTTAATTAGTCTACCAAATGCCCAATTTTAAATCATTAACCATTGGACTCAATTAGTATAAAACTTGAACAAAATTTAGCATTTTCGGTACTCATGAACAGTACCAGACCAGATCACAATTTAGGCCATTAAACCACCATTAAATCATCTCATTAGGTCCTAATGACCCATACAAAACATCCCACACATAATTAAGCCTAATTAACCCTCATTTAGGCCTAATTAACCCCTAAAAATGCACAGTTAAACTAATTAGGGGTTTAGGGGTTTATACTTGCCTAATAACGATTCGGGTTGACGGGAACGGGCGGTCGATCACCGACAAGCGGTAAGGATTGACGGTGGCGCTCCGGTGCAAGCCGGCGGTCCGCGGCGACGACGAAATCGACGATTAGCTGCTGTTTCTGTTCTGTTTAGGCCGAAACCGGGGCTGTGGTGGCTGGTCTTGGGCGGGAAAGGGCTGCTGGTGGTGCTGGCTTGGCGGGGACAGCTCCGGCTGGTACTGTTCCGGCGTGAACAGTAACAGGATGTGCAGAAACGGGAATTGCAGAAATGGAAAACAGGAAAAGAGAGATACGGTGAAGGAAAGAGGGGGAATGGCTATGGCTGAACAGACAATGCACGAGAGAGAGAGGAAATGTCTTGTCAAATGAGTCAAAGATGGATTAGTGGAAGACATGTGTCACAATCTTGGCCATTTGGACAATTTTGCCCTTGATCCAAGGGCCCATATTTGATCTAATCCAATAATTTAGGGGTAAAATGGTAATTTACCACTAACCCAAGGTTGACCAGACCTGGTTTAGCCTTAACTCACCTTGGTTAGTCCCCTAATTAAAATCAAAATTCGGAATTAATTAAAAATGGCCTAGGGGCATTTTTGTCATTTTTCGATCCCGATCCGAAATTTCAATTTTTGTCCATACCGGTCCTATATATTCACAGTAGACATAATCCGATGTCGGATCCGTAAAATTCACTTTTTAAGTCCTCGGAAATCGACTGCGAAGTTTCGGGAATAAAATAATACTGTTTTCCAAATTTTTGTCGAAATTTCAATTTTTGGCCAAAACCACTCTAAATATGCGTGGGCACCCCAAAATGACCTTGACCGCAAAAAATAACCTCAAACGACCTCCGAATCCAGTCTCGGTGCCCACAGGGGCAAAACCGTAATTTTTCATTCCGGGGTCGAAATTTCAATTTTTGATTGTACGCACTCTAGACGTGCGTATTTGCCCCAAAATGGCATCGATTCCGAAAAATAATTTCATTTGGGCCTCGGAAAAGGACATCGAGGTCCCTAGAGACTAAATTGCAATTTTCCCCAATTTCTGTCGAAATTTCTATTTTCAGTCATTTTTGTCCCAAATATGTATGGCCACTCTAAAATGACGTCTGTCTTGCAAAATAATCGTAATTACCCTTGAAATTTTGATATCAAATATCGGGTCCAATATCGTGATCAAAATAGCTCGTTTTGAAGTCTTAGGGCCTTTCACTAATGGGCGGCTGTTTAGGTATTACGCGTATCGACCTAAAATTGTCCGAGTCGTGATGGTCTCGAATTTCGAAAGAACGAGAGGAAGTATCGCTAGTACTGGGGGTCACGATCGTTTGGATTAAAATCGGGGTTCATTTGTCAGGCGGACTTTCGATCGTGCGGAATCACCCGCGATCCAATCGTACGTTACTGACGATATCAACCCGTCATTTTCCTAAGATCGGCCTATATTGGCTCAAAATATTCCCTCGACGTTCGTCGAAATTGGCGCTCAACCGCGATCGGGTTCTCGGTCCACGTACCTGTTCCTATTTAACTTTTCCCATTTGGTTAGTATCCCGTGATTGATCAAGTCCAGGCGAGACTTACTAAAATCAAACGAGAATTAATGTACATTTTATTGGTCCCGATAATAGGTCAAAATTCAGGATGTTACAATTTTTATGAATTAGGCCACAAATGTTGAAAGAAGTCGGTAAATCTAATGGGAGAAAAGTTCATAATTCGACATCGACGTTTGTAACTTGAAAATGTTGGTAAATTATTTTTTAATAATGTTATCTTTCAAGCATGGGTGTTAAAATCTTGATTTAAATCTAAACATCATACGATGTTGCGATTTAAGTGGGACGATGGACGTGGTATTGTGAACTTGAATCTGTGCAGTTTGCTCGCAACTTTTGATGTGATACATGATTCCATATATCTATACTTCTACATTTTAACATGTTTTAGGTGCGCGTCGAATTATAAAAATGATAATCCTAGAGTAGAATTTTACTATACCAAGTTAGTAAGAAAGCATTCCTAATAAGTCATATGTTTTGATTGATACTTGTTAATTTGTCAAAGAAAATTTTACTAATAATAAGGCACTTGTGCCTAGGGGTGTCAATGATTCATTTCGGTTTGGGTTTGTTAAAAATCCGAACCAAACCGAACTGAACTGTTAGGGTATATGCTTGAATCAAACCAAATCTCGAGCCAAAACAAATACCCAATTCGGATTGGATCGGTTTGGATTTCGATTCGAATGAGAAAACTGGATATTAGGGTTGCTTATGTTGATTTTGAGAGGGTTGAGAAAGAGTATTCAATTTTTGTTGAAAATTTCAATTTTGTTTGGTTAATTGAATTGAACCGAAATAATCCGAACCGAAAGAAAATAACGGTTATATTTTCATCATCCGAACCCAACCGAAAATGCAAGAAATTTCGGCTCGATTCAATTCGGTTCTAGTTTCGATTTGGTTTTTGACCCCCTGCTCGTGCCCTACAAACTTGAAACTTCTAACATTTGCTATAGAAGGAATAAGGACATGATTTCATAGAATGACAGATTTAAATGGGCCTCAACAACGACGAGCCCGGTTGATTGGTGCTGCTCTGGACAGATTTGGATGGGCCTCAACAACGACGGGCCCCCAATTCTAGCAGCGTCTTCCGGCCACTGCGAACTTCTAACCAGACTCAATTTTGCCTAGTTAAAAAAAGGGTAAGGCACAATTGACTCAATAAACATATCATCCAAGAGAATATTTTGAGAATCCATAGCATCGATATGTATTATCCTGGAAGTCGCTTGATTTATACACAAAGTGCGAACGTCCATTTCGTTAAAATCTTGTCAGAATTTGCGTTTTATCCAAAAGAAACACAAACAGATCAATATAGAGAGACCCAAGTCGTTGTAGAATACGACAACACCGACCTCAAGACTTGACTTGGTGCTTGTGGGTCTTGCGCTGCAAGACCTGGCCATACGTAAGTTTTACACGATAATGAGGTTGGTCCAGCCCCGACAAAGTGCATACCCTGTTGGTGCTGACTTTGTTAAAATGTTATCTATTGCTTGGCTTATAGCAGTGCGCAAAAGAGAAAAGTATGTAAGTCTTTTACTTGCCAAATGAAGAAGCTTTAGTAATTGAAAAGGCAAGAAAAAAGGAAAAAAAAATGCTGAAAGACTTGGTCCGTGTTTGGCACTGCAAAAATTGGACAGTTCTACACAATCTCCTCAATGGTGCTGCTCTTGCTTCCATGTTGACTTGCCCTAATTTGTAGAAAAATCGATTTTCTGCTCTGAATGGCGTCCGGTCATCGATTTACTACCAATTGCAAGAATGGATGCGCCTTTGCTTCCTGATTATCATCATGACTTATGGACCCCGCAGCTGCAAGAATGGACGTGCCATTCTCTATAAGTGATCTGGGTTTCGGTAGAGAACCCTCAAACCTGCACTCTACAGCATAGATTCATTCTCTCCCTCGTTGCTCATGGGGAGATATTGCTTCGCACTGCTTGCACTAGTAACCCTATCGCTTATTTCGGATAACTTATATGTATGCTTCTGCAGAAATTCCACGCCCATTTGGATAGAACAAGAAAGAGAGGCTCTGCTTCAGCTTAGAAAAAGCCTCTCAAACCCATATCGCTTGCTTTCTTCCTTGAAAGGCGAGATTACAGCAAATGGAAAGGAGTCACTTGTGATGGAGTGTATGGTCATGTAATTGAGCTCCAATTTTTATGCCATACAGTAAGATACAAAAACGGTACCATCGTTAGTTCCACCAAACAAAAGTTCTCCGTGGTAAGTTGAACTCTTCTCTACTCAACTTGAAATACTTGAACTACTTGGACTTAAGTGGGATCGATTTCAAGCGCGGACAGATACCCGCATTCCTCAGATCGATGAAACAATTAAGGCACCTCAATTTATCATTTGGCAACTTCTATGGATCGGTTCCTCGAGAATTAGGAAACGTCACGGGATTGGAAGTCCTTAATCTTCATGATGATCATGGGAATTTGGTTGTTAAAGATAACCAGTGAATTTATTATCTTCAGTCACTCAATTACCTAGACATGAGTGGCTCAAAGATTGCCGCAAGAAGAGAACTCATGCCATCTTTATCACATTTGAGCTTATCAACTTGCAGACTTTTCAAATTTCATATTTCTTCTATTTGCGTGGCCAACTCCACTTCTCTCATTCATCTTCAGTATCTTGATCTTTCAATTAATTTCCTCAGAGGGCCCATCCCAAATGCTATACTCCAAAACATGACTTCTCTCCAGCATCTTGATCTTTCATGAAACTATTTGTGCTCTTCAATTCCCATTTGGTTTGACAAGTTTACAAGCCTCGTTCATCTCAATCTTGAGGGAAATCCTCTTCGCAGCATTGAAGGAGGCTTATTGTCATTCTTAAAGAGTAAGAAGTACCTCAAATCATTGCATTTGTGCAGTAACCAAATCAAAGAAGAGATTTCGACATCCCATGGAAATTCATCGAGATTCATCGAGTGTAACTTAGAGAGTCTAATTATGTATACAAGTCACTTTAGCGGTGCTTTGCCAAACTGTTAGTGCACTTTCGTCTCTTAAAATACTTAATGCTTGGCAAAATCACTTCTCGGGTCCAATTCCTAGAGACATCGAAGCATCACCAAACTCGGTAACAATGGATCTTTCAAATAATCGATTGAATGGCACAATTCCATCATCATTAGGTCAGTTGTCATTATTGAGATGGTTAGATCTTTCAAATAATCGATTAAATGGCACAATCCCATCATCAATAGGTCGATTATCATCACAGAGATTGTCAGATCTTTCATATAATCAATTGAATGGCACAATTCCAGCATCATTAGGTCAACTGTCTTCATTGAGATTGTTAAATCTTTGTTGTAATCAATTCTTGGGACATATTCCTGCGTCATTAGGGCAACTGCAGGCTTTGCAAGACTTGCGACTCAACAGCAATCATTTGAGCGGCTCTATACCCGAGAACTTTGGAGAACTTTCCCAACTTTCGGTTCTGTATCTTTTCAACAATTCTTTGGGAGGAGTGATTTCGGAAATCCATTTTTCTAATCTGTCGAGGCTAAAGGATTTGGCCATTGGTGACAACAAGAACCAGGCTTTTAAGGCAGAACATGGCTGGATACCACCTTTTCAACTTCAGTCCATTCGGATGAATTCCTGTAAATTCAGATCCACATTTCGCGAATGGATGCAGACACAAGTGGACGTCAAGGGCATAGATCTCTCAAATGCTTCAATCTCCGGGGCTTTGCCTAAATGGTTAGGAAACATGACATGTAGCTGGTTCAGTCTTTCGTACAATCATATTACCGGATCCTTCCCCAACATATCTTCTCACTGTTCCATTTTAGATCTCTCCCACAACTTTATCTCCGGACCTCTTCCAACCAAAATTATGCACCTGGAGACCTTGTATCTCAATGATAACCATATTAACAGCACGTTACCATCATCCTTATGTGAAGAGGGTTTGTATGATTTAAGTATTGGCAACAATTCGCTATCCGATAGTATTCCCGACTGCTGGAAGGCTTCTAGTTTGTCTCACTTGACTTTGTCATTCAATAAGTTGTCTGGAGTAATTCCAAGGTCAATGGGATCCTTACAGGGACTTTCAACCCTACACTTGAATGGGAACCATCTCAATGGGGAGCTTCCACTGGCTTTGGGAAATTGCACAAACTTGATTATTTTGGACCTTGGGGAGAATAATTCTCCGGAACTATTCCAACATGGTTCAGCGAAAGCTTTCAGTAATTGCAGATTCTGAGGCTACAAGAGAATAGTTTTACTGGTAGCATCCCTCCGCAACTTTGTTCACCCTCAGGATTGCAAATATCGGATATGGCAGCAAACAAATTGATGGGAACAATCCCGTGTTGTCTCGGCTATATGGGTGTCCTGAAATTTTTCATTCAAGACAATCTACCTTATCTAGATTGGAATCGAGAGCTTGTGGTTGAGATCATGAAAGGAAGTTATATTGAATATACCAAAATTGTTCGAAGACTTGTGGGCAATTTGGATCTCTTGAGCAACAACTTATTAATAGGGCCGATCCCTGAAGAACTCACTTTCCTTGCGGGATTGCCAGGGTTGAACAACTTCACGGGGCAGATTCCTAAGGGCTATCAAATGCAGACCCTCATCGATCCTTCCATTTACGCAGGCAATCCTCTCCTCTATGGTGATCTTTTGAGAAGAAAATGCCCTGATGCTAAGGCGCCTCAAGCACCAAAAATCTCCCAACCTGAAGATATACATGAAGAGGATAAGGGATTGTTCTATGTGGTTGTAATGCTTGGATTTGCAACTGGGTTTTGGGGCTTTTTTGGAGTATTGCAATTCAAGAAGGATTGGAGACGTGCATATTTCAACTTTGTGGATCAAACAATAGACAAGGCACATGTGGCGACAGCCGTGAAGGTAGCCAAGTTGAAGAGACTGAGACAGTCAAGAACTGCTTAACTAATGAGCAATCCCGTGTCCTCCCTTGCCTTTGGATCTTCATTTTGGATGCATGTAACTTCTTGTGCTCGTGTGATCTCTTCCATTTACCAATCTCTTCCCTTCCAGTAGTTTGCTCATTAATGTATTGTAATTAGTATGCTATGAGGTTTTCAACTTTGTCCTGCACAGTGCACGAGAACTCTAAATAAACGGCAAGGAAGACACCTTTCTTGTGTTACGGACATGCTGGATGAAGTGGCTAGCACGAGTCACCTAGAGGGGGGTGAATAGGTGATCCTAAACAAATCTTTCAATTTTCGCGGAAATGAAATGAAGAACAAAAGAGTCTGAATAAAATTTAGATTAAAGTTAGATCTGATGAACGAAATACTGAAATGCAGAAAGTAAAATGAGAGATGAGGAAAAGAGAATCTGCACACAGATGTATAGTGATTCGGCTTATGGTAAGCCTACGTCCACTCTCCCACGCTTACAGCCTACTGGCTGGATTTCACTATGTAATTAAGAGAAATTTACAGACTTTGAGTCTCAGAACTATTGTGTATGATAGGACTCTCTATCTCACACAAATACTCTTTACAAAGTAATCCTCAAGATCTTGATCTTAAGTACAGAATGATAAGAGAACAGATTGGAGTAAACTCAGACTTTGGACTTGTTGATTCTTGAATCTCTCTATCTTCTGCTGCTCATGTTCTCCTTAAATACACCTCTTCATCCACACTAGCCGTTGGACAACTCACAGAGAATCATCTTCCAATCTTCACCTTGGACAGATTTGTAAACTAAGGATTGAGTAGCCGTTAGTTGATAGATTCTGAATCCCACTGATTCTAGTCGCCCATACCATCAGAATCTTGGTTTCCATAAGTAAAGTTTTGTCCGTTGTAGATCATTCTTGTCTTAGTATTTGATTGTCAATCAATTTGATTACGATTGAACAAACCAATACTTTCCTTCTGTGAAGTCCATGCCAGATCACTAGTTGTTATTTTTCGTTCTGAGTTTTTCTTCTGAAGAATTACTGTGTCTTCGTCTGCTTCTGAAGAATTACTGCATCTTCGTCTACTTCTGGAAAATTTCAGCTTCTGCGTCTGCTTTTGAAAAATTTCAGCTTCTGCATCTGCTTCTGAAAAATTTCAGCTTCTGCATCTGCTTCTGAATTTTTCTGAATCTCAGAACTTTAGCTTTTGTGGGTCTTCAAGAACTTATAGAGTCTGAATTATTTCTGCGTCTGGAAAATATCTCAGAACTTAAATAATTCTTCTTAACTTGTAAAATATGAAAAACTTCATTCTTAGCTTCCAGAACATATATTTCTGAAATGAGAAGGTTCAAAATAAGTATCAGATTTACAAACATTATGGAAGGTTTTGTCAACTTCAAAATCAATAGGAGTTTTCCTCAACAATCTCCCCATTTTTGATGGTGACAAAACTTTCCTGCAGATTGAATCAATTTAAAATAAATTAGAAGTGAGCAATCATATTCAGCGCATTAAATCACAGATTGAAAGATCAAACTCTGTTGTTGAGATCTGTGCTTCTTTTCTTCCTTTGTCTATAACCTGTATTGAACCTGCATATAAATTCTCCCCCTTTTTGTCAACAGCAAAAAGATAAATATAGAAAATATAAGGCATTTATATTTGAGCAATCAAATAGACTAACAATAAATGTTAGTGAATATTACAGACCAAAAGAACGAAATAGGAATTTGGAGAGAAATTGTTTGTAAAAACAGGCTAATGTTTTGAAGGAGTACGAATGAGTTGAAAATTTTCCAAGATAGAGACAGCCTCTTCAATCTTCGAATTACATTGACCCACTGCTTTCTCCATGTTGGATGAGCATTGAGCAATGGCCTCATCCAATTCTGCTTTGTCTGCAGTTGCTTGAAGTTGTTGAGAGTGAGAGTTTTCCTCAACCATTTTCTGCAGATTCTTGACTTCTTGTTCCAGTGAAGCTTGTTTGTCTTTGATTTGAAGCAGAAGTGAGAGGATGTTCTGATCAGTAGAAGACTGTCCTTGGACATTGTCTCGCTCAGTCTGTTCGAACCCCTGTGTTTCTTCTAGAGAAATCTCCCCCTGAACAGGTGCTTGTTCGTCAGAGACATGATCTGTGAAAGTTTGTTCTGAAACATTTGGAACTGGTTCTGTATCATGTTCTGGAACATTAGCATGTCCTGCAGTAAGGTGTTCTTCTTCTGCTTCATCACTTTCATCTTGCAGAAGGGTTTTTCTTTTCTTGTACACCTTCAGTGGGGCTGAAGATTCTTTCGTGCTTGCTGACCCTGCATCTTTTCTTTGCACTGACCTTTTGAGACTTGACTTTTCAGAAGCCTTTGGTTCAGACTGACTAGCCTCTGTTCCCTTTATTCTTTCCCTTACATCACCAAATTGCTTCATTTTGGAGAGCATTTTCTCCCCAACAAACATATAGGGAATAGAGTTTTGGCGCAATTCAACAGGAATTGATATATTGAGGAACATGAAAATTCGAGTGATGAGGGCCCCATAGGGCAATTGTCCCTTGTCTTTCTGTAATGCCCTGTACATGTGAAAGATAATAATATGGGGGAGAGAGAAAAGCTGACCTTTCAAGATAGCCCAGATGAGCTTAATTTCGGATTTGGAGAGGTCAGTTTTTGAGGCAGCCTTGGGCTTCAAGCAGTTTATGATAATTTTGTGCAGAATAATTGATTTTCGAGACAGGTTAGAGTAGGAGAGATGCCTGTTTGAATCTAGAGCAAAATTTGGATTTTCAGATGCAACCTTGGAGGCATCTGCAAAACTTACGTCCAACGGAGTGAACTTGGAGTATTTTGCTCCAATTATTTTTCCCAACATATCAGCCTTCAAGTCAAATTTCTTGTCACCGACAGAGAACTGGAGCCAGTTTGGTGACAGAATGGAGAGATTGGAATAGAAGTATGCAGTCAAATCAGTATAAACATCTGCAGACTGAAGGCAAAACTCGAAAATATGAAATACTAGGCTTTCTACCTTTGAAAAGCTCATAGGGGGTTTTCTCAGGAATGGGTCTGAGAAAGACTCTGTTAATAATGTAACATGCTGTAAAAACTGCATCTGCCCAAAAATGAAAAGGAATCCTGCTTTCAATCAACAAAGTTCTTGCCATTTCTTGCAAAGAACGATTTTTCCTTTCCACAACACCATTTTGTTCTGGTGTGTATGGAGTAGAAAAATTATGTTAAAAGCCATTTTCCTCACAAAAGTCTGAAAAACTTTGATTTTTAAATTCTCCCCCATGATCAGTTTTAATGCAGGAAATGGTATAGCCCTTTTCATTTTGAACTCTTCTTGCAAATTTTGTAAAATATGAAAATGCCTCATTTTTATGTGCAGGAAAGAACACCCATGTAAATATAGTAAAGTCATCAACAATAACTAAACAATATCTCTTACCACCAATACTTTGTGTTCTCGTTGGTCCAAACAGGTCCATATGAAGAAGCTGCAAAGCACGATCAGTTGAAACATGATGTATTGATTTGAAAGAACTTCTTACTTGTTTTCCTAACATGCAGGCATTGCATAAGTCTGTCTTTCTGTATTTCAAATCTGGCAAACCTCGAACTAGTTTTTTGTTTGAGATTTTTGAGATTTATTTCATACTGATATGTCCCAACCTTCTGTGCCAAAGATCTTCATCCTCTTTGATTGAGATCAAGCAGTGATTGGAGTTTGGATTAACATCCAAAAGATAAATATTGCCATGTCTTCTTCCTGTGAATGTTTGAGAAGAATCTTTGCTTGTTCCTAAGCATGTATCTTCTTGAAAGTTGATTCTGAATCCTGTATCACAAAGCTGGCTTATGCTGATCAAATTGTAGTTGAGTCCTTTTACCAACGACACGTCATTGATTCTTAGTCCTCCAATATCAACTGTTCCTTTGCCGATGATTTGTCCTTTAGTATTTCCCCCAAAGGAAACTTTTCCACCTTCAGACTTTGAAGATCAGCGAAAATGTTTGGATCTCCTGTCATATGTCTGGAGCATTTACTGTCTAGATACCACTTTCTTTTTCTTTTTGTGGTGATCTGCAAGAAATACAACATCTCAAGTTTTCTTTGGTACCCAAATTTGTTTGGGTCCTTGAGTATTAGTATAGGCTGTCTTAACAAAATCTCTTCGAACAGGTCTCCAGACCTTAGGACATTCATTCTCAAAATGTTGTGGATCTCCACATTTTGAGCATCTGAGTGCACTCCGGCCAACAGGTTTTACAAAATTCCTTTTGAAATGGTTTTTGTAAACTTGTCTAGGAGGTCTTTGTCTTAATCTCTCCTAGACTTTTGGAAAATCGATTAAGCTATCACTTTCCTTTACAAATCCAAGACCAGATTTGTTATAGTAAGGAATTTGAATGGAAAGGATATACTTCAAGGTTTCTGAGCCCTTTGAAAAATTTGAAGTAATTTTTGAAATTTCCTTTTTCAAAACATCATTTTCTTTGGAAAGAAAATCTCGACTTTCCTTGATTTGATGAAACTCTTTTTGAAGGAAATCGATCCTTTCTTTTTTAGAAGCATCCTGTTGCCATAGTGAAGAATTTTCCTTTTTCAAAGAAGAGATTCTTTTAAGAGCAGTCTTGAATTCAAAGCACAATTCATCAATATAGTTTGACACTTCGATAGACATTTCAGAAGGTTTTACCTCAATTTCCACTCTAGGATCAGAATCAGAATCTGAGTCTGAATCTGACTTTGCCATCAGACAGACATCTTCATCACTATCTTCACATTCTGTGTCACTCCAGGTTTCTGCCTTTAAGGCCTTCTTTGCTTTCTCGAATTTGGTCTTCTTTTTCAGAAGTGGACAGTTTGGCTTGATGTGTCCACGTTTCCTACAGTGAAAGCAAATCATATCCTTTGATCTCTCTGTTTCATCGAGAGACTTCTTGTTCTCAAAAGGCTTCTTCCCTTTGAGGTTTCTTCCTCTGATTTTCATTTTCTTGTACTTCTTTATGAAGAGAGCTAGTTCTTCATCATCAACATCAACATCTTCAGTGTCTGCATCAGAATCATCGTTAGTTTTCAAAGCAATTGACTTATTACCTCTGGATTCGTTTTGCTCATTCCGTTTCTCAGTTTCATATGATTGAAGAGTTCCAATCAATTCATTCACTGATAGAGGCTTGATCCTTTGTGTCTCACGAAGAGATGTTTTGATGTTGTCACACTGTTCTGTCAGTCCTCTCAGAAGTTTGTTTACTTTCAATGCATCTGGGACTGGCTGTTCTTGATAAGCCAGACTGTTTACTATGTCAGTAAACCTGTCATAAAAATCAGCAATTAGTTCTCCAAGCTTCATTTTGAAAGATTCATATTGTCCAAGCAAAATATTGATCTGAGTTTTCTTAGCTCGATCTGTTCCTTCGTACGTAACATAAAGAGTATCCCAGATTTCTTTTGCAGAATCACAAGCAGCAATTTTCTTGTACTCAATAGGAGATAATGCACAATAAAGAGAATAAATTGCTTTAGAATCTAAAGTCTCTCTTTTAGCTATCTCAGTTTGAGATAGAGGAGGATCAGCTGGCTTGCTTGCATCTGCCTTTTCTTTTGAGTCTGAAGACTTTGGATTGACTCCTCTGATAACCACATCCCATTGCATGTGATCGATTGATTTGATGAATGCCTTCATCTTGTTTTTCCAGATGGTATATTCTTTGCCATCGAAAAATGGTGGTCTGTTGTTACTCTGTCCTTCAATGAGCCCTGGAGCACCATAGCTAGCCATATAGATCGTTAGCTCAGAAGTAAAACACTTCAGTAAGATGAGCAACCTGCTCTGATACCAATCGAAGTGGCTAGCACGAGTCACCTAGAGGGGGGTGAATAGGTGATCCTAAACAAATCTTTCAATTTTCGCAAAAATGAAATGAAGAACAAAAGAGTCTGAATAAAATTCAGATTAAAGTTAGATCTGATGAACGAAATACTGAAATGCAGAAAGTAAAATGAGAGATGAGGAAAAGAGAATCTGCACACAGATGTATAGTGGTTCGGCTTATGGTAAGCCTACGTCCACTCTCCCACGCTTACAGCCTACTGGCTGGATTTCACTATGTAATCAAGAGGAATTTACAGACTTTGAGTCTCAGAACTATTGTGTATGATAGGACTCTCTATCTCACACAAATACTCTTTACAAAGTAATCCTCAAGATCTTGATCTTAAGTACAGAATGACAAGAGAACAGATTGGAGTAAACTCAGACTTTGGACTTGTTGATTCTTGAATCTCTCTACCTTCTGCTGCTCATGTTCTCCTTAAATACACCTCTTCATCCACACTAGCCGTTGGACAACTCACAGAGGATCATCTTCCAATCTTCACCTTGGACAGATTTGTAAACTAAGGATTGAGTAGCCGTTAGTTGATAGATTCTGAATCCCACTGATTCTGGTCACCCATACAATCAGAATCTTGGTTTCCATAAGTAGAGTTTTGTCCGTTGTAGATCATTCTTGTCTTAGTATATGATTGTCAATCAATTTGATTACGATTGAACAAACCAATACTTTCCTTCTGTGAAGTCCATGCCAGATCACTAGCTGTTATTCTTCGTTCTGAGTTTTGCTTTTGAAGAATTACTGCGTCTTCGTCTGCTTCTGAAGAATTACTGCATCTTCGTCTGCTTCTGAAGAATTACTGCATCTTCGTCTGCTTCTGAAAAATTTCAGCTTCTGCGTCTACTTCTGAAAAATTTCAGCTTCTGCATCTGCTTCTGAAAAATTTCAGCTTCTGCATCTGCTTCTGAATTTTTCTGAATCTCAGAACTTTAGCTTTTGTGGGTCTTCAAGAACTTATAGAGTCTGAATTATTTCTGCATCTGGAAAATATCTCAGAACTTAAATAATTCTTCTTAACTTGTAAAATCTGAAAAACTTCATTCTTAACTTTCGGAACATATATTCCTGAAATGAGAAGGTTCAGAATAAGTATCAGATTTACAAACATTATGGAAGGTTTTGTCAACTTCAAAATCAATAGGAGTTTTCCTCAACACTGGAGAATATGCAAAATGATCGAGTCTAGGAAAATCAATAGAAATATAATGATACAGCCCGTTTCATGTGGGCCAAGCCCCAAAAGGAATACTATGAGTAAACGCACAAGGTGGTAATCATTTATGGGTGGGTGTTGATCTATAATCAGTCAAAAAGCTTTCTCCAATCCGATGCTCGACTCGTTATATATCAAGAAGACTTTTACTAGGAACAATCATAATGTGCGGATGTTTGGAAAGGTTGCCCAAAGCATCATCCCAAGGCACAATGTTCTGGAAAACTGCAAAGTGAGGTCGCGCAGTGTAATCTATCAACAATCAAAACAAAGAAAGCAGGTAATGTATTTCAGAAGGTTCTGATAAAAAGAAAAAAGCGTCACGCGATAGGGAACTTGCTTTGAGGAATTGCACCAATGGCAATGGCTTAATCTCTCTGTGTTTCCTATTTTTTGTTTAGGCCAAACTTTCTGTTTCCTCTTGACGGGAGGTTAAACCATCTATAGAACTCATCTCGTTTTATAAGGTGGCAAAGCACAAGTATCTGCTAAACATTCCAAGAGACAATAGAAATCTTAGCTGAATTACAGAATCACATGCTAAGAATGGGTAGACATTCCAGCACACGTCGGCGAATTTGTGAAGCGGAAGATGGACAAACGTGAGCAGAGAAAAATTGAAACAAATAGAAAACAGACAGCAGTGGTAAGCGAACAATGGCCAATTCTAGCTTAAAAGCCATCATTCAAGCGCCAAGTCTTCCTATCTTTTCAACTACAAGAGCTTGTGAAGCATAAATTCAAACAGGTGGGCGAACGATAATCCGAACTAGAAAGCCTTTCATTTCCCACACAATCCCGCCATCAAAACAACACAAGCTCATTACCTGATTTTATGAAGTACCATCATAAGCCATGGAAGTGAGCATTATGAGCATTTCACTGTTCAACTTTCAGTTGAAAAAGAGGATGATGTAATCTTGGGTACCTTGGTCAAGAAAGTTGGCCCCGAATTGCAGTCGCTTTAGTATACTCATGCATGACCCATACCGTTTCTTTGGCGCTTGAACCCTTGCTTTCTGTGAAATATAAATTCCTCATAGTGCCAGTCAACTCATTAGTGCCTTTGGCATTGATCTTCTTCTTTTGACCGGTTGTTTTCCAATGACCGGACTGATTTGGTGGTCAAATTACTAGTGTTTGGAGTCTTGAACTCAAGACGAGACAAGAAGGATTCGAGCCGCAATATGAACATGGCCATCTGCATACTTTCCAAGTCAACTAAAAGATGCATTTATCTCACGAGAATAATTTTAAAAAATATTTTCTAAAAATAATCATTTATATTGCCAAAAAAAACGGATCAACAAAAAATATGTTCATCGTTCATGAAAATATTTAGACATAAATTATTGTTGATAATGAAATTATTTTTCATTGATTAATTATTTTGATCGACATAATCGATCAGGAATATGTCTTTCAAATCATTTATTTTCCGTGAAATAATTGAAGCCTAATAAGATACAAAAACTAGTGAAAGTTGTACCTCATCACAACTCATAAACTTCTATTTCGATTGTTTCGGAATCGTATTGAAACCTTAATGGTCCATACTATCGATGTCCCTAGTTATGACCACATAATACCTCCTCGAAAATTGTGCGGAACATTAGGACACACTCACTCAAAGAGTGAAAACGCGTCGCATTCAAGTGATACCTCCTGACGATATTCAATATATATACACGCGTGTGCCTGCGCCCGATGGTTTCGTTTCTTGGGCTATTGCTCCCTCTTTTTAATTGAGAAATCACCTGAACGAGGGATGATGTTACCTGGTCACTTTTTGAGAATTTCATGTCCAAGGAAAAGGAATGATGTGACCTGTTTGCCTTATATTCCTTGCTTGGCATGAACGTAATTTAGAAGATCGACCGACCTCAATTTGGACTTTACGCACGTCTCTAGCCCAAGATAAAATGCTCGAATAATGCCCATATAATGTCCCCCACCTCATCTCTCACTCTCCTCCCCACTTTCGGAGTTCCCTCTCTCTAAGCTTCTTCATTCCTCATGGCTCAGGTCATTCCAACTTCGTACATTCTCTCCATCCACGTTTGACTTTCTCGTCAGCTCATTTGCATAATCTCGTTTTCTTATGAAACTGCATCTTGAAAAGTTGAAACTCAACTGTTTTGAACTTCATCTTTCCTTGCTGTTCTGAATTAATTCCTGCAGAAGGTGATACTGAAGGTGTTGACGATGGCCGATGACAAAACGAAGCAAAAGGCCATTGAAGCTGCTGCCGATATCTTTGGTATTTCCCTTATCGGAGTTCATATCCTTAGTTTATCGAATATCACATAGATGATTAGCATAATCTGTTCATTTTCACGCTATCCTCTCATGCAAGTACTTAATATTACGTGAAAATTGGCTGCTGTTGCTGTTGCTGCAAATCCTGCACTGATTACGTTGTCACTTAGTCATTTAATGATTTTTATGTGGCTGATGGATGTTTTTAACATTGCGTTATGAGAAAAGGGGTGGACTCAATAGCGGCTGATCTGACGGACCAGAAGCTGACGGTGATAGGGCAGATGGACACGGTGGCGGTGGTGAAGAAGCTGAAGAAGGTGGGGAAGGTGGACCTCATATCAGTAGGACCAGCAGTGGTGGAGGAGGAGGAGAAAAAGGAGGAGAAGAAAGAGGACAAGGAGGAGGAAAAGAAGGAAGAGCCCCCCAAAGTGGAGAATAAAGTAGAGCAAAAAGTTGTGGAGAATAAGTGAAAATGAAATGAGTTATCCTCATTTGGTCAATTGCATATCACAATATTTTTTTGCTTTCTCTCTTTTGTTTTCTTCTTATGATATGCTCATGCAAGATAAGAATTTCAGATCATAGTGAGGTCCTTGTTGCTAGTACAACTTAAATGGAAGTTAGATGAATGGCATGCATTAAATTAAGGTATTGAATAGCTTACTTCTACAATTGTTCGAACTTAAATTGCGCTCGACATCTTTTCTTTTGGGAAATTCCAAATATCTTCCTCGAATTTCATCGGTTTATCACTCTGCATGTCTGAATTTTGACACTTCTAAACTTGCGTGCCCTATAAAAAAAATTTGCATGCCAAACTAGCCCAAAAGAGCAAATCCACTTTCAATGAACAAGACTCAAAAGTCAAGATGCCAAATGAGAAAAGAGAAGTGGTAAAAATATTTTCAGAAAAAAAAGGTAGTAATTTGGTCATATACTCCTATTCGAATGTTGGTACCAGCACTCTAGGTGAACTCGGAGTTTTTGAAAGTAGAAGTTGCAAAATGATATGTGTGAAATTTATTGAGAAAATTACCAAAAAAGTTATAAACTTATTGTACGGTGGCTAATTCAATCATACATTTTTTAATTTTATTAATTTAATCCTAAATCTTTTGAAAATTTGCAATGTAGTCACTCCGGCTAATTTTAGCCAGAAATTACTAATATGGATACCAAACAGCTTAAGTGATAGGGCCGGAATTGACATAGATAATTTTTTCATACTTTTCTTAAGTTTCTCTTTTTTTCCCTTTTTTGATTTACTTTTTCTTTTTTCCTTCATTGAATCTCCGGTCGGTGGGGCCCCAATGCCAACCGACAATGCCCTTGCCGACCACAGGTGAGGGCTTGCATGCCCTTGCTGCCCAATAGGAAAGGGCTGTGGCTCTCACCTGGATTTGGGGAGGATTCGATGCCCTCGCCTGTGGCTAGTGAGGATTGTCGATCCCTGTTGACTGAAAATCCGAAGGAAAGAAAAGAAAAAGAATAAGAAAATAAAGAAAAGAAAAAAAAGATAAAATAAAAAATTTTTAAAAAAAATCGTCCATGTCAGCGCATGCTGTCTGCCCATGTCACGTAAAACAATTAGTGCTAATTGAATGGCCATTTTAAGAATTTTCCAGTCAAAATTTATTGAAAGGACTATATTAATAAATTATTAAAATATTTTAAAACTAAATTAATAAAATTGAAAAATTTTAAACTAAATTGACCGTCATATAATAAGTTTAAGATTTTTTATTTAATTACCCAAATTAATCTGAAATAACTTGTTTTTTTAACTATTCGTTTCTTTAATCTTGCAAAACTCATGTTTTCTCTTTTATTCGATTTGAAGCACTCGAAACCTTTTAAAATATTTCAAAAAATGACTTGTAAAGTCGCATAATGTTTATTACTTTTTCATCGAAGGGAAAGTTTAATATAAAAGTAAGAAGTAGCTAAGAATCGCCCCCAGCAACCCGTTGAGCCACTCAGCTGACTCACCGTTGCAACTCGGCCAACTCGCGCTCGCCTTCCCCTATATAAATTCCCCCCACCTCAAAAACAGAAGCGCCAAATTCAAAAATCTCTCTTCAGAACCATCCGCTGAACAAGATGCGAACTCGCTTCCTCAATATCGACTACTTCAGCGTCGGACCTCCTCCTCCTCCTCCGCCATCTTCTCCGGCCCAAACCCTAGCCTTCTTGGACCTTCCGGTCCCTCGCCTCCCTTCGGCTCCCCCTCTCGCCCCGGGGCAGGACCTCCTCTGCTTCGGCTCCCTCTCCGCGATCGAAGCCTCCCTCGAGCTCAGCAGGCTAGAGATCGGACCCGCTCTCTCGTGGTTCCTGACCGACGTCGTTCCTCGGTTCGTCGACGCCGGAGGCGGCGAAGGTTGCGGAACTGGAAGTGTGGAGGTATGTGTGACTTTTCGGCCTGGGTTTTATGCTTGAAGTAACCGGTGATCTCGCTCGTGATGCTTCGCCAGTTTTGGTTAGTTGTGTGAGAGTGAAGCTGGTAGTGTTGAGCGATCTGATAGGAGCTTGAGTTTGACGTGTGATTGGTTGGGAAGAGAAACTGAAGATCGAGCTCTCGCTTTAACCTGTTAATTTCAGTTTGAATTTGGTGCGATACTGCCCTCTAAAGCGTTGTCTGTTTAGATTTTGTGCCAGGATTAGCTCTGAACTTATGTAGCCATGAAGATAGTTCATCCTCCGTGAGGGGTAGTAGTTTGACTTGTCAGTTTCAAATTGACATTTCGTTTGTATTTCTGTCAGTTGGTTTTGGTGCTCCCTCGTTCAACGTTCCTTCTCGTTTTGGTTGGAAAATGAAAATTCGGAAATTATGATGGGTGAGGAAAAGCTTAGTCGCGCTGGCAACTTTCGTTGTATCTTCTTTTGGCATGCAAATTAGCAGAGTCGTTGGTAGTCAGTGTTGCCTAGTCGAGTTTCATCAAGCGGATTGTTCATGCTCACTTGCAGAAAGAAGGAGAGCTAAGCCCTGAAGTGACGGAAAGGTTGGACTGCTGTTCAACTATTAAGACTGCAGCTACGGAAGATGAATTTCCCAAAGTATGAACTGGTGCCTGACGAATTTTTTGTTTTTATCTTTTCAAAACTCTAGAAAAGCTTGTGTTTGTGTTCCTGATGCTATGTTACTGCAACCATCAGATTAGCGAAAGTTTCATCAATGAAAAGGGCGCACAAGGCGTTGCAGTATTCCAGCTTGAGACACCGGAGCTGGCCAATTGCTTGGTATGCTGAATATCGTTAGAAAATTACAGTGAATATGCTGGAAGTGTGATGCCACAGTCCTATTTTTGTTCATTGTCATCCTCAGGAGAATGCTCACTTACTTGAGGAAGAAGCAGTAGGCATCTTCTCTGAAGTTCTTGAAATTGAAGACAATGCGGTAAATTCCGGGCTCAACTTAATTCGTGAGATCCTTCCATTTTATTGTTCCTCTGGAACTTTGGTGCAGTTAAGCTGAACTTCGTTCTTCAAACTGCAAGCATTAGTTTTGACTGGTAGATAATTTAAGAAAACTGAAGAAAAGTGGCAAGTCTGATTAATGAAGGAAATCCATTTTGAATCAATCTTTGATGAGTGACACCTTGTGGTTACATATTACAACATGTTTCTCTTTCTACATGAAAAATATTGAACCAGTTTATGAATGTTAGACCCTCCCAAATGATCATAGTCCATCCCTTTATTGATGATTGGGCATTTGATTGTCTGCAAGAAGGCAAAGTCACAACTATCATCCAAATCTGTATTTAGAAACTTGCTAGGACAACCATTGGCAACCACAACACCATGACCGCTGGTTGCTTTCTATTGTTTCACCAAACAGTCGTCAGATTTAAAAAAGATTTTGGTCCAAGACTGTAAGACATTTGGTGGTTTGCTAGCAAATGGATCTTGATGACAAAGTTTCACTCAAAATAGGTACTTATCACTATAGTTTTACCGACAGGATGAACCCAAGCTGGGCTTTTCAGTGAACTATACTTTGGAGGCTCAAGAAGTGGTTACTAAATTTGGAGACACAAGTATACAGTATCTCATAGAGCCAAAGGCTGTCTTTTGGGAAGATGATGCTTATGTTGCAGGCCTGTCGGACTTCCCATGTACCCAATTTCCTCTTTTAGAAGTGGAGGAGATTAGTTTGGAAGTTTTGAAGAGCACATCCATGAAATATGAGCTTGTAAAGCTTCTTGACAAAGTTGAACCACTATATCTTAGTCAAAATGGTAATTTTTCATTTGACACCAAAGAAATTTTGAACTTGCTTGAGAAGGACCTTTCGGAATTTCCTTCACACCATTGTCTGTCTAAGGAGTGCCTTGAATCAGACTCGGTAATAGGGGCCACTTTTCTGGAAATGGATTTTGTGAGCATTGTGGACAGACCTTATCTACGAGGCAACTCACCTTGTCAAGGACCATCAGACAGAGATTATATATCGTCAATTAGCCCAGTTGTCCTTGAGGACTTTCAGATACTTGATATGGGGACAGCTGTATTTTTTGAGGTTTTCAGCTTACAAGAAGTCCATGAACCTGAGTTCTGCAATGAAATGCTGCAGGAAAAGGTGAAGTTCAAGAATTTTGAGGAATTGGTAATCAGTCGGGAACTGGCTCTTGTAGATGAGATGTTCAAGTCACTGCCCGTGCCAGTTCTCCATGACTCTATATTAGGAACATTGTATGCAATTGTTGCAGAAGCACTGATTGATTTGAAGCCACAGCCTCCATTGGCATCTGATGGGATCTATTTAAATTGGCATCTATTGGAGGAAGACAACTGCAGCTCTGCAATCTATTCCTTTTATCACAATGTGGTAGCGGAGAGGAACAGGAGTGTTGACTTTGATTTAAATACTGCCAATTATGGCAAAGTCATTCTTGACTTCATCCTTCTTGATCACACTCCTAGCAGGCCTAAATCCGAAGAAGGCAGTGGGCCATTGGACATGCTTTCTGACGGAGTCTCTTTGCTGAGGGAGGGACTGACTGAGGCTGCTTCCAGGACTTCTACTGATACTGAATACCAAAAGCCAGCAAGTCAAAGACTGGTTTCCGAGTATGATTCTGAGAGGGCTTCTTCACTATTCAAATCTATGTCGCCATTTTATGACCTGGAGTTCTTCTTGAATCCTTCAAAAGATAGAGCTGAAGAAAATAGTGTACCTGCAGGCAAGATTCCCAGTGGAATGAACGATATACATGCAGTCAAGAATCCTGGTGATATTACTTGCAGGGTTTCGACTAGTAGCCCAGGGGCAGGAAATGCATCTTGTGAGCCACCTGTAGGAGGATTGGGCCATATCGAGCTAGGGATTGTTTCTTTTCCTGACTCAGTCATTATTGTGAACACACAAAACTCAAGTGAAGTAATGTTGGTGTCCAGAAGAAGTACATATCAAAAGATTTTGGCTATGGAGAAAGAAGGAATTCAAGCAATTGAGCGTGATACAACCCTGCCTGTTGATATTATAATCAGCGCTGCAGTTTGTCTGGTGTGGTATACTCGCAAGAACATTGGGAGAAAAGCATCTGGTTTCAGTGAAGGATCTTCAGTGTTACCATGTCATATTGAGAATATTGCAGCAAATATTCTTACGAACTTGAGCTTCGCTTTTAGGGCCTGCATTCTGGTAAATGTCATACATTATTTCCTTGTCGTTAGACTTTTCTCAACCAATTGAAAAGAAAACTTATTTCTCTCTAGGGACAAAAGTATCATTTCTGTATTTTTCTGGATAATTAAAGCAGGAAAAAGTCTAGCAGTTGAAAAGATACATTCTGTATTTTTCTGGATAATCAAAGCAGGAAAAAAGTCTAGCAGTTGCAAAGAAACATGTGCAGTAATTACATTTATATTCTAGCAACTACTGCTGTTTCAGCTCCATCTCATCCTTTTATTTGAGATTTTCTATGTGTCATGTTGAAGATGAACTTAAATTGTTTCTGCATGCAAGCAGACAGTGTGATGATTATTTGCTATTAATTACCGTGCCCTGTGCATATTGTTATGAAGCCAATAGAGATGCATAAAGCAACTGTAAATTTGTTACTCTCAATGGATTTTTGCATTGGGCTTCTCCCTTTTCATACTGTTAGTGTTTTTCTTTTGTCATGTTTACTTAGCCAAGTTGGCAGAAGCAAACAACTTATATCATTCCTTACAAGAGGAAGTTGGTGCAGGCCTGTGATTTTATGCTTTTCTCATTATCTTATGCTTGATTATCTCTACCAGATATTTGAGGGAGAATCTGACTTCCTTGCTTCAGTAATGGAATCATCAGATGGACTTTATGCCGCGGCAGCTAGTCTGGGAATTGATTTGCAACTCTTTTGCTCCTTTTCACCTGTGTTGACCGATGAGATCATACTGAAATCTATTGCTAAGGAAACTAGGACTATTAGGGGTCTTTATACTAAACTTCCTGAATCAGAGACACTTGCAGAATCTTTCCTGATTAAATTTCCTTCTGTTAATCCACTATCAGCTCGTGCAATACTGTCTGCTGAAGGCACGCTCAGCAACTTTTTTGGATCATCTCATGAATGCAGAATCTCCACGGTCCAAAAATATCATGTTCCTGATGAAAGTGTTTCCCTATTTAGTGCTTTATGCCAATTTGGGGAATGTGAGGATTCTCGGTCTATAATGACAGACTGCTCTTCTTCAGTGTCTTCAGGCCCTGACTCTAAACACTGCCATAGTAAGCTGGATTCTGGAGGGAAAAGATGTAATTACAAGAAGCACCCTGACAAAGGTGATGTACCTGTGGACGACCAACTGCATTTTCAGCCGTCAAAGCTATGTAACAACAGTTCCTTAAAACTTCCTGGGTTTATGAATCGATATGATTTGTCAATATTCAAAGATCAGGAGATACCCGATAAGTTTAAGGAGCCCAATTCGTGTCTTGATCATTTCCCAGGTCAAAAAGTAGGGATGGATGAGTCAATTACCACATATCCTTCTGGAGTCGGCAATCGATTTGATTCTCGGATCAAGAAAGGTGTTTTCTCCTCTGATGTGACTGAACATCAAAGCCTAGCATCTGATGATGATTTCCTTTATTGGTACGCAGGAGCACACCTAGATACAACGGACACTTTTGATTGGACAAATATCAAGAACTCTGATATTGTTCATGAGGAAACTAAACGTGAAGCTGTCAAGCTCACCGATCCATCAACTGTCAATCCTTTGGAATTTTTATTTTCATTGCCAGATCTGGAAAACGATGCCAAGGGTCGATCCAATCATGCAAGTAGATTTTCCTTCGATCAACACAATTATCCAACTTTCCCAACAGTTGCTGAGAGTGATTCTACTTCTTTCATTCATAGTCCTGGGAATCATCAAAGACAATGTTTGCAGGAAGAAACTGATTCCTTCTTATCTACGGAGCTAGTAAATGACAAAATGCCTACAGACGATCGGGAGAAACTCTTTAAGGGGTTTTTGGATAGGAGAACCATGGAGAACTTACAAGGTATACCAGTACAGGCGAACAGGGCAAGGTATAATGGAACACCACTTAGAAATGCCATCCACATGCCCCACTTGCAAAAAGGTTCACCCTGGACAGTTGAGTTTCTGAACAGAATCCGGGAAAAGAGCAAGTTGCGGCAGCAATGTCTTCCATCCAGTGCATCTCCTTGTTATAGCAATACACGGACTAGTTCAAATACAACAAGGCGAAGAAGTCCATCGATTTTTGAAATTTTTAAGTATCAAGGAGGTAGCGCTGTCAGAAAAACACCTGAAGAGAAGAGGCAGAAGAGATCCGCACAATCATTTGGTTCATTCAAGAATGGAAAAGTGTCAGCATCTCTCGTCCCTTCGTGGACTCCTGTTGATAAAAGAGCAAGACGGGTTTGTCTGAATTCCCTATTCGATCTTTCCAGTGCTTTCTAACAAAATTTCAAATCAATAGTTCATTTTCTTGCAGAAGCTTTCCTTTGCGACGAATGAATCTGAGAGCCAGACTAAGCTGGTTTGGGGTGATAAAGCCAGAGAAATTCGCGACCACTGAACAATGTGCCTCTTGAGCTGAATATAATATAGAGAATTAGGGTGTGTAATCTCTCTCTCAACGAGATAGCTTCACATTTTGCGAAGATGGCAAGGTAACTGGATTCCTTGGATCATATCTAATTTTTACATAAATTTTCACAGAACTGAACAACCAAGAAGAATTTCTGGGATTTCCCTGGGGATTTTCATCAAGAAATTATGCACTTGGTGGGTTCCCATTTGCATTTATTTCCTCTATCACGTCAGACTAGGCTTATGGCCGAAAAAATGTCGGACTAGGCTGGCAACTTCAGCTGCACAGATTCAACATTTATAATTGTTCTCTCTTGTTAGTCAAGCAAATTCCTTTGGCATTTTGATTAGAACTCTCTAGAGAAACTAAAGTATTCACGAATGTATAGTTCTTATATTCTTATTCAGTCGCTAATTCCGACAATCAAGCAGCTGCACCGTGAATTGAAGTGCTTATTTCTGAAATCTAGAGATGGTTTTAGAAAATCTTCCCAAGGAAACCATGGCTCTCCATTATATAATGAATTTTTGGTTTGCGACGGTGTGGTTTAGTGCAAATGTACACAAAAGCTTCATGACACAAATGTCGATACAGCTAGTCTATGTATACAAGGGTTGATGCGCATATATATATATATATATATAAGTTCACGAGCACCGTGCGCAACACATGCTTAAAGGCTAGTTAAATAAAGCAACCAAGAAGATGGTTCTACAGTCAAAGAAGTTGATAATGTTTTCAGTCAGGACATGAAGATTGAGAACACTGAAGATGGAAATTCAGAGTCTTCAGTGTCTTCAGGGCCTTGCTCTTTCTTTTTGAGAGATTCTACAATTCAGTTTCTTGTCCAGAATGACAATTGACTAGCAGATTCGCATGCATATACAATGCCGAAACATATACATGTTGACAAAATTCAAATGGCATTAGCTTAAATATTACAAACAATAGGGAATTACAAAGAAACGAAATTGCAATAACAAAGTTGGAATCGATACAATCGAATACCGAGGCCTGTGTTCGACACAGTTCCCTTAAAACAGATTCGTTCCCTCCAGCACGTGATTGAGGTTTTGCGAACGTCTATCTCCCAGGATACAACGGTTGACAGCGAAGAAGAGATTGCGGCACTTCCAAGCTTCTGACGAACTTGAACAAACTCGAAAATGAACACTATCAAAAACAATGTAAATGCAGAGAACGTTTTTCAGAAGCTGCAGAGAACGTTTTTTCAGAAGTTGCAGAGAATGTTTTTTAGAAGATGCAGAGAACGTTTTTTCAGAAGTTGCAGAGAACGGTTTTTTTTTAGAAGAAGAATGATTTCGATAAAAATAGAACAGAGGGGAGAGCTGTTCGGGAATAATAACGGCCAATTAAATCTGCTGTTACAAAATCAATACGCGTCAGGAATAACGGCTGATTAAATCTGTCGTTATAAAATTAACTCCGTAACAACACAATTTAACGCACCATTAATCATACGTTACAAATCTATAACAGTTTGAGTTGGAAAAAAAAATTAAATCATAAGGCTATCAAAATTGGGCTCGTCGCGAGGCCCACTTTTCGGTCCTGCAATCTTGTACGCAGGATGTGCGCTCACGCCCAAGTTTCAGCTTGTCGGGCATCGGATTTGCACCCCCTACGCCTGCGCGCGAGGCAGAGAGTTTGTGCTACAATAGTTACCGCTTCAAATAAGTGTAACTGTATATAAAGCACTCAATAGCCTTCTTTCTTTTCCAATGTGGGACTAGTGTTTTTCACTTCCCACTTCCAACTCAAGGGTGTTCTTTGAGTATCAATTTCTCATTCATTCACCCATCAATTTGTCCCATATTTCCAACAATCCCCCACATGAATGAAAATTGTTTTAGTTTTGACTCTGTGATAGTGTTCAACAATTAAAACCTGTATAGGATAGGTAGGTGTTACCCTTTGAACCTTTCCTTGTAAAAGTATATTTACTTTACTAGTTATCCAGTAGACATGATGTCCTTGAACTGTCCAGCTTTCTTATGTAAATAAACCATACACTTTACACAAGAATCATCTAAACGTTTGTTCAATTCTCATAGTTATGTTCGTTTTGGCCATGAACATCAACCTGGTTCTGCAAGAGATTCTAAATAATTTAGCCCTTAATTAATTCTCCTTTGAAGCGGCCCCACTTCTCTCTCACATAGGTGATTACTTAATTTTGAGTAATTTATTTACTCAACTTAAGAATCATTAAAGCAAAATTGTTATCCTTTCCCTTTACAATATCACTGATATTTTATATAGGAATGGTTTTAGGGATAACCCCCACAGTGACATCACTAAGTTTGTATAATTAGGTTGTCCCTTTGAATCTAGATCTTGGAATCTCCAATCAACTAGGTTGGGTTTCCTTTATACCAACTTATTCTTTAATGGGCTTTAGTCCCATTCCTCTTGTCGATTTCTCAACTAACTCTCTATTTAACCCTTTGGTTAGCGGATCCGCAATATTATCCCTTGACTTTACGTAGTCAATTGAGATAATTCCTGTTGAGAGTAATTGTCTAATGGTATTATGTCTACGACATATATGTCTAGACTTACCGTTATACATATTACTCTGTGCTCTTCCAATTGCAGATTGACTATCACAATGTATACTTATTGGTGGCCCAGGTTTTTGCCATTTTGGAATATCTTCTAAGAAATGGCGTAGTCATTCAGCCTCTTCACCACATTTATCTAAAGCTATAAATTCATATTCCATCATGGATCTAGCTATAACAGTTTGTTTATAGGATTTCCAAGATACGGCTGCTCCTGCTAGTGTGAATACATATCCACTAATAGATTTTGAGTCATTTATATCAAATATCCAATTTGCATCACTATATCCTTCCAGAACAACTGGGTATCTGGTATAATGCAAGCCATAATTCCGAGTATAGCGTAAGTACCTGAATACTCTCACTATTGTTTTCTAATGGTCAGCACTCGGATTGCTCGTATATCTACTCAATTTACTAACCGTATAGGCAATATCTGGTCTAGTACAACTCATTAAGTACATTAGACTTCCAACAACTCTGGAGTATTCTACTTGAGAAATACCCTCTCCCTTATTCTTGGATAGATGAAGACTATTGTCTAATGGTGTTCTAGCAATACTAGAATCATTCATGTTGAATTTTTCAAGAATCTTGTCCACATAGTGTGACTGGTTTAAAATAAGACCTTCTGATGTTCTTGTGATTTTAATTCCTAAAATCATATCAGTAGGTCCCATATCTTTCATGTCAAATCTTGAATTCAACATATTCTTGGCAAATTTGATCATTTTATCATCACTACCAACAATTAGTATGTCATCTACGTAAAGACACAAAATGACATAGCCATTTGTTATCTCTTTAATGTAGACACATTTATCGCATTCATTGATCTTAAAACCATTGGTAATCATTGCATTATCAAACTTTTCATGCCACTGCTTTGGTACTTGTTTTAGGCCATACAATGACTTCGCCAATTTACAAACTTTCCTTTCTTATCCCGGAACTATAAAACCCTCAGGTTGTTCCATGTAGATTTCTTCATCCAAATCACCATTTAAGAAAGCTATTTTTACATCCATTTGATGTACTTCGAGATTTCGCAGTGCTGCGATTACAAGTATCATCCTAATGGAAGTTATTCTCGTCACAGGAGAATAAGTATCGAAGTAATCTAAGCTTTCTCGTTGTTTGTATCATTTAATCACAAGTCTGGCTTTGTACTTATCAACAGAGCCATCTGTTTTCATTTTTTTTTTAAAAATCCATTTGGACTTTAAAGGCTTACAACCAGGAGGAAGATTCACTAGCTCCCAAGTATGATTCTGCAAAATTGAATCAACTTCACTTTTTATTGCTTCTTTCCATAGAGGTCCTTCAGAAGAATTCATAGCTTCTGCATAATCTAGTTGTTCCTTTTCCAACAAATAAGTTAGAAAATCATTTCCAAAAGATTTTTCCACTCTTTCTCTTTTGCTACGTCTCGGTTCAAGTTCATGATCTGAATCATGAATTTCATGACTTTCTTCATTCATAGTTTCATTCTTTCGTTTAGATGAACTTGATCCATCATTGGATTTATAAGGAAATACATTTTCAAAGAATGATGCATTCCTTGATTCCATGATTGTATTCTTGTGTATATCTGGAATTTTAGATTCATGTACAAGAAATCGATACGCATTACTATTATGTGCATAGCCTATAAAGATACAGTCCACCGTTTTAGGACCTATCTTTGTCTTCTTTGGTGTTGGAATTGCTACTTTTGCAAGATAACCCCACACTCGTAAATGTTTGTAGGATGGTCTCCTACCTTTCCATAATTCATAAGGGGTTTTATCCTCTTTATTTCGAGGTACCTTATTTAAAAGGTAGTTGCTTGACAAAATAGCTTCTCTTCACATATTTTGAGGCAAACTTGAATTTAGTAATATCGCGTTCATCATTTCTTTCAATGTGCGATTTTTACGTTCAGCAACACCATTTGATTGAGGAGAGTAAGGCGTAGTTACTTCATGTATAATTCCGTATTGTGCACAGAATTCACCAATTGGTACTTCATACTCGCCACCTTTATCACTTCTCAATCTTTTAATTTTCTTATTGAGTTGATTTTCAACTTCATTCTTATAGAGAACAAATTTCTCTAAGGCTTTATCTTTGCTTTTAAGCAAATACACAGCAATATTTTGTGTTATCATCGATAAAAGTAATAAAATATTTATTACCACCTCTTGTTTGAATGAATTTCAAATCGCAGACATCACTATGAATTAATTCAAGGGGTTCGGTGTTTCTTTCAATTGTTTGAAATGATGATCTTGTTAATTTTGCCTCAACACAAATTTCACATTTATGTTTTGAATCAATTTAGAATGAAGCTATATGTTCCAAGTTAATTAATCTACGCAATGTATCATAATTAACATGTCCTAGTCTACCATGCCATAAATTGGAAGACTCAAGCAAATAAACAGAAGACTTATTATCTTTATTGATAATTGTCATCACATTGAGCTTAAAAAGCCCATCAGTTACATATCCCTTCCCCCACATACATCCCAGATTTAGACAAAATAACTTTATCTGACTGAAACACCATACGAAATCCATGCTTGTTCAACAGAGACCCAGAAACCAAGTTCTTTCGAATTTCTGGCACATAGAGGGCATTGTTTAGAGTCAGCTCCTTTCCTGAGGTCATCTTCAACAACACCTTCCCTTGGCCTTCAACAGCAGAAGAGGCAGAGTTTCCCATAAAAATCTTTTCCCCATTAATCGGTTCAAGGTTTGTGAATAAGTCCTTGTTAGAGCATATGTGCCTAGTGGCACCAATGTCAATCCACCATTCCTTCGGATTGGACCCAACTAGGTTTATTTCAAAAATCACTGCAGAAAGGTTTATGTTTGACACGTCTTGAGCGATGCCATTCACCATATTTGCCTCATAATTTTTATTCTTCAGAAGTCTGCAATCCACAGATCTATGGCCCATCTTGCCACAATTGAAGCATTTTCCTTGAAACTTGTTCTTGGAAACTCCTCCTTTTGGTCCCAATTTCGGCTTGACAATTTTCTTGTTCCTGTGGCCTTGCCTAAGCTCCACAACATTTGCCTTAGTTGTAGTAGGATTGAACCCTTTGCGTTCAAATCCTCTATTGTCTTCTTCGATTCGAAGTCTGACAATCAGCTCTTCCAAGTTCATTTCCTTTCACTTGTGCTTGAGATAGTTCTTGAAATCCTTCCACCCAGGAGGTAGCTTTTCAATAATAGCAGCCACTTAGAAGGTTTCACTCAAGATCATTCCTTCAGCCTGAATTTCATGCAAGATCACTTGAATTTCTTGCACTTGACTGATGACAGTCTTAAAATCGACCATTTTATAATCAAGGAATCGACCGACAACAAATTTCTTTGCTCCGGCATCCTCTGTTTTATATTTTCGGTCCAAGGCTTCCCATAACTCGTTTGCCGTTCTTTTTGCACAATAAACATTGTACAATGAGTCATGTAAGCCATTCATGACATAGTTCCTGCACAAGAAATCAGAGTGCTTCCAGGCTTCAACAGCGTTGAAGGCTTGCTTATCCGTTTCTCCTTCGGATAATTTAGGAGCATCCTTGGTCAAGAATCTCCCAAGATTCAAGGTGGTCAAATAAAACAGCATCTTTTGCTGCCACCTTTTAAAGTTCAGTTCGTCGAACTTTTCAAATTTTTCGCCATAGTGTACAGAAACTGCAGGATGAACAAAGGATGAGCCAAGCAGTTGGACAGTCGCGGCATAGGCAGAGTCTTTGGTGATGCTGTCAGCAGTCACATCGGCACCATCGTTTCGAGCAGCCACATCCATGACTTCTTTCCCAGTAGCCATTTGAATTCTTTAAAATCACGAATCTGTTTTAAGATTGTTGAATTTTTCAGAATTCAAGTGGGCATATGCTTAAATATTACAAACAATAGGGAATTACAAAGAAACGAAATTACAGTAACAAAATTGGAATCGATACAATCGAATACCGAGGCCTGTGTTCGACACAGTTCTCTTAAAACAGATTCGTTCCCTCCAGCATGCGATTGAGGTTTTGCGAACATCTGTCTCCCATGATACAATGGCTGATAGCGAAGAAGAGATCGCCGCACTTCCAAGCTTCCGGCAAACTTGAACAAACTCGAAAATGAACACTATCAAAAACAATGCAAATGCAGAGAACGTTTTTCAAAAGCTGCAGAGAACGTTTTTTCAGAAGTTGCAAAGAACATTTTTTTTAGAAGAAGAATGATTTCGATAAAAATAGAACAAAGGGAAGAGCTGTTCGGGAATAATAACGGCCAATTAAATCTGCCATTACAAAATCAATACGCGTCAGGAATAACGGCTGATTAAATTTGCCGTTACAAAATCAATTTCGCAACAGCTTGCCGTTATAAAATTAACTCCATAACAACACAATTTAACGCACCATTAATCATACGTTACAAATTTGTAGCAATTTGAGTTGGAAAAAAGAAAATTAAATCATAAGGCTAGCAAAATTGGGCTCGTCACGATGCCCACTTTTCGGTCCTGCAATCGTGTACGCAGGATGCGCGCTCACGCCCAAGTTTCAACTTGTCGGGCATCGGATTTGCACCCCTTTGCGCCTGCGTGCGAGGCAGAGAGTTTGTGCTACAATAGTTACCGCTTCAAATAAGTGTAACTGTATATAAAGTACTCAATAGCCTTCTTTCTTTTTCAATGTGGGACTAGTGCTTTTCACTTCCCACTTCCAACTCAAGGGTGTTCTTTGAGCATCAATTTCTCATTCATTCACCCATCAATTTGTCCCATATTTCCAACAATACATATATATATATATATATATATATATATAGAAGTCAATCATATTATATTAATGGCTCTTTCTCACTCCTTTTAAAATTCTCTTCAGATCGGTCTCAAGTCTTTTGCTTGAGATCTACATGACATTCAACACAACTTCATTTGACTTTTTGAATATCCATTCTAATAAAAAAAATACCAACACTTAATAGACATCGGCAACATACAGCTACAAAATTCACTGTCATGGAATTCTTAGTTGCAACAAGAAATAACAGGAGCATGGTGGACATATAAGTGAACCATTGTCAAACTTTTTTTTTACTCACTTAAGTGCTACAAATTTGAAAAATCGATCATTAAGGTGGCATCGGCGATTTGCCTCGACGGGAAATCCAATGTGGACACTGATTGTCCTAAGTGGCACTGCCAGCATCGAGAGGACAATTTTTGTAATTTTTTTTGCTTAATTCAATGTCACAAATTTGAACAATCGAACACTTAAGCGCCATAAATTTGAAAAATCAATAACTGAAGTGCCATTAACAATTTGCCTCGTCGGAAAATCTATTACCAGCCTTGCCTAGATAGGGTGAGGGCCTTCATGCCCTTGCTTGCAGTTGGTGAGGCTGCGATGGCCCTGGGCGAGGTCGACCGCAGGCGAGGCAGCCTCTCTTAGGTCTGGCAAGAGCTTTCACACCCGAGCGAAGGCCCTTGCCCATAGCTAGCAATGGCCTCACCCAGGGCCTTCGTTGCCCTGCCGACCGAGGGCGATGCCTTTGTGGCCGGCACACAAAAAAAAAAAGAAAAATAAAAAAATCAATTTTAAAAAAATACAAAAAATTCATGTAAGATGATTTGTTGGAAGTAGCACTCAAATGATCGATTTTATTCCTATGTGACACTTAAGTGAGTGAAAAAAAATAAGTTATGATACTCAAGTAAACGTCATACGAAAATTATGACACTCCTACAGTTATTATTTCATCTATCTTCTTATTTTGTCATGGTCTTTGCTTTGGCTAATTGGTTTTTCTATATTTGAATTCCTACCCATCAAAGGAGTGTTCCTTGATGCCCTCATGCGCAATCATAGTTCCTGAGGTGACTTGTGGTGATGTGATCCATTACGTTTGATTTCCTTTCCTGGCGAGAAACCTGTCAATATGATCAATGCGGCACGCTTTCTGTTGCGCACTTTTCGGACGGGAAGTAATGTTGATGGAATTGTAAACCTTTTTTAATGGTTGATTGTGCTTTAGCCCAACTATTATGAATAATTTTGCAAGTTCGTCGTGCTTTTATGCGGACGTGGGTAGACGAAATGGAATTGCAAACCGTTGGATTATGGATCATGCTTTATCTCAATAATCATGCTTATTATGGAAGTTCGTTGCTCCTTTGATGTATTGTGTGGATATAATCATAATTCATTAAAAATAGCAGATTGTTCTTTATCCCGACCGTTATGCTTATTGTGGAAGTTTGTTGCTTGTTGTTTACAGTTAAGCTTGTATAAGTGGATGTATAATGTTTGATCATTTATGTGGATGTATGCGGATGGAACCATAATTCATTAGAAACGCTAAAAATAGTTGATCGTGCTTTATCCTTATTGTTACTCTTGTTGTGGAACTTTGTCACTTGGGTATGTGGCCGGATCTATTTTCTCGTCTATGCGGACGTATGCAGATGGAAATATAATTAGTTAATAATGGTTGTCATGCTATATCTTGACCGTCATGCTTTTTATAAACGTTATATGTACATGTGGATGACATTATTTGATCATATCATGTTTGGACATTTCGACATCATTCTGTTGCATTTTGTTTGGCAATTGACATGTTTCTTTATGGACATATAAATGCGTTAAAGTAGCATATCCGGCATGTCAGAATAATTACAAATGTTTGCCATCATACTTATGATTTACCTATAGTTTGGTTTAAATTTGGGGTTCCACTAAAGTATATCTTCTACCAATTTTCTCTTATTTTAAGGCATATTTTAATGTAACATAGTGGGTTGTGTATCTAGATTTATGCCGATTGTATTGTTTTGACATTAGTTATTTTGAAGGTATAGAGGAGGTATTGTAGAGCAGGGATCAATCAAACCCCTAAGAGATGGAATGTAATAAGGATTTCAACACTAAGGATTCAAAGAGAACGGCTGATGTCAATTGTGCTCTAGCACCTCTTTGTCCTATCAAGACGTCATTTCAGACATAATACAGTGCTTGCCAAACGAAGGTTGAATACTTAATCTGCTACTTAAACAAGCGACTTTGTTTCCGTAGTCCCAGCTATTTAAACCCTATCTGCTATTGAGATTCCACCTGTACTAGTAGATGGCAATAGTTCATCTAATTCAAAGGCTTTCTCTGAAGCACAATTGTATCCTAATATAGAATGAGAAACAATAAATACGCATAAGTAGGAGGGTAGACTAATGCCATCGATGCAGGTTTGACAAGCTTCTCTAGTATTTAGTAGCTGCAAAAGCTCACTTCTTCATATGGCACATTAACCACATTTACGAGTGATAAAGGTGCCCCTGCACCTGTATCATATTCTCCTCTCTCAGGCATGATTGTGCCTTTAGTTTGCCACGGGAAGAGGGGCCGTGAAGAGGCAGTAGCTGCAGTCAGAGAGGAGCGCCTGGAGATAATTCATATGTCTAAGAAAGCTCGTAGTGGTTCAGTGGGCATGTATTCTGATGTCAATTCCCTAGAAACTGAAGGGATTAAAAAAGGCAGGTTGATGAAGGTGGCATGAATAAGTTGTAAAGGATGCTAGCCAAGCCCCATTTGCAAACAGTACAGGAGTCGGTGCAGGAAATGCATCTGGATCTCAAAAGGGCCGACTGGAGGATTGGAGAAGGGTTATTAATTAGTTCAACAGTCTGAGGGTTCTATCTCCGACAGAAACACGTAAGAAGTTGATAGACAAGAAAAGAAGGAAATTGTTAAGAAGCTTGATGAGTGGAGTAGTGAGAAAGAACCTGCAGATGGACTAATTGTTCACAAGAAAAGGTCAAGGAGAAGTACGGTGAAGAGCAGAAAGCTCCTGCAAATGGTGCAAAGACTGCTGCAATTCAGCATAAGAAGCCTATGACGGTAAAGACAGAGTTCCAATCAAATAGATTGCCCATGCCATTTCTAATGTTGAATATGAATTGGAGAACTTTGTCCCCAAGCAAATGCTCGTTGCAGACCCAGATTTTCATTAGTTTGACAATGATCGGACAGAGGTTTCGTTTACTCATAATCAATTCTAGGCTGCTTACAGTGATGATGATGATGATGGGATGCCCTGTTACTATGCTCCGATCCATGATGTCATACCATTGAGACAATTCAATGTGCGCATCAGTTAGCTTAGTTCCAAAAGTGACCAAGAACTGGGCCTTATGCCTTGGGTTGGATCTGGCTTTGCCCAGAACTATGGTATTTGCAGATAGGAAAATCTGTTGTCTTTAACTTTCTTAATTCTTTCTTGCATAGAATGAAGTGGACGAATGCAAGGGGCTTGATTCAGATTCATCCTCGAAGGGAGATGTTTGGGCACTGTATAGGAATTGGTCTTCTGATTGGAACAGGGATAAAGACACTATAAATGTCATGACTCTCGTGCAGCACTCAATTGAGTGCCTTAACTTTTTTTTTCGACCACTTGAGTGTTATAACTTTTGGAAAACATTTATTTTAGTGCCATAACTTTCTATCGATCACTTAAGTACCAAAACTTTTTAAAATCGTTCACCCAAGTGTCAAAAATCTGATGTGGCATTACACTTGTAGTGAATATTTTTTAAAAGTCGAGACATTTAAGTGATCAAATAAAAAGTTATAAGGCATTAAAGTGATTGGAAAAAAAAAAGATATAGCACTCAAGAGTGCCGTATATAATTCTTGGCATTCAAGTGATAGAAAATTCGTCCAAAAAATGATGCAAAAATTAGTTATGGATCTTAAATGAGTGTCATATAAAAGTTGTGGCACTTGTGTTCTTTTCCCACAAGATTAAGTATTCAAACTTCATTTGGCAAGCACTACATTGTGTCCAAATGACGTTCTATTATAGAGCGAGAAGGGATTGGAGCACAATTGACATCAGCCGCACTCTTACAATCCCTATTGTTGAAATCTTTATTGCATTTCATCTCCTAGTGGTTTGGATGTTCCCTGCTCTAGATATCCTCGATTCTTCTTTCCTTATGTAATACCTTCCTTATACATTTAAAATAACTTAATGTCAAGCAATTCAATTGGCAAAAAATCTAGATACACTTTTGTAATTATGCTAACATGCCAAATTATGCTCCATCAATGTATTTATATACACATAATAGAACATGTAAGTCGCCAAACAAAATACACCCGTATAATGTGCAAATGACCAAACATGATATGGCCAAATGATTTAAATCCACGTATACACACAACAAACTTCTATAAATAGCATGACTGGTCAAGACAAAGCACATTATTAGCGAATTATAGTTCCATCTGCATACGTCTTCGTAGATGAGAAAATGATGTAGATCCACGTATACAAGCAACAAATTTCCACAACAAGAACAATGGTAAGGATAAAGCATGTTTCACCATTTCTAATGTATTATGATTTAATTAGCATACATCCACATAAACGATCAAATGATATACATACACATATACAAGGAGCCAACTTCAACGATAAGCATTATGGTCGCGACAAAGCTTGATCCGCCGTTTTTAGTGAAATACAATTCTATTCATAACATCTATATAAACGAGCAACAAACTTCCATTATAAGGATGATGTTGAGACAAAAAAAGATCCATAATCATACAATTTGCAGTTTCATTTCATCTACAGACGTCGACATAAAAGAGCAACGAACTTGCAAAAATGTTCATAACAGTTGGGCTAAAACACAATCACATTGCTCCGTGGCACTCCTTTCTTCTATGGATAATCTCCCTCAACCGGTTGCCTACTCAGACTGCACTCATCCATAATAGCAGGATTGACTCTGCTATATGCGCGTTTTGTGGTGCTATTCCTGACTCAATAAATCACCTCTTTTTTTAGTGCTCCTCTACAAGGAGGTCGGCGTTTTTTTGGGCAACAAACTGCTATCTTCCATGGCGTAATCAGCCGTGGCATGAGCATATTATATGGGCAATGAAGGTATGTGGAGGACCATCTTTTGCCCACCGTCTTTCCAGATTCTCTTTTGGTGCCCTTTGTCATATAATTTGGACGGAGAGAAACAACTCTATCTTCCGAAACAAGAGTATCTTCATTCCGGGTATGCGGAATCATATCATCAAAGTGGTAAAAGACAAAGTTGCAACCCTTGGAAGAGCTCCAGACACACCTTTGAACAGAAGACTACAGAGGAGTTGGGGGCTTTCACCTTCCATCTTTTCTTAGTTGGGTTGTGTTAGGCCTCTGTTGTATAGCTTTTTCTCTTCTTTTCTTCTTTTCCTTTTTCTGAGGTGACTGTGTTCCCTTGTTTTTAGTCCTTTTCGGACTTGGATAGTATCTAGTTTTCCTTTGTATTTGGTGATTTGATAGTAATATATACCTTACCCTTACCAAAAAAAAAACTGTTAAAATGGTTAATAGTTCCATCAATATTACTTCTCATCCTATAAGTTCGGTAATAGAAAGCATGCAACAATGATCAAATTCACAGGCATCTTGCCATGAAAGCAAATCACACACGATGGATCACATCACCACAAGTCACCTAATGATGAAAAGAGTGCGTTGTTTGTATCGTATATGTATGATGAATGGATACGTAATACTAACATGCCTTTTTCAATGTATTTAAGTATTTTCCTTTACAATTAACCCAAGTTAATTTATGCACAAGTTAAGACCCTACCTCTAGTTATATGTTAACTATGGTTAACGTTGTCAAAATAGGTAGATTAATTGGTCCAAATTTACTTAGAGCCCGCCTTTAACATCCCACTAAAAAAACAAAGACCCTCTTTAATGATCTTTTCACTTTTGTTTACCCTACTCATTTTCATATGCAAGAAGGGATGAGCGGTTTATGTTTTTCAGCAAGGGTCCAACCATTCTTGGTCAACCAAATGGCAAATGTAAATGACATGAGATACTATTTGCATGTATGGTATGATTAGTACCACATACAGTGCAATTTTCCTATTTAATCCTTTAAGTTGTTTGTAGAGAAAAATAAAGAAGAGTAAATTAGATAAGTTTCTTGGGCCTTTGGATAGAAATTGAATTCTTAAAGACAGTAAATATCGGATAGAGTTTCTTGAGCCCTTAATTGAACTTCTCGATTTCTTGGGCCCTTGGATAGAAAAGTACAACATGTATTAATTGAACTTCTCGTTTTCTTGAGCCCTCAATTGAACTTCTTGATTTCTTGGGCCCTTGGATAGAAAAGTACAACATGCATTAATTGAACTTCTCGTTTCACCCAAATCCAATATTTACTGTCTTTAAGAATTCAATCTCTATCCAAGGGCCCAAGAAACTTACCTAATTTACATCTTCTTTATTTTTCTCTAGAAACAACTTAAAGGATTAAATAGGAAAATTGCACTGTATGTGGTACTAATCATACCATACATGCAAATAGTATCTCATGTCATTTACATTTGCCATTTGGTTGACCAAGAATGCCTGGATCCTTGCAGAAAAACATAAACCGCTCATCCCTTCTTGCATATGAAAATGAGTAGGGTAAACAAAAGGGAAAAGATCATTAAAGAGGGTCTTTGTTTTTTTAGTGGGACGTTAAAGGCGGGCTCTAAGTAAATTTGGACCATTTAATTTACCTATTTTGACAACGTTAACCATAGTTAACATATAACTAGAGGTAGGGTCTTAACTTGTGCATAAAATAACTTGGGTCAATTGTAAAAGAAAATACTTAAATATAGTGAAAAATGCATGGTAGTATTATGTATCCATTCATCATACATATACGATACAAACAACAAACTCTTTTCATCATTAGGTGACTTATAGCGATGTGATCCATTGTGTTTGATTTTCTTTCGTGGCGAGATACCTATGAATTTGATCCTTGTCACATGCTTTCTATTACCTAAATTATAGGATGAGAAGTAATGTTGATGGAACTATTAACCATTTTAACGGTTGATTGCGTTTTAGCCCAATTGTTATGAATGTTTTTGCAAGTTCATGGCTCTTTTATGTTAACAACTATGGATAAAATGAAACTGCAAAACTGTATGATTATGGATCATTTTTTTTCTCAACTAGCAAGAGCCCAATCGTCAACGGTGTCGCAGTAGAGATCAAAAGCAATTGTCCAAGAGATAGCAGCAACACAGTGATTAGTTCGAAGATGAGATCTAGACACAGCATCGAAAATGGTGTATGAAGAACAACAAAAAAATACAATAGAGCATTGGATAATTACCTCGATGAGATGTGATTGTGATCACGATTGGCCCAAAAAAAAGCAAGAGAGGGAGGCGATAGTCGAGACTTGAGATGAAACCGCAAGAGGGAGGCTTCGAGCAAGAGGGATGTGAGCGACTGAGGCAAGAGGGTGGCGTCTAAAAGTCGAGTCAACTTAGGCATCCATCGAGAGGGATATGAGCAACTTAGGAAAGAGAGTGGTATCTAAGAATCGAGTGAGAGAGTGACTAAGAGTCAAAGTCGGGCAAGCAAGAGCCGTGAAGAGCGAGAGTGTGATTTTGTGAAAGAGCAAAAGGCCTAGGGTTTGTGAGGACAGCGATCGTGATGGGAGTTAGGAGGGTTTGTGGAGGATTAGGGTTTTTTTACATATTTATAAGAAATTAAAAAAAAACTGGTCCAATCCAAATGGGCGATTCCACAAATGAAATCAGGAATCGGACCAAAAGTCACCGGTTCAAGTTTTTTGTGACTAGGAACTGGACCCAAGTCCTTGAGAACCACCTAGAATCGGCCGCTTTGGTTTGGTCCAGTCCAGACGGCTGTTTTTGCTCACCCCTTGCTTATTAGTTAGATTGTTTTCCTTAATTTTTCAACTTTTCTTTATTAGCTTACCAATTTTTATTAGGCTTGATTAGTAACCCTTTTCATTTATTACCTCTTTCAAAGATTACAAATCTAAATTAGTATGATTAATCACCAACTTTTCTCCTATCAACTCTTGTTTGAATTCATTCCCGGTATTTATATTTTATAATATAATTTTCCATTTTCGCTTATCGTCTACAATCATTTTTTGCATTTCTTAGCAACGCCAAACTGCAAATCACTAGTCGAGGGTGATTTTCAACTCACTCCAATCAGAGGCAACTCTCAGCCGGTTCACTATTGTTATTGGGGTGCACAGGCAAAAGAATATTAATTTGTTGACCTACACGCCACATATATGTACCGCTAGTCACCTTGAGGCTACTCAGGCTAAAACATAGAATACGGATGTATCGATTTCTTTTTTTTTTTTGGTAAGGAAACGGATGTATCGATTTCTATCTCCAAGAACTCCAAAATTTCATGAGACTATGGGTAGAGTCTCAGCAAAACCACTAAATTTTTATCTTCCATCGCCCATCCCATATATGGCAATGCATACATTAAGTGCACAAGGCAATGGCATGATCTGTAGACGACCAAGAAAAGAATAAACATTTATAAAAGCAATGAAATCCACCATTCATCACTCCACAAAATAATGGGGAAATCAATCATGCTCCTAATAAAGATCCTATAAATATGATAGAAATGTAAGTTCCAGCCAGATCATACAGATTCGACCAACTTTGCAATTCATATATCAATGAGGAGAATAGGACATCTTTGCCAGAAAAGCAAATACTGCGTTAATCCTAGTAAAGAAAATCAAACTGTCCTCAAAGTTACCGATAATGCTGAGATTAGTCTTTTGAAGATCTCTGACCATGACCAAATCAAGATTCTCCATCCACCCATAGTTAGCAGCCAAATCCGCAGATTAACTACTATGGATATAAGATGGCTATTTGAACAACCACCGAAAAGAAGAACTACTCCATGCTTCCTTCTTCTCCCCCTCCTCCATCTCCTCAAATTCAAAAGCTACATGTCAATCTACCCGATCTAACTAGCTGCAATGGTCCAAAATGCATTGGTGACTAAATTCATTACCATTGCTTTCCCTTGAGTCTGCGTTGCAATACCGGCTTCACTTTATACCTGCATCGCAACATTGGCCACATCGTCCATCTTGACATCCATTCTTTTCCATCAGTCGTTTCTCCAAATTCTGCGACTTCTTTTTCTTCGACTTTCCAGTATCAGTAAGCAAGTGTTGCTTGATTGTAGCAGCAGTGTTTTCCATTTCTCCGCCCAACTTGCGTTACCAATCGAAGAAGATCCAAGGGTGTGGATGCAGGATCAAGCTCCCAGTATCCAATAGGAGTATTCACACCATCTTGACCAGTAAGCGAGCAGGGACCTGATGAGAGAACCGGAACATTTCCTCTCTTGGAATTGTCCGTAATTTGCTTGGATGAGGATGCTTTTGAATTAGATGTTGGCCGGCCCGTATGGCTCGGCCGAGCGCCCTAGGATCACCATAGCGAGATATTAACGGTACGGTACAAAGATGAATAGAATTTGTGCACCTGATTTGGATTCCATCGGCCTGAATGCGGAAATGACGATGAACCGGTGCCGTAGATCTTCTCCCCTGTCGCCCCCGAAGCCCCCGGCGCTATGAGACCGCCTCAGCCAACTCACGGAAGCCGTAGGTGAGTTTGAGAGCGTTTGAGAGAGATTGGAGAGAGTTAGGCGCAGAGGAGGGACCTGCAGCTCTATTTATAGAGTTTCTAGCCAGGCCCTCTCATAACGGGCCGGGCCGAACTCGGCCCACACAAGCCGGGCCCATATCCGACTAATTAAGAAACTTTATATCCAAACTTATTAAACCAAACCCGCAAGCGGGTAATAACAATCTCAATTAATGTAACCCACATTAGGAAAAACGTTACATTCTCCCACTTGGGCTATATTAATTGAAATCGTACCTTATGTGCACCTTTATTTGGTCTATGGATAATTCTCAATAGTTAATCCGATCCCATAAAGTTTCAAACACCGAATCATGGCGGTAACTGCATGTAATCACGCAGAGCCTTCCATGGTCACAAGTGTCTTAGACTTTACTGATATGGATTCGATATGGTTGTGTGGCAAACGGATGACACCTCATAAAGAGTGATACCTCATGTGTCATCCCCTTTGTCAGTCCTCATTCTCTTTCCTTAAGTGTCACAAAAACCTGATGTATCACTAGAGAATATCTTTATGGTTCCAATGAACCTACATATGTCTTATCCTTATTGTTAACATTACTTTATGTGTAATAAGACATATCCTTAAGGCTAATAACTGAATGCCCATAGCCTTTACTCAAGGTTTACACAGTACCTTAAGATTTTCACCTTATATGTGTATTTAACATAACAAAAATGCATTCAGAAACACTTTATTGAATGCAAATGAGTTGATACACATCCAAAATGTTACAAAGAGTAACAGAACACAGATGTAAACTTTATTAGAGCACAAATTAAAAACAGCTCCCACTAAACAACAGTATCCCATGATACTCCTAAGCCCATGCTAATGACATGTCGTTCAAAAATACAAGGGCGAAGGCCTTTAGTTAGTGGATCTGCTACCATATCATCTGTGGAAATGTGCTATACTGTAATGTCACCATCCCTGACTTTTTCCTTTAAGGTCAAGTACTTGACTTCCATATGCTTAGACCCCTTGAGACCTCTGTTGTTGTTAACAAACAACACTGCAGAGTTATTATCACAATACAACTGTATGGGCCGATCCACAAAATCAAATACGGTCAACTCCCTAATGAGGTTCCGGAGCCAAATTGCCTGAGTAGCGGCCGAAAAGCATGCTACAAACTCCGCTTGCATGGTAGAGGATGTCATTGATTTCTGTTTCTCACTTTTCCATGATACTGCACCTCCTGCTAACTTAAAGATATAACCTGTTGTCGACTTCCTTTCATCCTGACAGCCAGCAAAGTCTGAATCCGAATACCCTACCAGCTGTACGTTCTGAACATGTCTGTAGATCAGCATATAGTCTTTTGTCCTCTTCAAGTACCTCATCACCTTCTTGGCAGCAACCCAGTGATCATGTCCTGGATTTGACTGATATCTGCCTAGAAGTCCTGTTGCAAAAGCAATGTCTGGCCTAGTGCAAACTTGAGCATACATGATACTTCCAAGTGCACTAGCATAAGGTACATCCTTCATTTGGGTTTTCTCAACATCCGTATGAGAACACTGTGATAGACTCAGTTTATCACCCTTTATGACAGGAGCAATTCCTGGCTTGCAGTCCTGCATACTGAATCTTTCCAGAATACGATTAATATATGTTCTCTGAGACAAACCCAATACTCGGCGAGAACGATCCCTATGGATCTCAATGCCTAGGACAAAAGACGCCTTATCAAGGTCCTTCATGTCAAAATCCTTCGACAACATTCGTTTTGTCTCATGTAGTAATCCAATATCACTACTCGCAAGTAAGATATCATCTACATAGAGTATGAGAAAAATAAATTTCCTCCCACTGACCTTGCTGTATATACACTGATCCAACTTGTTCTCAACAAAACCTAATGAAGTGACAACACTATGAAACTTCAAATACCATTGTCTAGAAGCTTGCTTAAGTCCATAAATAGATTTCTTCAATCTACACACAAGCTCACCTGAATCATCAGCTGCAAAACCTTCGGGTTGCATCATATAGACTTCCTCATCAAGGTCTCCATTCAGAAAGGCAGTCTTAACATCCATCTGGTGTAATTCCATATCAAAATGAGCTACCAATGCCATGATCACTCTAAAAGAATCCTTAGAAGATACTGGTGAAAAAGTCGCCTCATAATCTACTCCTTCTCTCTGAGTGAAACCCTTGGCTACCAGTCTGGCTTTGAACTTCTCAATCTTTCCTTTGGAGTCCCTTTTAGTCTTGTATACCCATTTGCAACCAATGGGCTTGTAACCCTTAGGCAATTCAACAAGCTCCCAAACACCATTATATTTCATAGACTGAATCTCGTCTTTCATTGCATCCACCCACATATCTGATTGAGGACAAGAAATTGCATCTGAATAAGTCACTGGATCAACCACACAGCCTATATCATAGTCATGCTCTCCCAGATAGACCATATAGTCCGGTGGTATAGCCGATCGTCTCTGCCTGATAGATCTCCTGAGTGGAGCTACTACTTCCTCATCCTGCACCTGAGGGGTTTGAAGTTCTTCATCAGGAGTTGTTTCAATAACAGGATCCTGGACCACAACAGGCTCAGTCTGTGTTGTAGGGAGCTCCATAATTGTCTGAACAGGTAGAGAAATCGACACTGTAGTACCTACCATATTATTATCCTCAATGGTCTGTGAGCAACTACCCTTCTCGGCTACATCAAATTCCAGAAATTTCGCTGTCTGTGATTCGACAATTCTTGTACCTCCATGGGGATTGTAGAACCGATACCCCTTCGAATGATCTGGATAAGATATGAAGTAACATCGAGTAGTTCTGGATTCTAACTTGCTCAATGTGGGATTATATAACCTTACTTCTGCAGGACACCCCCAAACTTTAAGATGATTTAGGCTAGGTTTCCGTCCAGTCCATAATTCAAAAGGAGTCTTTGGAACAGCCTTGGTAGGAACACGGTTTAGTATGTAGAGAGCTGTCCTCAAGGCTTCACCCCACAGAAAATCAGGTAAGTTCATCCTGCTAATCATACTCCTCATCATGTCCATTAGGGTGCGATTCCGTCTTTCTGCCACACCGTTTTGCTCAGGACTCCCGGGCATAGTAAATTGAGCCACTATTCCAGAATCTTCCAAGTATTTGGCAAATGGCCCTTTCAGCTGTCCAGCATCGCCATGCCGGCCATAATACTCACCACCTCGATCAGACCTGACAACCTTTATGACTTTTCCCAACTGTTTCTCGACTTCAATCCGAAAAATCTTAAACTTGTCAAGAGACTCAGACTTCTCCTTAATCAAGAACAGATAACCATATCGGGAATAGTCGTCTGTAAATGTGATGAAATAGAAATTTCTACACAATGTTGCCGTATAGGGTCCACTGATGTCAGTGTGAATGATCTCCAACAGGTCAGAACTACGGACTGCGGTTTTCTTCTTTATCTTGGTCATCTTACCCCTACAACAGTCTACGCAAGTATCTAGGTCACTTTCAAGAGTAGGCAGGATGTTTGTCTTTATCAGCCTTTCCACTCTTTCTTTAGAAATGTGACCAAGTCGTTTATGCCACAATGCATAAGACTGTTCCTTAGGTAGAGGTCTTTTGGAAACAACCCTTTCAACTGTACAAGCGACGTATATATCATTGGGAGATAAACACAATCTGTACAATCCATTCGATATGTTGCAGCACCCAACCTTATTTGAATTAAAGAACATAGAAACCATACTGTTCTTAATTTCAAAAGAGTAGCCACAAACATCCAAACTTGATACGGAAACTAAGTTCCGTCTGAAGGAAGGTACATAAAAGGTGTTTCTTAACATCATATTAAAACCAGAATCCAAAATTAATATGACATCTCCCACGAACTCGACGTCAACTCTCTTGTTGTTTCCTACAGTAAGCTTTGATTCATCCTGATTTGGCTTCCTTCTGTTTGTGAATCCCTGTATGGTATAAGCAACATGATTAGTTGCACCGCTATCTAGCCACCAAGAACTGGATGGTGCTTCTGATAGGTTGGATTCACAAACAAATGCCAAAGAATCAATACCTGACTGCTGACGCTTGGACAACCAAGCTTTATATCTATTGCAGTCTTTCTTCATATGGCCCTTCTTCCTACAAAAGTAACAGTGAACACCATTCTTCTTCAAGGGTGTTTTCTCAGGACCCAAATAGTCCACATGACCGGTGCTTTCAGGAGTTCCTTTCTGAGTACGATTCTTGGACTTACTACTCTTCCTGCTACTGGAACTAGAGGCATAGAAAGCAAGATTCCCTTTATCTTTCTTTAGTTTCTCTTCCTCTGCCACTACCCTAACTATCAGGTCATTGACCGACCACTTTTCATCTTGAGAATTATAGTTAGTCTTTATAATTCCAAATTCAGCAGGAAGGGTGTTCAGGGCTTGATGCACAATGTAAGCATCAGAAAGGATAATATCATGAACCTTTAGTTTTGTCTGGAGGTCTACCATCCTAAGGACGTAATCCCTAACCCCACTTGAACCATCATACCTCATATTATTGAGTAACTGCATGTATGTCCCAGCCTCGGCATTAGAAGAGACACGGTTCCTTGCTTCTAGGGTTTCCATCATTTCTTTAGCAGTGCAGTCAGTTGGCAAACTACTCTTTAAGTGGTCCTTAATGGATCGCTTCATCAGCAACAAGCAAATCCTATTGCTCTTTTCCCAGGCGACACTCAGTGCCTTTTCTATGTCCGTACTTTCAGCAGTGACATCTGCTGGCCTATCCTCAGTAAGAGCAATATGAACATCTGCCAGCTCCATACCAAACAGAAAATCCTCTTTCCATTTTTTAAAGTTTGAACCAGTAAGAACCTAAATACTTATGGAGTTGCCGTTTAGGGAAAAGGTGACTGTAAAAAAACAAGCAATGTCTATAATCAGCATCATGTGAGTACTTTTCTGAGAGTTACACACATCATCATATAATCACCTTTGGGCAGAATACATGATATGCAATTGTATACCCTCTACATTACAACGGCCATGAGAATATATTCCAATCTTTTATGAATTCACCACCTTTGGGTGTATGAACCACTAGGATCAGTCATTCCTCACGCATGTTGTATATGCACCCCTCCATGAACCAATACATAATCACCTCCTTTGGGAGTATAATAATGCATTAGAACAGGAGACATCCTAACAATACGAGACTGATATTTCTCAAACTCAATCAAGTGTACCACTTTGGCGGTCACTACCAAATTGAATCATTGAAACTCTCTCATACTGAGGATATAAACTTTATGTCTCACATATACTATATAGATGTAATTCTAGACTGGAAGACTTGGGCAATGTCTCTAAAATTACATACCATGCTAATTACATTGCTTTATACATTGATATATGTTGAACCTTATACATACTATCAATGAAACATGATCTACACATCCTTATGGCATCATATACATGTAAGATTTAATCTGTATCTCTTAAACCATAGAGAAATACAGGAAAATACGAAAATATACCCTAAAAATACGCGTATATAGGGTTCCGTATGTATTTTCACATCCTTAAAAGTATCAAACATGTAAAATAAATATACCACAGTGTAGATAATCTCGATACGAGCACGTCGGTACCTTACACGCTCCAATCGGAGGTCGGACGCGCCCTCACGCGCCTACTGAAGGTGAGGCGCGTGGGACTCACCCGCCGGCGCCTAAGCCGGCTAAAAAGGCCGGTCCGACCGGTCTGACCGCTGACCGGTCCGACCGGTTCGACCGCAGACCGGTCCGACCGCTTTCCGGTCCGACCGGATCGACAAGTTCGGTCAACGGGTCGGGTCAACGGGTCGGACCCCGGGTCGGATCCTACTCGGGTCGGGTGAACGGGTCGGATCTGGAGTCGGGTCGGGTCGGCCGGATTGACCCGGCTCGCAGAAACCCTAGCGCGTGCGTTCCACGCGCCTGGGAACACCCGCGCGTGGCTGCGCGTGTGCCGCCGGGGCTCACCGACTCCCCGGCGCGTGGGGGCGCGTGAGGCCGTTTCCGGCGTCCCCCGGTGGCCGGCGACCACTCAATCTTCTCGTCTCGCGACGATCTATCCATCTATGTAATTTATTCTAACTTTCAACGGGCGAAAAAATCACAGACCCATGCGAACAGTACCGGCCCGTTTCTCGACTATGGCGGCTCTGATACCACATGTTGGCCGGCCCGTATGGCTCGGCCGAGCGCCCTAGGATCACCATAGCGAGATATTAACGGTACGGTACAAAGATGGATAGAATTTGTGCACCTGATTTGGATTCCATCGGCCTGAATGCGGAAATGACGATGAACCGGTGCCGTAGATCTTCTCCCCTGTCGCCCCCGAAGCCCCCGGCGCTATGAGACCGCCTCAGCCAACTCACGGAAGCCGTAGGTGAGTTTGAGAGCGTTTGAGAGAGATTGGAGAGAGTTAGGCGCAGAGGAGGGACCTGCAGCTCTATTTATAGAGTTTCTAGCCAGGCCCTCTCATAACGGGCCGGGCCGAACTCGGCCCACACAAGCCGGGCCCATATCCGACTAATTAAGAAACTTTATATCCAAACTTATTAGACCAAACCCGCAAGCGGGTAATAACAATCTCAATTAATGTAACCTACATTAGGAAAAACGTTACATTAGAGTCCTCAAGCCACAAACTTTGATGAGTGGAGAAATGGTTACACAACTCCTCGCTGCAATCTTCAATCAATTCAACCATGTTGTAGATGTGTATTACCTCACTCAGAGTGAACTTATTCCCTTAATCTGCTACTTAAACAAGCGACTTCGCTGCTGCAATCGCAGCTGCCGTTAACTTTTTTGCTATTGAGATTCACCTCCACCAATAGATGGCAATAGTTCATCTAAATTAAAGGCTTCCTCTGAAGCACAACATGTACGCATAAGTTGGAAGGCAGACTTATCGTACCAATGCAGGTTCGACAAGCTTCTTTGGTATTCATTTGCTGGAAAGGTCACTTCTTCATATGGCACACTAACCAAATTTGCAAGTGATAAAACTGCCCCAGCGTCTGCATCATATTCTCCTCTTTCAGACGTGTATAAGCATGTAGTCTGGCATCGGGAGAGAGGTTGTGAAGAGGCAGCAGCTGCAGTCAAAGAGAAGTGCTTGGAGATGATTCTCTGTCTAGTAGAGGTTCAGTGGGCTTGTCTTCTGATGTCAATTCCATAGAAACTAAAGGGATTAAAGAAAGGCTCGTTGATGAAGGTGGCATGAATTGGAAAGTCACGGAGGATGCTAGCTAAGCGGCATTTGCAAATAGTAGAGGACTTGGAGCAGGAAGTACGTCTAAATCTCGAAAGAGCTGACTAGAGGATAGGAGAAGGGTTAATTTCGGCGTGATTAATTAGTTCACCGGTCTGAGGGATCTATCTCTGACAAAAACACAAGATGTTGATGCATAAAGCAAAGAAGGAAATTTCTAAGAAGCTTGATGAGTGGAGTAGTGAGAAAGAACCTGCTGATGGACTAAATTCTTCAAAAGGAAAGGTCAAGGAGAAGTATGGCGAAGGGCAGAAAGCCCCAGTAAATGGTGCAAAAACTGTTGCAATTAAGCATAGGAAGCCTCTGGACGGTAAAGACGGAGTTCCGATAAAAAAGACTTCCCCATGCCATTTCTAATGTTGAATCTAAAGCGGAGAGCTTTGTTCCCAAGCATATGCTTGTTGCAGAACCTGATTTTCTTGATTTTGACAACAACCAGACAAAGATTTCGTTTGCCGATGATCGAGTCTGGGCTGCTTATAATGATGATGATGGGATGCCTCGCTACTAGGCTCTGGTCCACAATGTCATAACATTGAAACCATTCAAGGTGCGCATAAGTTTAAGAGCAACCAAGGATGGGCCCTATGCGTTGGGTTGGATCTGGCTTTGCCAAGACCTGTGGGGATCAGCGGATTGGGAAATCTGTCGTCTATGGCTCCCTTAACGCTTTCTCTCACATGATGAAGCGGACGAAAGGCACAGGGGGCTTAATTCAAATTTATCCCTTGAAGGGAGATGTTTGGGCTCTGTATAGGAAGTGGCCTTCTGATTAGAACGAGTTCACTCCAGATGAGGTAACACAGTTACCATATGGTTGAAGTGATTGAAGACTGCAGGGAGGACCGTGGTGTAACTGTTGCTCCACTCATTAAAGTTTGTGGTTTGAAGACTCTGTTTCAAAAGCATTTGGATCCACGTAAACTATGGACGATTCCAAGAGAGGAGATGTTCCAGTTCTCTCATCAGGTCCTCGCTCACTTGCTTACAGGTGAAGAAGGTGCAAATGCTCCTATTGGATGCTGGGAGCTTGATCCTGCATCCACACCTTTGGTGATTCTTCACGTGGTTACACCAGTTCAGAGAGGAGAAATGGAGGGATTTGCTGATACTAGAAAGTCGAAGGGAAAAGAACTGGCTGAAACTAGGGAAACTGATGGAATAGAAATGGATGCCTAATATGGACAACGTGGCCAATATTGCGATAAAGGGGATAAAAGCGAAGCTGTAATTCAAATGCAGCCTTAAGGGAAAGCAGTGATGACAAATTTAGTAATCCTTTTGCATGCTTTTGGACCTTTGCAGCTGGCTAAATCGGATTGATGGACATGTAGTTTTTGCATTGGCGGAGACGGAGGAGTAGTAGGACGAAGCACCGAGACAACACCACTCGAGACCAAGTCTGTCTTCTTTTCAGGGTTGTTCAAATAGGCGTTCTGATATCCGTATATAGTTGTTAATCTGCGGATTTGGCTGGTAATAGTGAGTAGATAAAGATTCTAAATTTTGGTGAAAGTCATAAATTTTCAGAAGACGAATCTTAGCATTATGGGTAACTTTTCAGGACAACTGATTTTATTTACTAGGATCAGCTCAGTAATTGCTTTTCGGGCGAAGATGTCTAATTCTCTCTACACTAAAGCTGTCTCGGTGATACATGGATTACAAAATTGGCCAAATCTCTATGATCTGGCTGAAACTTTTCTTCAAATTTTTTTATCAGAGGTGCAAGATCTTCCAAAGATCGTGAGCATGAATGTTCATTCTTTTCTTAGCCCTCTAAAAATCGTGCCATTTGCCTTGCACTTTTAATGTTTGCATTGGCATTTATGGGATGGTTGATGAAAATTCAGCGTTTCTATTGTGACTACTCATAATTTCATGAAGTTTTGGCGATAGAAATTGATACGTTCGTATTTCATTTTTTATCCTGAGTAACCTCAATGTGACTAGCAGTACATATAATTGCAGTGCAGGTCAACATATAAATGCTCTTTTGCTTGTGCACTCCAATAAGTGAACTGGCTAAGACTTGCCTCTAGTTGGATTAAGGTGGTGAAAATCATCCTCGACTAGTGATTTGCTGTTTAGCGTTGCTAAGAAATGCTAATAAATGTTTGTAAATGATAAGAAAAGTCGGCAAATTAAAAAACATGTCAGTAATAAATTCAAACGAGAGTTGGCAATCCAATAGTATATGGTAATTTTTTTGTGAGTGATGTAATAGTATATGGTAATTTAATAAGTGAAAAGTTGGTGATGAGTCACACTAGTTTAGACTGGTGATCTCTAAAAAGAGCTAGTGAATGAAAAAGCTTACTAATCAAGCCTAAGAAAAATTTATATGTTAATTAAAAAGTTGATAACTTCAAGAAAACAATTAAACTTTAATAAGTACCATAAATGGAAATTTTTTATCCAAAATTAGTTGGTAATTTTATCTAACAAAATTTGATAAATTACTCTAATTTAGGTTGGTAATTTCATGTAAAAGTTGACAAGTTCGAAAGTAAGTTATGCAAATGAAAGTTGGTAAGTTAATGGATGGATGTGCATTTTTCTCATCCTACAACACATGCAAAACATAAGCAAGAGACAAACATAGTCTGTGAATATTACCATCCCGTTTTACACTCTTATCCTTCCTCTGTAGGTGTAATCATGAGTCAGATCTCAAGACCCTCCTGAAGTAGATGAGCATAGCTATTCTGCAGCTACGGAAGAGCTTTCCATCTGTTTAAATTGTATATTTCCAGTTGATCATGATGGAGGTTTGTGGAAGTATGCACCGTGAAACTGGCTTGGCCCAACATTTCTAGAGATTGAGGTTTAGCACGAGAAATGCCAAGTCTACCGAGGTTGATTTATAGAGTTGATATACTAGGTGATGTGACAGGGGTGTTATTAGGTACTAAATCCGGTCCATTTATTTAAATGTCTACTTACAATCTTTGAAACACTTCATAAATCTATTTCATTGATCAATTTCAGTATACTTGACAATGCTCATTAATTTGTTCTCGGTTACATAATAAGCGAGGGGTAATCATTTGCCGTGCTGGTGAATGACCAGTTAAGAGGCATGTCAAGACGGTTTTACAAACTTCTTGACAACTTTTCTTCATATTTACCAAAAACTTCATATGTCCAGGTGTATGATCCATTTAGGCATAGTGCTTACTCATGTGGTCTTGGTTTCTTCATTAGTGACTTTGTTGAAAAGCAAAAAAGTTGACGATGCTTCTTCCCAATCAATTATTAAAGGCGTGAGAGGGAAGTTCATTAACTATTTTCAAACATTTCATCTAACTCCGAAAGATATCCCGGCTAAAATTTAGACCTACCATGATAATTTGAGATTAGAAGCAAAGACAATCATCATTATATGATATTAATACGCATTCGAAAGAGATTTTTGAAAGTGGATTCGACATCTGCTGTGTCCCACGGGCCACGAAAGTGACGACAGCCACAAATTCCAACAAAGACGACTAAGTTGAATGGACAAACTCCTCACAACTTGCACTGTATATTTAATCCTTTTTGCACCCAGTTTAAGGCATGCTATCTGTCTCCTCCGCGTTAAATAATGTCTTATCATTCCCAAATTCAAACGTAAACTTCACGCTCTCGCAAGTCATCTCAACTACATTGAGTTATGATAGGATATGTTTAATGTGAAATGAATGCGAGTGGGACATGACTGACGATGAAAAACAATAAACTTTTTATCGTAATATCTTGATTTCTACAAGAGCACTAGGAAGCATGGGATTAAGATGGCTATCGTTGGTGTACATGTAAGCTACCGCAAGAGCTCACCTAGGAGCTTTCAAACAATTGTAGTTTAGAGAAAAATTTGGGAAACTCTAGAAAATGGATCCATAACTTAGGGCGCATTTGGTAACGCTTCTGTTTCTCTATCTTTCTGTTCTTCTGTTCCCTGGAACAAAAAAAGAACAAAAATCCGTTTGGTAACGCATTTTATTTTTTTATTTCTTGAAATAGAAAAGTGGCCAAGAAATAGATTTAGAGTAGAAATAAGAAGTAGAAAAAATCTATTTTTTTGTTCCTAGAAATAGAAAGATCTGGTCCTCAATGCGCAACCTCAGCTCCTCCTCCATCCTCTGTCATCTGCAAACCGTCTCAAAGCACCGGTCCGGTCCATTCTCGGCAGAAATAATAAAATTTTTTAAAAAATTAATTAAATTATAAAAAATTTAAAAATTCCAAAAATTCATAAAAATCAGAAAAATTCTCAGAAAATCCATAAAAATCAGAAAAACTCAAAAAAAACCCATAAAAATTTGCAAAATTCCGAAATTGAAAAAAAATTTTAAAAAAACCATAAAAGCTTTCTCAAAAATAAAAAGAGACAAATTTTGGGAAAGTGAAAAGTTTTAATAAAATTTTCCCCAAAAAAATAAAAAAATAAAACATTCACATAATGGCTTAGAATAAATTAAAAAATTCCGAAAATTCATAAAAATTAGAAAAATTTCAGAAAAATCCCATGAAAAATGAGAAAATTAAAAAATTCCCAAAATTCATATACATCAAAAAAATTCTCAAAAGATCCATAAAAATAAGAAAAACTCATAAAACCCTTAAATATTTGCAAAATTCCGAAATTGAAAAAATTAAAAAAATTTCATAAAAAATTTTCGAAAAAATAAAAAGAAACAGATTTAGGGAAAGTAAAAAATTTTAATAAATTTTACCCCAAAAAATATATAAAAATTTACATAATGGCTTAGAATACCTGTGGCCACTCACTTTGAGTGAAATTTAAATTTTTGAGGTGCCCAAGCAGTATTTTTTAATATTCCTTAGTTTAGGGATTAAAAGAGGTTTTAAACCCCTAAAAAGGATTAGACAAACCAATAAATCATGCTTATTGATTTTTTTCACTTATAACTTGCACTTATAGTTAAATAAAAGATATAGATTTGAATGCAAAAAATTGATAATAGAAATTTTATGCAGTTACCAAACGCATCTATGTTCCTTTTTCTATTTCAGGAATAAAATTTTTTTACAGTTACCAAACATATTTCTATTCTAGAAATAGAAATTTTGTGCAGTCACCAAACACATTTCTATTCTAGAAATAGAAATTTTGTGTAATTACCAAACGTATTATTTTGCTTAGGAACTCTTCCAAGAAATAGAAATAGAAAAAACTTTTTCTGAAAAGAAATTATTCTCAGAAATAGAAACGTTACCATACGCACCTTTAGCGATGTATACGTTTTACGGTTTCTAATTTTGAAAGGATAGACATGTACGTTAATTTGATGCGGATGAAACGTACGGATTGTTAAAGTCGTATGAAATTATTAAAGCGCGCGATCCGAGCACCCTATTCGGGAATAATAAAAAAAAAAACGCTAATATGACCAAGAGTCAATATTCTCATATGGGAAAAGTGATTAAAATGACTACGTTGTGTATACGGTTCCAACGGCATGTGGATCACCTGGCAAGTGGCAAGTGAGTGTTTGGCTTTTGAGCTACACAGTTAACCAACTGTACCATATCTCAAGTTCTCTCAACCGCTAGTCGTCTCTCTCTCTCTCTCTCTCATCTTCAATAATTCTGTGAACTCTAAAGCTCTGAAAAAGGTGAGGTCCTCGAGAAAATGGCAGAGGATGAGCCCAAGAAGGTGGAACCCGAGCCCCCTCAGCCTCAAGATCCACCACCCGAACCCGCACCCGTTGAGGAGGAGAAGTCAGTCGTACCTCCACCTCTTGCTCCTCCTCCTCCTGAAGAAAAAGCAGAGGATACCAAAGCTCTTGCTGTGGTTGAAAGTAAGTTTCTATGTTTCTTTTTCATTCTTAGTATCTCTATCAAATATATGTATCAACTCGCGAGAATCATAGTATGAGAATCTTCTTCTTTTTTTTTTAAATATAATTAAATGCACTGTTTTTCTCTCTTGAATTAAGTTCCTGTAAGGCTTCAAGGCATTTGTCGAGTAATTTAACTGATTTGCAGCATGTCTGGTGTAAAATTTAGTTATCTTCACCATTTCAACTTGAAATTTACAGCTTACTTGAACGCTTGCGCTAGCTTAGCACAGCTTAGTTGATGGTTTAATTAGTATTAGGACATTGAAGCAAAGGATCTGCATGGATTCTTTCTGTTGCTGAACTGGGGTTTCGAATCTTTTTTGTGGGCAGAGCCAATTGAGACCCCAGTGGAGAAAAGTAATGAAGGTTCTGTTAATCGAGGTAATTTTGATGTTCAATTGTCTATGTTTTTTAACTCTCTTTTCTCTTGTTCTTATACTCTTTATGTGTTTATGGTTTCACTAAGACACTTCACTGATGGACTTTACTTCACTGATTCTATGCTTCTTGATCAGATGCTGAGCTTGCCAGAGTTGAGACACAGAAGAAGTTGTCTTTGATTAGAGCATGGGAAGAAAGCGAGAAAACAAAGGCAGAAAACAAGTAAGAGATTCTATTTAGTGTACTGTTACTGTTGTTATGCCATAATCTTGCTGTAAATTATGGAATTTTGGATCAAATATTATTATTCCTCACCATTAGTACATTCAAAAGAGCTCGAAATTGCATGCTAAAGGTCCTGCTTCGATCACTAAACAGAGCTCAGAAGAAGCTCTCTGCAATTGGATCATGGGAGAACAGCAAGAAAGCTTCCATTGAGGCTGACCTCAAAAAGATTGAGGTAATCCTGCATTTATATTGTTCTTTACCTCAGTTATTTGGATTGCTTTTCCATAAGTCTCAAAAGTGCTACATTCTTGTATTAGTCATGCTGCTTCATACTCCCCACTCACAATTCCGGTACATCTTAAATTCATCATTTAGAGGACTTTGTAGTAGTTCTTTCTTCTTAGTTCTTCTTAGTTCCTTCGTAGCTGTATTAGACTTGTGAATTTTTCCCTCTCATTTCTCCAAGTCATGCTTCTATTGCACGTCCATAATCCTTTCGTGTGCTATCGAGTTGTTCTAGCCAATTTACTTAAAAGAAGTAATATGTTATATTCATAAATGAGGAACTGCGCGTGTGGGACAAACAGTCGTGCTTCTGATTGAGTCTAGATTAGAGATGAGTTGCTGGTAGAAGATCCCTGGTATACTAGTAACAAGAGAAGCGGCGCTTTGATGCGCTGTGGTTTCTGTTAAAATCTCATTACTTGCCTGCTAGCAGGAAAAACTGGAAAAGAAGAAAGCCGAATATGCAGAGACAATGAAGAACAAGATTGCTTCGATCCACAAGCTCGCTGAAGAAAAGAGGGCAATTGTGGAAGCCAAGAAAGGGGAAGATCGCCTCAAGGCAGAGGAGATGGCTGCTAAGTATCGTGCAACTGGACTTGTTCCGAGGAAGCTCCTCGTCTGCTTTGGAGGCTGAACTATACATCCTGGGGGAATGAAAGTCTTCCAAAATCTACGTGTTCCATCTCCGTTTGTGTCCATCTCCATGTTGTGTGCTTAAAAGTGGATAAATAGCCATTGCTCATGGAAGTTCTTGCTGTTCATATTTATAGTTCTCGAATGAGTGTGTCGTTTTCTTCTGGAGCATGTAAAGAAATCTTGTATAGCAGTTAACTATAGCTCATCTGAAGATATTTGTGGTGGTATCAAGTTTGTATAGGTCATGTGACATGTAAGAGTGTTTACCAAAGGGTATGACTTCAATGAATGGTTTAAATTATCCATAGCAATGTCTTCTGACGTGTGCAAAAATCCAATTTTCCTAGATTTCTTCAGGGACCATATGCAGCTCGATGTCCTAATCGATCACACTCGAGCAAAATAATCAATGGTTGTTTTTTCTGCCTCTATCGGTATCTTCTTCATTCAACTTCCTCTTACCTTCTGTGAACTTTATCAACAGATTAAAGGAAATCATGTTTAAGGAAATAAATATTCTGCGGGTTCTTGAAACCTTTTTGTCTCAAAAGTATTGAGGTCCTTTTTCCAAAGATGGGTTTGCCTTCCCCACCGGCTAGTGTTTCTTCAGAATGACCAAAAAGCATAACTTAGTGTCCAAGCTTTTCTTTGTCATTCCCTTCTCTTTTGTGCCTTATAAAAAGAGCTTTTCTTTAATTTCTCCATACAATCACCACAGAACTTGTGATCTGAGCCAAAAATTCTGTTGAGAGATGGTTAAGCTAACAATTGTGGGAAGGGTGAAGGATGGCTTGCCTCTTGCACAAGGTCGTCGGTATGTCACCGATGACGACGGCATCTTTGGGTTTTACAAGCAACAAGCCGAACTTGTACTCGAAGAAATCGCAAGAGGAGCCTTGGAGTCTTCCAAGATGACCGTTCATGTCGATCATCATTGCTTCCAGTATTTCTTTTCATTCTTTTATCAATAGCAACGTTAGTGTTCATAACTTCGAACAGGTGCTTCTGAATTTTATCTATGAAGATGAAGCATTTCTTTGTGATATTAATAATTTTTTCAATGTCACTGTGCACCGCGAGAGTTAGGTCAATTGCGTACAAATATTCTTGGTATACCCAGGATAGAAGAGGTTTAGTAGAGAATGCCATTGTCAAGCATAGTGTTGAGCATCTTTCGCACAAATTTTCCTTTTGGGCTTGAATTTGATGAGATAGATTGAAAAAATTATTACCGACTGGAAGAATCTGTAAAACTAGTGGAGACTAATAGGGCCACTTGTTTTTTCATTAGAGGGGAAGTTTGTATGATTAATTTTCATTGCATTTCTTATATGTTAGCTACTTGGTGGAGGATGGTGTTTGCTTTATTGTGTTGTGCGAATCTTCGTATCCAAGAAAGCTTGCTTTCCATTATCTGCAAGATTTGCGCACGGAGTTTGACAAGTTTGACAAACGAATCCTAGACAAAATTACCAGACCATACAGCTTTGTGAAATTCGGTAAATCTTTAGAAGTTTTACATGTTCATGTTAAGAGTAATCAGCTCACAAATTTCTTTCTTTTTCTGTTAAATTTTTTCATTTTAAGAGAAGAGGTGGAAAAGAATGATTGATTAGCACTACTATGAGTCGTTTTCGTGCCGCATCAAGAGGGTAGTATTATAAGATGAAATGGGTCTTAATAACACGGATATATCCTTTCATAGAGCTTTATTTTTGGGTCACAGAGAGTGTGATAGGGAACATTAGGAAGCGGTACATCGATACAAGGACCCAAGCCAATCTGTCAAAGCTTAACGCGGTCCGTAAAAAGGACGTCGACATAATGACAACGCATGTTTCAGAGATTGCCAGAAGAAGAACGAGATATTTAGGTGAAGGTCCTCTCATTTTCGAATCTGATTTTGCTTCATCACCTGAACATGCAATTACAAAATGGAAATAACCAGATCGACATATTTCCTTATGTCCAGAAATTCTGGAAAGTTCGATGGCGATGAATGCAACTGTTTCGCCTATTTGGGGTTCCTCACGCATGGAGGTATGTAAACTACTAAACTGTCAAGTCCTTTCACTCTATGTAGACAGATCTGGATCCCAGTTTACACGTAAATATATCATCCAAATCGTGAACAGATTTTATAGCTATATGATCAAGTCATGACTTCAAGGATTTGCGATTGTACAAATTGTGCAGATAACCTTTCCTCCTTTGATCTGGCATGGTCTTTAGTTAACAATGATATGATGAACTTGTTTTGCCATAGGCGATAGTGATGAAATGGACGCCTATCACCCTCCTTGTCTCGGTTGCCATTGTTCTGTTATGGGCAAGTGCGAACCTTACAGAGAGTTTCGTTGTCTGAAGCTTTGAATCTCAGTCGATGCAATCAAAATGTTTCAGTCCGTGATGCCAGAAAAATCAGCTGTGATGATGATTAGTAGTGATGATCCCATGGAAAAGAATGAAAGATGATGGCCAATCCTTAATTGCTGATCCTTGATTTTGTTTGCTTCTCACTGGACACTGTATAATCACAATGAGTCACAAATGATAGGCCTACTAGATATCTAGACGCGTATATACACGTTGTAAACAGATGTATTCATACATGCAAAATTCCTCATCAAAGGGGTTAGAATGAAATGTCGGGGGGACATCTTCACTGCTATTGAATAAATGTAGCATTTTCCTAGTAAATAGGGCTAATTCCTTTAAAAAAAACCCCAACTTTAGGTACAACCCAATTCTAACCAAACGTTTTTTTTCCATCCAATCTACCCATGCATCCAAAAATCGTCACTAATTTTTTAAAGAAAAGCAACGTCGGGGCCAATTAGAGGTTTATTATCAAAACTTATGTCTTCATCAATACCCTCTTGTTCGTATGGAACGATACTAGCCTCTTAATTTCTCAAAGAGAAATCTCGCCAAGGAAAACACGAGAGATGGCTGCAAGTTAAGGGCCGAGCTTGGCAAGTTCAATGGGCTTGGAATAGCCCAACCTTTTGGTCAAAGTAAACAAGTTCTAATGACTTCAGGGCCTGGACCATCATCTACTTTCAGCTTTCTAGCTTTTGGCCACGAATCTCTAATACTAAATAATTTATAGGGTTAATATCACGAACAATCCTAAATTAGTATACTTATGATAATTTTATCCCAAATTAATTTTTTGACTACCAAAAATCCCAAACTGGTACACATGTGGCAAATTTACCCCGAACTATTTTTTTGAACACCAAAAACTTCATACTAGTACACTTGTGACAATTTTACCCTAAACTAATTTTTTGACTACGAAAAACCTCAAACCGGTACACTTGTGATAATTTTACCTTAAACTAGTTTTTTGACCACTAAAAACCCCAAACTAGTACATTTGTGATAAATTTACCCTCCGTTAGTATCCGTTAAATTGGATTAATATGATGAAAAATCATAAATTAGTAAACTTGTGACAAACAGAGGGGTAAAACCCCAAGCTGGTATACCCGTCAACTACCACGTATCATCAAACTTAGCAATTTGACAGTAAAATTTAACGGAAACTAACGAAGAGTAAATTTGTCACATATGTATCAGTTTGGGGTTTTCAGCGGTCAAAAAATTAGTTCAGGGTAAAATTGTCACATGTGTACCAGTTTTGAGTTATTTGTGATCCAAAAAATAGTTTGGGGTAAATTTATCACAGATATATCAGTTTGGGATTTTTTGTGGTATTAATCCATAATTTAATGACAGCAAATTTGTGATCTCAGAACAATCATGCTCCATACTCTTCTTCATTTCACGTGGAATAGACTTTTCTTAGCCCTATGTTTTCCCCTTTGTGACATAAAGGTTATTTCACGTGGACTCGGGAGTTTCCGTCACAAAGATCATTCAAAGAAATCAATAATGCGAAGTAGACGTCCAATAAGAAAGTCAAAGACTCAACGTAAGCAGTTTTCCCCAGCTACAAAACAATTACAAAAGACTTGCTTCGTTAGGTGACAACGTAAGGTCTTAGTACATATATAAACAGTAGATTCAACGGAAGTAGGTGGTGGGCTATGGTGTGTGTGAATCTCTGTTTAATTACAGTTTTCTGCACCTAGCGAAGTGGGTGAATAACTCCTCCCTTCCGTTGTGTATACATACAACGTCAAGGCAGAAAGTCCATGAAGCTTTTCCATGCCATTATTCCCTTTTCATTTTCCTGGGTGTACCATGTTAATCGATGAAAAATAAATCGAGTGTGTGGAAATTAGCAGGAGAACAAGCTCGGTCAACTGAATGACGTATGGACCAAGAGAGTCTCTGCACGCCGAGAGACATGCTCTACGCAATAGGATATGTTGGTAAGCAAATAATTACATTCATAATTGAACTAGTACGAATCACAAGTTCTAGAAAAACGAATGCACTGATAAGAGTAGTATAACAGATCCATAGGAAAAGGGGGATGAGCGATCAACGTAGTCCGATTGGCGAACCTGCAACGGGGTTGACGAGTTTGAAAGGTGTCGCGTTGGACTAGTCTTCCCACGAACGAATGAAACGAGTCGCCCTGGTGACTAAGAATGTCCAAGTTTGTCTGAAACTTTGGGCTTTGAGTGATCGAGCTCATGAGATTAAATGCATCTCGATAGCGTCTAAGAGGATCGGAGTGTTTGATGGGAGAAGCAGGGCTCTGGGTAGGCTGGCGTGTCCGTGCCGCACTGCCAGTACGAGTGGGCCGGTCACCGTCCATGGAAGAGCAAGAGGTCAGTGCCCATCCGGAGGAGGCGAGAACAGAAAGGTAGCCGAACTCGGCGGGCGTTGCAAAGGACAGGAGTCTGGGAAAACACGAGCACGTCTAGAACAAATACTTCGAACTTTGTCGTCAAAACTCCTCTCTTTCTCTGATGCCATTCCAGCCATTAAACTGATTTTTCGTAAAAACTCCTCTCTTTTTCAAGCTGATTTTGCAATATTTTGTGTTATATAATTTAAATGTTAGAAATAGGAACGATTCCTATATTCGTTGTAAAAAAAATAGAATCTTTTTTCCAGTGTTCTGGTAAATTTTTATGAGAGATAGCAAGTCTAAAAGAAAAACTGGTGGGTATGACAAATTACGATCACCTAAATTTCATTTATAATTTGCCAGCATTTTTATGAAATTGCCAACTTATTTTTTTTTACGGCTTGCAAGTACTTGACTTTTATTATCTTTTTACCAACTTTTATTACCAGGTGCTTTTAACTTACCAACTCTAATGTGAATTTACTAATCTTAATTCTTGAACTTTTTTCCGATCAACTTATCAATATCTTTGAATTATCAATCTCAATGGAGTTAATTACCAATGTTTGTTTGATCTTTTTTCCAACTTATCAACCTTTGTCACCATTTTCCTATTTTTATATTTCGTTCTTAGGAAAAGCCTTGGATTTAACAACTCTTGTATGAACTTATTGACCTTTGCTTGTATGACTTACTATCATTTATCCCAATAAGTTTTTTTTTTAAGAAAAATTGGTAAATTTGAGTGTTGTTAAGAAAGGCAATCAAAAACTTGTAAACGATAAGAAAAGTTGGCAAATTAAAAAACTAATTAATGAACGTCAGAAAATAACCCAAATGTGATATTTGGTGACCCAATATTAAATAATAATTTAAGTGAAGAAAAGTCGGCGAATCATGCATAGGTTATAACATATCTCAAAAAAGAGTAACTAAAGCTAAAGAGGAACAAATAAAAGTTGTATAACTCTACAAAAAAGATTGATAAATTGTCAACAAAGAAAACAAACATTGATAAGTAACTCAAATAAAACTTTGGTAGACCAAAACTAGTTGTAATTTAATCAGAGTAAAAATTGGTAATAGCTACTCTTATCTAGGTTTGTGATTTTATGTAATAGTTAGAAAATTCAAGCTTTAATAAATTATTTTAAAAAGAAAATAAGTTAGCATAAAAATTGGTGGTTTGCAAACAATCAAAAGAGTTTACACTTTCATTAAAATGTAAGTAAGTTACCAACAAGTTATTGAAATTACCAACGGTTTTTTGACACTTACCAACACGTTATTAAACTTTACTTGCCCAGAAAAAGAAGTCAAACTTTTTTACACAGAACAACTGAATTCTGCTAAGGATGACCATGCGAACCACATTGATTGTATTTTAATTGTCCAACTACTGCTAAGGCTCGTAAAAAAAAGGTCAAAATCTTGATTAGGTGTAAAAAACGAAGTCAAATTGCATGCATGAGCGAAAAAATTGTAAAAATTCTGTAGTGCGTTCTTGAGGTTCACATTACTGGTGTCAATTAGTGCAACAAGAAGTCCCACGTCAGATACTAAACATGACATATGTAGCATTAATCTATATCTAATCTGCATTATAAAAGCTTGAGATTTTAATAAGATTGGGTGTCAATATGTTCAGGAAAGTTCCAACTTGATCTCTACCTTGAATTTTTTTAAATGAGCAAGTAAAATAGGAGTTTGTTAACCGACATCCGACTTTTCATAGTCTACAGTATAAGAAGTTTCATGTTTTTGAACTGCCCTGGTTTATTAAAACGATTTCAGATGAAAGTCTCTTCTCTTCTAACTTGCAGGAGGTGCTTTTACTTACCGACGCCAATTTCATTGAGTAACATTATTGACCCATCCTTATGTCACTTTTCTAGGGTTTGTGCCGTCCACTCTCTTCTATTTTTGATCCCTTTTTGGGGTAAACCATGTATTTCATTGACGAAAATGAGTCAGAACAAGTCATAGTGAGTTTCTTAACTAATATTTGATGGGCTAAATTGTTATATAAGTTAGTTATATTCAAAATGTGTTACAAATAAGTTTATAATGGTAAAGCCTACAATAATATGGGTGTTAAATAGGTTCACAACTTACTTAAACTCAACCCACCTTTATGACTTTCTATTCACTCTCTCTTGCCCTCACTCAAGATCACACTCGCTCATTCTATGCTCTCACCTCACTTTTTTTTTTGATAACCCAGGAACCCCCCGCACGGCCGACAGCAGAAGGGGTAAACCTGAAATGACGTTAGCGCAAAACCCACCACCACGGCGCCACACTTAAGAATCTTTAATAACTACGCCGGGGTTTGAACTCCGATTCCTTCGTGGGGGAACAAGAGCACAAGCCAACGCAGTCGCTGCGGGCAATGGTGCTCTCACCTCACTTTGGGTATGAATTTTCCTAAATTATGTTAAATATGAAAGTATTTTATCAAATATGTGTCGGGTCGAATATAAATTTGGTCAGATATGAGTCACTAAATTTATATTGGATGAAAGTGAATCAAAACATGTTAAATTAGTCAATTTAGGTCAGATCATTTTTTGACGCAATGCAACTTATCCGTTTGAGGGGTCTAATGAAAACATACATAAAATCAAAATATGACTACTTACGGTACAATTTATTCTCCCTCCATTATTGCACGCCCCATGTAAGTACAAAGATTGACCCCCCCTTATGGGTACATCATCACATTAACATCACTGCCCATGTCGAACTGACTACAAATATCATCCCCAGAAAAATAATCCAAGTAATGCCCACCTCCCGAAACCTGATCCATCTCCAACTTCAACTGTGAACTATACATGTCGCTCACACTGGCACATGCAGACCCATTACTTAGATCATTACCAACATACTCACTGCCATAAGAATTTCCAAAATCACTTGTACAGAAATCATGCACAAGAGGGTCCTGAAGATTTGAGCGATAATCAAACGCATTGCCGTAGTTCGGAACATTGTACCCTTGATCAGCTTGATTCAGCCACTCGGCGAAGAAAATCTTTGGCAAGAAGCTGCGTGGACCATCTCTCGGAAAGTCCAACGACATCTTTTGCATTTGTTCCTGTGATGGTACATGAACTGATGGGTTTTGGTTTGGGGGGATTTGATCTGGAGAAGGCGAAGATTCCGCCATGTCCGAATTGGTCCATTGACTTTGGGCATGATGGTGGGCTTCTGATGATGACGATGGTTTAGTCTTATTTGCCACCTTCTTCTTAAGATAAGAATGCCAGTGATTCTTTATCTCATTATCGGTCCTTCCTGGCAAATGCTTCGCTATTTGAGACCACCTAACCCACAAAAAACAAACATATTCCTTCATCACTATTCACTCACTTTTTCAAACAAAAATTAAGCACTTCTTAAAAGGTTGATTAATATCTTGGTTATTATTATACACGGGTTAAATATTTAAGCTTCATAAACTATTTAGGTCATTAAACTGTCGCACTTACTTGTTGCCTATCAAGCGATGAAGTGACAAAATAATCTCCTCTTCTTCCAAGGTGAACATGCCTCTCTTTAGGCCAGGCCTCAAGTAATTGATCCACCTTAATCTGCAGCTCTTGCCATTCCTCTGCAAGCCTGCACATTCAAATATATAATCATGAACCATATATATACTGCTTGCATGCATAGTTCAACCTTAAAATGAACGATTAAAATGAAAAATTATCTAGTTGATCTAGTCGTTGAAAACAAAAAAAACACTCTTTTCCTTGAACAATGCATGCTCCATATAGCTAACTAGCTATGGCTAGTGCGTGGCTCTCCAAATTATTAATAAGGCAATGCAATGACGTTACAAGCTCTGTCGACACTAGAATTTCATGTTACTACAATATATGATGAAGAAGTATATCACAAAAACTTACCGGTGTTAATGGGGACAGAGCTCCAGCAACCATGGCCATGCTTGAGGACATAGTCCCTGAGCCTCTGATCTTCGTCAGGTGACCACAGGCCCTTCCTGTGCTTGGGCTTTGGCCTTTCTGATGACTTCAATGCCATAACGTTATGCTCTCAGGAAGATAGTTTTGAGAGTCAATGAGACTCTCAGATGTTGACAAAAACTTTGAGAGAGAGAGAGAGAGAGAGATGAGTTTTTGCAGTGTTTCTTTCGAAGCGGAGGGCAGTGCGCGCTGAGTCCGACCATAAGCAAGTGATATTTAAAGCAGAGGGAGTTGTTGCAGGTCTCCTCTTAATAAAATGAAAGTGCCCATACAATAATGGGCTGGTCTTCTTTGTGTTTGGATATTAAATTAAATTGCCTTTCAACATCTATCGTTTATCAAAATGTCAATGTTACCTCTTAACTTTTCTGACCTTGCTGAACATGACTTTGACCGCAAGGTTTTACTTTCACTTTAATCTTCTGTGTGTTTTAAGCTCGTGTTTTCCTTGTTCAAAACTACATGATTTAATACTTAAAAGATTTAGTGAACGATTGCTCGAAGTGCTCGATAAGCAAGTTAAAGGTTAGTTTGCAACTAGACTTTATCAAAATGGATCATATATCCATTTCTTAACCCGTATTCGATGAGCTAAGTTATTATATAGGTTAGCCATATTTAATAAAGAGTTTATAAATGTGTTTAGAATGACAAAGCCCGACACAATATGAGTGTTAAATGGATTTACAATTTACCCAAACTCAATCCACTTTTATGACTATCTCTTCCCCCTTTATGAGAAAATAATGGATTCCTAGGACTATTCCAAGTTCAAAAAAGTCTTGGTGAGACCATGAGATAGGTTCAACTACACCCTTATTAAAAATATCAAGATGGCTTCTTTTGTCCCCTATTTTATTTTTATTAATGTTGTAAGTTTTGTCTGTTAGTTATCAAAGCATATCTTTCTTTGGTTGCATTTGTCATTGTTATTTTTATGTAATATTCTAATATTAGTTCTTGTCATTACAATCCATGGTTAGCATAAATCATTTTCTTCAATATTACATTCCATGTAATTAAAATTTCAATTCATCTATGTTATTTGTTGATATAATTTTATAAGTTCACTATCAAGTGCTAACTTTCTCGTATTATTCATTGTGAATAAACACAAAAATTGAAACTTCTATTCAATATTGAAACCAATTCTTTAGCATTTTATAGTTGATATAGCGATTTTATCCAAATAACATAACTTAAAGTGGGTTAACTAGGTGGATGCTGACTTTCATACGTTAGATTAAATATGAAAATACTTTGGTAAATGAGTCGAGTCTTGCATGGGTTGGATACAGGTCAAGTGTCGGTCACTAAATGTGTATTGCATATAAATAGAATAATTGGATCGTACCAATTTTTACCCATTCCAAACCCAACTCGAATCACCCATTTGACAACCCTATTTTCAACTACCTTACAAGAAATTTAGGATTGTACTGAAAACGAGGTCCTTGAAATTGTGTGGGATTGTAAGTGTACTTGAATATGGAAGCTAAATCTAGGTGAGGTGGAGGCTACTAAAGAAAATAGAATAGCACAAATTCTTTGCCTCCCGAAAAGTTCTTAATTCAATCGAAGAATTCGATCAAATTTATACTTACTAATAACATAATGACCATAACAGATTATTTCTTATGATTTCGAGAGTTAAGATATTAAAGAGTTATGTGGAAGAGAGTAATTTTGTAAATTTCGATATATCATAATGAGATTACATTAGCCTATTTATAGGCTTTATGAAATAGCTAAATAAGATAACATATCAATCAAGATACGCACAAATAAAGAGAACTATTTGTATCTCTAACATCGCCTCAAACTCAAGGTACATTGAAGATGTCAACTTGAGTTTGAATACTGGTCTGAACAATGTCCAACTGTTTAGACATGGCGGATGAGGCGGCATTCAACAGTTGTTCATGGCGAAATTTCCAGAACTTGCTGGTTTGAGAGCGGCGAGTCTGGTGGTGGTGTGGCTTCTCGAAACGACACACAAAACGTAAAGAATTGGAGGGAAACGGCAAGCAACCGATGCGGCTAGCTTGCAAAATCGTAACTAAGCAACGCAGCATATATGGCTAGCATAGTAGGATCAAACGACATATACGATTGGCTTGGAAAAATAGTTACTGAGTAATGTAGCCTATGCGGCTATCATCGAAGGAAAAGCCGTCTTCGTGAAAGACTCGACTGGGCGATGCGACCGTTGTGGTTGGCATCAAAGCACAACCATCAACTCGACTAAGCACTTCCTCATATGAGAGGGCTCTACAAACTATCGGACCAGATGAATAATGTTGAAATCAAAGGAGGATATTAGGACTTATTGAAAAAAAAGGAAACTAAATTAACTCGCACCCGGTACACTTCAAGATTGACTAAATCGCGATGCCACATAAAAATTGTAAAAATTGTTCACATCAATATCGATCGTACCATATAAAACAGTCAACACCGACTAAATCACCACGTCAGCATTTTCCAATTAAAATTAGCCGGAATGAATAAATTGACAAATCGTCAAAAAATTTAGAACTAAATTAGCATAATTAAAATATGTAGAATTAAATTAGCAAATCGTTAATTGGTTTGGAACTAAATTGGCCAAATTAAAAGATTTAAAATTTTCGACAAAAAAAAATTATGACTAAATTGACATAATTTAGAACTCTTTTGGTAATTTCCCTGCAAGAAAGTACCAGCACAAACCGCACGTAAGAAAAAGGCATCTCTAGACCATATTTAAAATAAATTACTATTACGTACAGGCTTGTCTTTCTTACAGCATGAATATACGTGGTACGAGATTTCAAAGATGACCAGGCTGAGAATGTGATGTTGTCAGACCCTTAAGAAAGCTTGGCTCGAGTTATTATTGGTTTTTACTCATTTCACTAGAAAAAATTATCAATTTAATCTTAAATTTATTATATGAATTTCAATTAAGTAATAGACTTTTCAATTTTATCAATTTAATATTAAATTTTTACGCGAAATACCAACTTTGCCGATGAGACTAGAAAGTGCCACAAAAAAATTTTTATACGGTTCCTATATAATTGATTTTGTCCATCACATGCTATCTATCAAATGAGCCCTACCTGATATGTTTTCACTTGTGCACCTAATGTCGGTAGTTTCTCTAGAAAGATTCCTCGTTTAGGGATTGACAAATGATTTACAGCTCTAACTCCAATCGAAAGTCTCACGGCTTTGATTAAGTTGAGTATTCACCCAATGAGGAGCCTTATTGACACCCATATCTACTAGTCGTAACAGCTCGAGAAGAAATTAGTGACTCAGTTAGGATAGTCGGCAGAGCCCCATAATCACCCAAAAGAGAAGCAACAACTTTTATTGCCTTAAAATTCACCTCATTTTCCACTCAATGAACAGAGATGTAGAAAAGTACATAAATTCGTCCAATTCGGCTGCCCAATTTGTCAAAGATTTTCCTATATAAAGTTGTTTTCTCTTCTCTATGATTGATTACCTGGACACTGAAATGTATGTTTTTCATTTGGGTATGTTTTTTCCCTATAATGTATTCAAAACAACAAACTACAAGAGAATATCCCCATCTATATTAAGTAAGGAACAGCACAGCAGACCAGATCAAACCTAATTTGTAAACAAGATGCAATTCTTACTCACCAAATCGACATGTCAAGGGTTGGGTTCCTATGGGAATGAAAAGAAAAGGATATGGGAATTCCAGAGATTGGTGGACGAAATATGTTGTCGTGCATCATGTGTTTCATCTCGCGAATAGTAGAAAATGACTTTGCTTGAGGTTCAGACAATATTATTTTATAGCATATCCTGTGCTGAGCGTGATTAGAAAAGGAAGGACACGATGCTAGGGTTAGCACTAACTAATGATCGACTTGTCAATCATTGAGAGAACAATCCCTTTGGACACGCTAACCCATACAATATCACGCGTGTTTTCCACGCGCTAGCCCATATACGCTAAACACTTGGATGGGACTCTATATTGTAAGAAAAAAAATTTCTGCTTTAGAAAGTGAGTATTATTCAAATAAACAAAGTAGGGGAATCCTGCTACAAATGACAGAAAGGAGTGCAGCAGAAACTCAAGAAATACAGCAATTCAAGTCAAGAGGCTTCAGTTACTAGGATTTGCCTACTCTGAGATTGAACTAATAATGACTGGTTTGGATGCTACCATGCCTATACAAAACATCAAATTTAAATCTTGACATAATGCCACCGCTGGAATCAAGAAAGCTATCATCATGAAGCTTTCTATTTCTCTCATATCATATGTTAACTGCACACCATGTAATGTTGCGAGAAGCATTAGCTATAGCTTTCGCCTTCCAACTAGCACAAATTTTGCTGCAACTCATCACTCCAACTCTGCCTAATTCTTTGAACACCACAGCAACTATCAATCGAGCTCCAGACTTCATAAGAAGTAGCACATTCAGAAAACAAATGATCTCTAGATTCTGGGAAAGAATCCCAGAGAAGGAAAACATCATTCAAAGAAGGATTCCAAATGTTCAATCTGTCTCTACTAAGCAGAATATTCAAAATAATTAGCCAGCTTATAAAACTGTGTTTTGGTACGTTTGAAGCGAAACCAGCTACTGAGACTGCTCAATATTAGTCCGAATTCCACAAAATGCTGATAGTGTTAGAAGTAGGTCCTCAGACCTAGCAGTAGGCCAATTACATCGCAGACTTTTGCAGTATCGTAGACTACCCTTTGAGTTAACAGATTGAGCAAAGCCTCAAAAGGCAAGTTAGTATACCATCACAAAGAACATGCTTAATCAAGGACTTGAATTTAGTTCTCAGCATAAGGAGCTTCCTCCACATATAGGAAGAAGTACTGAAGTAGCAAGCATACATCAGACCACTTTGTAAGAAGAGTTTAAATGCACACCGCAAGGCAAAAGTTCTGTTTTCAGAGACCATCCTCACAATGCAACGAGCAAGTATGTACCTCGCATTTTATGTGCACAACGTGATTTTCTCTATCTACTTGCGTACGTAATTTAACTAGATTCTCTCCCATCTAATATGAGTCGCTTTATTACACGGTTTGTGAAACTTACTAAGATATGCATAATAAGTATGACGCTATATATACTATACAGGCTGAGTACCTTCTTGGTCACAAAACCCATGCTTATCATTGTTAATTTGGATAGTTATAAAATTTCTAAAGCTATACATAAGTATTCATATCAATATTGTTGGAAAATGACTATGTAGCAAGAACAATATAAATCCATTAAATATTCAGTCTAACAAATAACAAACAAATGTCCGCATGGCTAACCTTGTGGAAGAATTTTATCCATTTAAATAACCAAAGATTAAGATTTCAAGGTCAACAAAAGATCGTAGTTGTCTTTGAAGATTTAAATATTAAAGACAAGAGAATACTTACGAAGTAGTGTTTTCAGTATGGAGTCAGCCAGCAAACTTTATGTTTATGAAGGCTAGCTACAAGGCATCGGTTATTGGGCGGTTCATATAATAAGGTGAATGTGGAGTTAATATAAAGCGCAATCTCTTCCTAGGTTATGAGCGTTTCATGAAAAGCTCTCGCTCTCAGTCCTTTTCTGCCTACCTACTCATTCCCAAATTTCACTGCAATTCGACATTTTCCCTTACCAATATCATAACAGTGGTCGTGGTGACGGTGTATTCAATTTTTATAATATGGCGATTACATTAATTTTATAAGTATCCTAGAACGGTTGCTGTGCTGTCGGTATTTGGTGATGGCGTTTTCATTCGAAATTTAAATCATGGTCATCATCAATTTGCAGACTAAAAAAGAAGGCAGTTAACCTTCATATGAGTTGTATAATTCATTCAAGAGTGGCCCCAAAGAAGAGGGAAAATTTTGGGTGGTTGTCTTTCCATATGAATATGAGGACAAAAAGGAAAAAGTCCGAATCATTCTTTAGAGATGGATTTGACCAAAAATTAAAATAAAAAATTTTTGATGAATTTCACAACAAAAAAAAGTAAACGCTGTTAAAAAACTCAAATGGGAGTTGGTAACTAAAACTAACTGATAACTTAATTCGAAAAGGAGCTGATAAATTACATAAATAAGGAAGGCGTAAAAAGGTCGAGCCAAAAGTTGGCGAGAGAGTAGGGGATTTCAAATAGAAAGCAAGTTTCTAATGAGGAGTTCCTTTTAAGAAAAAAGGAAACCAAAGAGCTTGAGTTGAAAAGTGCCTTAGGTTTGCTGGTGGGATAGGTATTGGTAAAAAGAGAGCTAGTATTAAAATGCTATGGTCTTGCAGATTGGGCATTGGACTGACCTCAAACAACTCATTTTCTTCATTTTTCATAAGCATAGGCTATATTAAAGCAAGCTACTAAGCTTTTGGTGGTACTTGTCTATTACTTTGACCGCTTGCCTTTCTATTGAAATTTAATTGTCTAGCTCTGGTTAGATGATAGACCTATCATGTCACTGGTACTTGTCTATTACTTGCAATTTTCATGTAATTGTTGTTAAATCTAAGCCTCATTAATAAAGGTATATGAAAGTTGGTAATTGATAAGATAAGGTTTTTTTTTTCAATGATAAGATAGTAATATGTGAAAAAACAACTTAACATCAACAATTAACTCAACTAAGAGTTGGTAATGCATACTATTTGGTATTTTAATGGAGAAAGTTGGTACTCACTCAAATTAAAATTTTGCAAGTAAAGCCAATAAAAGTGGCAACTCAATAGAAAAGTTAGTGAATTAAGACTTGAGCGAGCATTGGTAACCCAAAAATAGGTGGTAACTCGATCGGAGAAAAGTTAGTAAGTCACTCAAATTAGAAATTTCATATGATTGTTGATAAACTTAAGCCACTAGTAAAATAAAAGATCAAGCAAAAAAAAATTGTTAAAGATAAGAGAAGATTTTTTTTCTTTTGTCAAAGATAATAGATGTTGGTAATTGGAACAAGTCAAATGAACGTCGGTAACTAACTCAAATAAGAGTACGCAACGCAAGATCGACTGGTAGCTTAATCGAAGAAAAGATGGACATTATTCTAACTTAGGTTGGTAGTTTCTAAAAAGAATTGTTAAATTTAACTTATTAATAAACAATGAAAATCAAATTCAGTAAATCAACAGAAAACTAGTAAACTTTAAAGGAATAAAAATAATTTTTGATAAACAATACAAATGAGACTTGTTAAATCAAAACTAGCTGTTAACTTGATAGAAGAAAAACTGATAAGTAGCACAAATAAAAGTTGAAAAATTCTTTGACAAGTTAAAAAAAATGAGGCATTTAAAGGAAAGATTGGTAAAAAAAAAAATCAAAGGAAAGATCAGTAAAAATCATTAAATGAAATTTAGGAAAAAAAACCTAAATGAGAGTTTGTATCTCAAAACTAGTTGATAATTAATTGGAAATGAGTGCGTAAGTCACTTAAGTAAATATTGGTAGACTCATGTAAGATTTGATAAATTTAATGGCCTGCTGAGAAAGACAAATGAAAGTTACTAAAAGATTGTATAAAAAATTGGTAATTTCTTTATTATCGAAAAGCATTAGTTATTTCATAAAAATTGTCACTAGATTACCCAAAAGTTATCAAGAAATTACGTAATCGATAACTTTTTTCTTTTGTCAATTCCTTTAAAATCTTATGTTCCATTTGTTTCACGAAAAACATTTTCCTCATTTTTTGGCTTTTGAATCGCTTAGGAAAATGAGTCAACAGAAAAGATATTCCTACCAAAGCTCAAATTTAGGAAAATGAATTTCTCTTTAAAAATCGAAAATCATTTTCCAAAATAAATTAGGTATCAGCGTTTGGACCAAAAACTCTACACTTGGGCACAATAACACTAACGCTCATTCATGGGCCCATGGCAGCGGGGTTGGGTCTTTAGCACTTAGGCCCAAGTCCATCTAGGCTACGCCTAAGACCCCAGCCGGCAGGCCCGGGACATTGGTGCTTGTGTCTAGTCCTCGATGCCCATGCCCGGGTCCATCGAGCCGAACCTCAAACCCCAGCGCCCATGCTCAGGTCCTCGACTTCCGAGTCCAGGTCCATTGAGGTCAGGCCCAAGACTCCCGTACTCATGCCCGGGTCCCTTCTATTGCACCCTGGTCCATCGATGCTAAGCTTGGGCCCAAGTGCCAAGGATCAAGGTCTAACCTTGATGGATACTGGCATGTGCACCAAGGTCCCAAGCCCGACCCCGATGGACTCGAGCGAGGGCACCGATACTAGAGTCTCAGGCCTGGCCTAAATTGACTCAAGCCCGAGCGTCGGAAACCTGGTCCTACATTCTGAGGTCCGAGGCTTGGCCTTGATGGATCTAGGCTTAGGCATTGGGGAGCCGAGCCTAGCCTCTATAGACCTAGGCTGGGGCGCTTGGGAGTGGGGCATGAGCACCAAGTTCTCAAGCTCGATTTTGGTGGATCCAAGACTAGTGCCCATGCTCATGCCCGAGAGTCAGGGTTTCGAGCTTGAGACCCCAATACCTGTGCTGGGTTTTTTAGCTATCCATGCACAAGTCACTAGCTTCCGAATAATGACCAAAAATATTTTTCAATTTATTTTGAGGTCTCAAACAAAAACCCAAAAATATTGTCATTTTCCTTGAAAATGACTCTCTGAAAAATATTTTCTTGAAATGTCTCTTTTTTTTTTTTGCAAAACAAATGGAGTCTTATTGACACATAAACAAAATCGTTCTTTTAAAACTAAACAGTAGAATCGACCATCAAACGGACATTGTTGGTTAGTCAAACTGTAGATAGTGATACAGCAAGAAAAATGAATGACATTCATCTTTCAAATGCCAATACAGTACTATAATGATTTTATGTAGACTTATATTTGCATTGTATAACTCTGATTTGATTATATAACCTTCAAAAAAGATATAGGTTAATCTATTCGTGCTGGACCACTTATAGGAGAAGACTGTCCAGAATTCGTTTTAATCTCTCTTTTTTTCTTTTTTCTTAATTTGTGGAACTTTTTTCGTGGAGTCGACATGCCAATAATTAAAGAAAAATGAGAGTAATGGACTGCGATTGAGACTGACAATATATTTTTTGAAATTACTTTAGAAGTGTAAGATATGAGATGTGAATTGCCTAGCCATAAAAGCAGGTGTTTCGCCGGAATTGCTCCCACGACGAAATATAATTCACTGAAAGTTATTTTTCAGCTTTTAATGAGAGGAGATCAGGTTTTGTGGCGACTCCGGATAGAAAATATCCAGGTAGACAAGAAAATAACTGCAAACTTCGAACTGAACTGTACGTACATACCGTGCCAGAATTTAATCGACGACAAAACTTGAAAATACAGCCACAGACATATACAAAGATGTAACACCGGAATTTAATCGACGACGCAACAGCAAGGATAGAGATACACGCCGGAATTTAATCGACAATGCGAATTGAAAAGCTACAGCTAAGGAAAGATAAAGTGCGGTACAGGAAAGTAAAGATAATTTAAAGATAACATATTATTTGATTTGTCAAGGGGGCCTTCGAAGAGTACGCTATGGCTATTTAAAACCTACAATCGATGGTTATCAACAGAGGTTACAAACGGTTACTAATAGAGGTTACAGACAATTATTAACAGAGGTTACAAATGGTTACTAACAGAGATTGCGGATGGCTACTAATAGAGGTTACTGACGGTTACTAATAGATGCTACAAACGGTTACCAATGGTTACGTTGAATCCACTATCTTGACGGTTTCTTCAACTCCACTATGTCAGTGGTTGCTTCTTTGATGATTGCATCTTTTTTCTGCATCCTGACCAGTCAACCACCACCCACTTCCTTTCAAAATCGACAACTCTATAGTACTTTTCTGAGAAAACTCATAACATAAAAATTGTAGATCCATAAGTTTTCATTCTTTTAGATTTAGAATCAGGTCAATCCGACCTCTATCGACATTATGACCATTTTCCCGAACTAGTACAGAACTGAAATTTTCGCATCCTGATCAGCCACGACCGTCCACTTCCTTCCCAAATCGACAACTCTACAGTGATTTTATGAGAAAAATCAAAACATAAAAGTTGTATATCCAGGAGTTTTCATTATTTTGGATTTGGAATCAGGTCAATCCGATCTGTATCGATAAAGTTATGACTATTTTCCCAAACTGGCACAAAACTGAAATTTCTGACATCAAAAAGACCACTAAACTCTGCCTTTATTGACTAAGCCCATTACTTGTCGATAATAATCAAAAATTGATCATTTTTGGGTATAAACATGTGTCCCCTTTAAAAGAATTGAATGATTCATCGATTATTTGATTCTTTTAAATTAGGTATTCAAGAATTTTTATGTGCCACCTTGTCATCGGCGAAAATGATTTTTTATCGCCGAATTTCATATTCTCATACAGCTCATATTTTTTCCATGAAAGACACGTCTTGAGTAAAGTCTTTATGTGGTCCTCTATCTCTATCCTTAAGTAATTTCTCATACTTAGACACTCTCGTTGCTAATCGGAATAAATCGGCAAAATTTTGACCTTTGAATTTTTCTCTAAGATTGAAGTTCAATCCATTGAAAGCCAAATTTGTAAATTCTTTCTTTGTGAGTGAAGTAAGGCATTTATTTTAGCCCTCTTGAATCTGGAAATGAACTGCTCCACCAATTCATAATTATGTTTCTTAATATCAGCCAAATCAGCAATAGACACATTCAACACTAAATGTAGAACTGGCTATGGAATTGTGTCTCCATTGGCTCTCAGGAATGTATAGAATTGGCCGGTAAAAATATATACCACCTGAAGGCTGTCTTAGATAATAACAAGGGAAATAGCCTTAACTTTCAACAATTAGCATGAAATGCATCACCACATTGTGCACCGAACCGACTAACATGCTCCATTGTCAATTGATCATTTTCACTAGAAAAAAGGTTGAAATCGGGAATTTCAAAACCTGATGGATATGGTTCTGCATCCACCCACTTCGAATATGATTTTCTGTATGCGTCTCTAGTATTTACCGAATTATATTTCATGCATTGCATCGCTTGGTCTAGTATTACTTGGACATGTTGGGAATCTTGACTGGGGATCACTTGAGCATGATTATCAGGACTCACCTAACTTGAATTGAACGACTTGATGTTCCAAGCTCATGCATGACCTCATGGAAGGTGTTGACAATTATGGGCTTGATCACGTCGATGACACATTTCATCATGCGGTTAATCATTTCGTTCTAGTGTTCACCGAGAATCCTCCTCATAGTAGCCAACATCACAGGACTTGGCTCTAATTGCATTCTCTGCTCATCAGTGAGTTGTCTTGAGATGTCAACATCTCCACATTGCTCTTGTTCTGCCACCAATTATGTAGTCGATGACTCAGAACATCCCACTTTGTCATTTCCACGTTGCGGTGACAAGTTGTTACCACCAACAATATCAGGATCAAGTTGTCTCCTTTTTTTTACCATCGTATCCCCTCAAATTAACAACAATGGTCCCACCAAATGTGCCAAAATTATGTTTCGCTAGAATTGCTCCCACGACAAAATATAATTCACCAAAAGTCATTCTTTGGCTTTTAATGAGAAGAGACCGGGTTCTGTAGCAACTTTAAACAAGAAATATCCCAATGGATAAGAAAATAACTGTGAACTTCGAACCAAACTGTTCGTACAATCTGTGCCGAAATTTAATCGAAGACAAAGCTTAATAATACAGCCACACACATACACAAAGATGTAACGCCGAAATTTAATCGACGCAACACTCGGGATAGAGATACATGCGAGAATTTAATCAACGATGCAAATCAAAAATCTACAGCTAAGGAAAGATAAAGTACGGTATAGGAAAGTAAAGATAATTGAAAGATAACATGTTGTTTAATTTGTCGAGGGCAGCCTTCCGAAGACTATGATATGGCTATTTAAAGCATACAATCGACGGTTATCAACAGAAGTTACAAATGGTTATTAATAGAGGCTACGGATGATTATTAACAAAGGTTACAAACGATTAATAAGAGAGGTTACAGATAGTTACTAACAGAGGTTACAGACGGTTATTAAGAAAGGTTACCAATGGTTACATTAAGCCTACTATTTTGACGGTTTTTTCGACTCCATTATATTAGCGATTGCTTCTTTGACAGTTGCATCCTTTTTCTGCACCCTGACAAGTCACCACTGCTCACTTCCTTTTAAAATCGACAACTCTACAGTGCTTTTCTGAGAAACCTCAAAACACAAAAATTGTAGATCCAGAAGTTTTCGTTCTTTTGAATTTGGAATCAGGTCAATCCAACTTGTATCGACAAAGTTATGACCATTTTCCCTAACTAGCACAGAACTAAAATTTTCACATCCTGACCAGTCATGACCATCTACTTCCTTCCCAAATTGACAACTCTATAATGTTTTTCTGAGAAAACTCAAAACATAAAAGTTGTAGATCCAGGAGTCTTCATTATTTTGGCTTTGGAATCAGGTCAATCAAATCTGTATCGTCAAAGTTATGACCATTTTCTCGAACTGGCGCAGAACTGAAATTTCTGTCATCAAAAAGATCACGAAACTCTGCTCTTATTGACTAAGCCCATCACTTGTCAATAATAACCAAAAATTAATCATTTTTGGGTGTAAACAGGAGGCCTGTGTGCCTAAGCATCATTGGATATCTTGCAATTAGATTTTACTCTAATTAAAAATCCATTCCTCCGTTTGATTTAAGTACCAAAGTTTTAGCATGATGTATGAGTACTTCGAATCACTATTATTTAACTAAAGTTAAGAACAAGTGGTGACTAAGCGAATACGCCGGAGTGCTTAAGCAATGTGACACGCGGGTCTTCGTCCCCTAATATAACCAGAACAATTAATCAATGATAAAATGATGATGTGTCTCTCATCATAGTCTCAATAAATGAAGGATTAGGCCACACTTGCCTCTTAATTAAAGTAATTATTGAATTGGTCTGGCCTGAAGATGACCAACACCTGTCTAGTTGTGTCCCGTGGTCCCAAAACCATGCCCAAAAGGGAATGGAAAAAACGAATCTTAATTCATCTTATACAGGATTAAGATGTAATGAGAATCATTCTTTCGTAAGCCAGCGTTGCCTTGGGGCTGATAAATTAAACTACTGGATTAGAATCATCTTTTGGTCAATGCTTGATCAAGGGACAAAAGCTTTGGAGGCTTAGCCAGAGCTGTATTGATCTGCTCTTACGAGGAACTATAGATTACAATATTCAAATGAACAATAATGATATAGAAAGATTAAAAGTTTAAAGGGTTATCGATTTCGAAAGTACAAAGTGAAAGCTAAGAGATTTTCAAATTAGGCATCATTGAATGAGAGTTGTATCACACATATATAAGTTTAAAATTTTTTGTGTGACAGAAAAAAAATTTGTAATAAATGTATTAAAGTGGGTGTAGTTTAGAGGTTTTTTGTGGCTTTTAACCCATAGGCTATGTGATACATAGGTTTTGTGTTTTCTTCCATTTTTGTTAGTGGAAACTTTCTCAAACTTAGCCTATGACTGGCGCATTACAAATATACATCACCATCGTATAAACTTAATTAAAGACAAATATAAGTGAATTCTCATATTTGTAACCCACTAATAAAAAGTATCCAATTAGGAACCGAGGAAAACATCACGATCTTAATTCATCACAAAAGCTTAGGTTACCAAGAGAGATTAAAATGTCTCATCCATCAAAGACAATGCATAGGTGATTGGTTGCACGGTTTCATGGAAGAAATATCCTTCATACTCATACATACGATCATACAATTGCCAAAAAAAAAATCATTTTATTAATTATCGGATGATATTTATTCAAAACTTATTTCCACATACTATGGTGCTGAAACATATTTATGGATATTAGATAAGTCTCTAGCTATTAGAGAGTATTGTTAGAGATAATATTATTGTATATTTGGGATATTATTTCATATTTCATTATGTATTAAGATAGTCGATTTCCTTGTTAGATTAGATTATTTCCTTTCCTATATATATTGTTCGAGTATAAATACCCTTCCCTTGATTTTATATTAAAAAGTGAAGTCAATTGAATAAAGATGTGGTCTCTATTGATTCTCTTTTGAAAATCCCAAAAATTTTCAAATATGAGAAGGAAAGCCTTTAAAATTAGAATAAGCTAGAGAAGATAGCTAGAAACTAGGGGCGTGATTAGACTAAAGTATGCAAGTTCACGAAGACCCTTGACTTTTTTTCTCTTAGTGTCACTTTTCCGTTCTTTGCATCTTCACACAATTAGCAAATCTTTAAATGATCCTCTATGGTTTGACATGAAATTCGCAAGATTTGTCATAATCAGTGAATGTTCTGTGACTTATTTTCATTAGCCTGATCGATGACGACTCTAGCTATTAAGGTCGGAGCAAGAGAAGCTTTGAATGTCAACTACCATATTCTATACCAACCATCATTATCAAATTGATTACGGTAAAGTCGTCTTTCAGAAATGTTCTGCCAGACCAGACAAGGTCCATTAAAGAATTGACTTGAACCGTTTCGTCTATATTGTTTTGCAGTTTGATACTGTCATCTGCGTCAGCAACTATTTTTGTAGTGGATGCATATATAAGAATCCTTATGATAAATAGCTATTATACACAAAGGGCACATCATATCAAATCAAATCATAACGTAATATAGTAGTAAATGGATAGCAGCTCAATAATTATTTATAAGACCTGTGTTTAACATGAATACAGTCTTAGGTTTATCCATCTTCAGGTAGAACTAATACCCATATAAGAACAAAGCAGATGCTCTTGAAAAGTTTTTTTTTATGCAAAATTCTCAAAGAATAAATCATCCCGATTGTTGGGATAACAAAATTTTCCGTCTATAATTACTTGCAGTCTCGCAAGTGCAAACATAAATAATATTTAAAAAAAACACATTTTTTTAGCTGTTGGTAATTGTTACGAGACTTAGTAATATTGGGAAAAGTGTCAGCATCATAAATCTATTGAATTAGCATCAATTGAATCATAAATCTTTTTTTGTGCCAATTTAGTCCTAAACTTTTTAATATATTGCCAATTCAGTCCTTCCGACTAATTTTGGCCAGATATTGTTGATGTGAATGCCGACTGACTTACGTGGCACCGTCGGTGCTGACGTGGATAACTTTTCATAATATTTTAATATTTTTCAAATTATTATATTTTTAAAAAAATTCTTTTCTTTTTTTTTCTTTTGCTTCCCTTTCTTCTTCCTCCAACCAGTTGCTGGACCTCGGCAACTGGCCATAAGCTAGGGTCGGTGCGTCTCATCGGCCACAAGCAAGGCTTGCCCTCGCCAACAACAGTGAAGGCAAGCCATGCCAAAAGACTGCAAGGTCACAGCCCTCGACCTCACTGGAGGGCCGTGAGAGTGGCCTTGCACTAGACAGGCAAGGCTCGCCCTCACCGATTATGAGTGAGGCTCGACCTTGCTAAATCCGACGAGGCCGTGCCTCGCCTATCTACTGGCAAGGCTTGAGCCCTCACCGGATCTGGCAAGGGCGACCCTTGTTCGGGCCGCAAAGGTTCAACCCTCGCCAAATCCAACGACGGCCACCCTTGCTCAGGCGATGAAGGTCCAACCCTCGCCTTCGCTGGTGAGGGTGACCCTCCTTTGTGGCCGGCAAGGGCCGCAATGCCCTCGCCTATGGCCGGTCGCCCGCCATGGCTAAGTATTTACCACAAGCCTAAGGAAGGAAAGGAAGGAAAAAAAGAAAGGAAAAAAACATTTTTAAATAATTCAACATCAGCGCCAGCCGTGCCACGTATGACAACCAACATCCATATTAGCGATTTCCGACCTAAATTAGTCAGATGGACTAAATTGGTATCAATATAAAAAGGTTTAGGACTAAATTGATTCAATTAAAAGGTTTAGAACTAAATTGGTAGGTTTGCAACTTTTTTTATGCTTTTCCCCTGGATGAAGAGCGAGAAGTTTACGCGAACATCCTCTCATTTTTTATTCTGCTGTTGTTTCATTGCTTGAACGTACAGTTATGAAAGGAAAAATCGCATCGACATATTTCCTTATGTCCTGAAATTCTCGAAAGTACGATGGTGATGAATGTGACCATTTTGCCTATTTGGGGTTTATGGCTTATGGATGTACGAAAACTACTAAGCTGTGAAGCCGGCCATAGCTTAGTTGAGTGTTCGAATCCCGGGCGCCGCAGGGTGACTTAACCGGTGGCACGTGTGTGGTGGCTAGCACGTGTCGCCTCCAGGGTTTACTCCCCGGCTGTCGGCCGTGCGGGGGTTCCCTGGGTTATCAAAAAAAAAACTACTAAGCTGTAAACTCCTTCAATCTATTTAGAAAAATTTGGACCATAGTCTATACATCAATATGATTACATAACTATATGATCTAGTCATGAGTTCACAAGTTTGAGATTATAGAACTCGTGCAGTGACATGATCTTAGTTGACAATGATATGTTCTACTTGTTTTGCCACAGGCGATAGCGATGAAATGGACGCCCATCACACACATTGGCTCGGTTGCTACTGTTGCATTATGGGAATCACAGAGAGTTTCACTGTCTGAAGCTTATGAAGCTCAGTTGATACAATTGAAAATTTCAGTTTGTGAGGCCAGAAAAAGAAGCTATGATACCACCGCCCGCAGCGGCTTCGTTGGCTTGCGCTCTGGTCCCCCCACAAAGGGATTAGAGTTCGAACCCTAGCGTAGTCGTTAGGGATTCTTAAGTATGGCGCCGTGGTGGTGGGTCTTGCACTAGCGTCACTCGAGGACTAGTCGTGCATCACCGCCGGTTTATAGCTGAGTCATCGCTTGCCGGTCGCACGGACACCTCGATTATCATGAAAAAAAAAAAAAAGCTGTGATGTGATGATGATTAGTAATTACCATTGATCTGCGTTTTGAACCCACATGATGTCATGGAAAAGAGTGAAAGATCATGACCACTCTATATTTGAGTTTGCTTGTTTCTCACTTGGCAGTACAACGAATCACAAATGTTGGGCCCGTTACATATTTAGACTCGTATATACATATATGTAAACAGGTGTGTTTATGCATACAAGATTTCTCATCAAGGGGGTCAATATAATTGAAACTTAGCTAAAGAAAAAGAGGATAGATTGCTGCAAGTGAAGGGCCGTGCTTGGACAGCTTATTAGGCTTTAATATAGCCCAACCCTTGGGTCAAGTAACAAGTGCTGATGATCTTAGGGCTGGATCGTCTACTTTCAGTCTTCTAGCTTTTGGCCATGAAGCTCTTACCGTTCTAATACTAAATCTTTTAATGACATCAATTTTGTGATCTAAGAACAATCACGCTTCATACTCTTCTTCACTTCACATGCACGGAAAAAACTGAGCAAAAGAAGAAATATCGACTTTTCTTTGCCTTCGTTTGTCCCTTTGTGTCATAAAGGTCATTCAATGAAATCAACAGTGCGAGTACTCTTGAATTGAGCGAGTCACAGACTCTAAGTAACGCAATTTTCCCATCTAAAACAATCACTAGTTGACAACGTAAAGGTCTTATTATAATCAGCGCATTTTAAGGAAGTTGGTGGGCACTGGTGTGGTGTCTGTGATTCTGCTGTTTAATTACAGTTTCTACAAGTAGCGAAGCTGGAGAAGAACTCCGCCCTTCCATTGTGTACATACAAAGTCAAGGCATCCTTTCATTTTCTTCGGTATCGTACAAGCGAGCGATCACCGGCCATGGAAGAGCTAGAAGTCGGTACCTATCTAGAGGAGGCAAGCTCGGATAGAGAGACAAACTCGGCGTGGGTTGCAAAGGACAGGAGTTAGGAAATGACAACCACATCGAAAACAAATTCCATTTGGAAATTTTCTGTAAAATATCCCTTCTTCTTATGATGCTTTTCCAGCCATATTAAACTCTCTTTGAAGTTGCTTTTGGAAGCGTTTGGGCGTTGTGGTGTAGCAACACGGTTTTCAGGCAAGTGGACGTTGTGGTGCAGCAACACGATCCCAATGGCAGCCTACATGGTTCGGTCTAGAGAAAAAGACTAGGGATGATGGTGGCCACTGGATATTTAAATTGAGATAAGTTGATGCATAAGGATAGCTAAATTAAGATAGGGCAAACCTACCACCGAATTCACACATGAAGGGGGGAATGTTACAATATACATGTGAGTAGTTTTAGAAAAATACCACATATAAGTGACATGGTGTAGAGCAATTAATATATCTTAGTTAGCTTATAACTTATTAATTTAAGCTTTTGAGTGACGATAGTTCCAACAAAATAGGGGAAATTCCAAATAAATGCCTGGAGTGCCCTCCTTTTCTTAAATAAGGACCTGAAGTGGATCTTATCTCAAATAAGGATCTAACCTTACTGACTGAAGGACATTTTCATCCTTTACTGTTTTTTATTTTTTTCCTTTTCTTTTACTTTTCTTTTTCTTTTTTTCATTTCCCTCTTCCCTCCATTGGCCATCACCAACATCAGTCGCCGGACTTAGGCAAGAACCACCCTCACCCACCCAGCCCAAGCAAGGGCAACCCTCACCCAACACTGACAAGGGGAACCCTCACTTGGGCTAGCGAGCCAGGCGAGGGTGACCCTCGCTAGCCCAGCAAAGCTGGTGCTCGTTCGTCTGAGCAAGGGCGACCCTTGCCCAATGCCGACGAGGGCAACCCTCGCCCTCACCCAGGCTGGCGAGGCCAGTACTCACCTGAGGCCAGCGGAGGTTGCCAGCGATGGCGGGGGGAAGGAAGAGGGAAAAGGAAAAAAATAAAAGAAAAGAAAAAGAAAAGAAAAGGAAAGTAAAAAAAATTTAAAAAATATATACTTAAAAAAATTTTGACTATAATACCCCTTCTCCGATGGCAGGAATAGTCACCAGCCGGCTTGGCTACTTCAAGCCCTTATTTGAGAAGATTTGGTCACTTTAAATTCTTATTTGAGACAAGATCCACTTCAAGCTTTTATTTGAAATTTTCCGAACAAAATATATTAACGGGCTTGAACTTGAGCCCCTTTTGGCTCCTAGAGTGAACGTATCAGGCCTTCGCTGCACACTCCAAACTTTTGTAAAAATTCATATTGCTTTCTTAATCTTCACATTATTGATGTTAATGAATATGATATATGTAGCATTAATATATATCTAGTTGGATCATAAATGCTTAATATTTAATAAGAATGGTCCTCACTTAATGTATTCTGGAAAGTTCCAATCTGATCTCTCTCTTGAATTTTTGCATGAGCAAGTGAAAAGGATTTTGTTAGCCGATACACCATCTGACTTTTCATAGCCTACTGTATAAGAAGCTTCACTCTTTTTAACCTGCCCGGGTTTATTAGAATGAATTCAGACGGAAGGATTCTGTTGTAACTTACAGGCGGTACCTTTTTTTGGGTATACCATGCACTTTCATTGACAAAAACACACCCTCAAAAAAAAAAAAGTTTGACTACCTACGGACAAATTATTCTTTTATGCATGCTCCATGTAAATATAAAGATTTACCACCCCCCCCCCCCCACCTCATGTGTACATCGTCACGTTTACATCACTGCCCATGTTGAACTGACTGCAAATGTCATCCCCAGCGAAATAATCCAAGTGATAATCACCTCCCGAAACCTGATCCATCTCCAACTTCAACTGTGAACTATACATGTCGCTCGCGCTTGCACTGGCAGACCCATTACTTAGGTCGTTACCAACATATTCACCACCGTAGGAATTTCTAAAATCGCTTGTGCACAAATCATGCGCAAGAGGGTCCTGAAGATTTGAGCGGTCATCGAAAGCAGCACCGTAGTTCGAAACATCATTCCCTTGATCATCTTGATTCAGCCACTCCGCGAAGAAAACCATGGGCAAGAAGCTGCGTTGGCCGTCTCTCGGTAAGTCAAACGATGCCTTTTCCTTTTGCTCCTTTGATGAGGGGATTTGATCTGGAGGAAGCGAAGATTCCACATTGTCCGAATTGGTACATTGACTTTGGGCATGGTGGTGAGCATCTAATGAGGATGATGATAATTCGGTCTTATTTGCCCCCCTCTTCTTAAGATAAGAATGCCAGTGATTCTTTATCTCATTATCGGTCCTTCCTGGCAAATGCTTTGCTATTTGGGACCACCTAACCCACAATAAGACAAACAAATCCCTCATCACTATTCACTTACTCCTTCAAACAAAAATTAAGAACTTGCTAAAAGCTTTACTATACACTGGTTAAATACTTAAGCTCACATAATTGTTTAGGTCATTAAGCTGTTGCGCTTACTTGTTGCCTATCAAGCGATGAAGGGACAAAATAATCTCCTCTTCTTCCACAGTGAACATGCCTCTCTTTAGGCCAGGCCTCAAGTAATTGATCCACCTTAATCTGCAGCTCTTGCCATTCCTCTGCAAGCCTGCACATTCGTACATATATCACGAACCATATATATAGAGCTCGCATGCATAGTTCAACCCGAAAAAGAGTGAATAAAATGAACAATCATCTAGTTGATCCAGTCGTTGAAAACAAAAAACACTCTTTTCCTTGAACAATGCATACTTCATATAGCTAACTAGCTATGGCCAGTGCGTGGCTTTCCAAATTATTTATAAGGCAATGCAATCACGTTACAAGCTTTGTCAAATTTGCCTGGTCATACATTGGACACTAGAATTTCATGTTTATACAGTATATGATAAAGAAGTATATCATGAAAACTTACCGGTGTTAATGGGGACAGAGCTCCAGCAACCATGGCCATGCTTGAGGACATAGTTCCTGAGCCTCTGGTCTTCTTCAGGTGACCACAATCCCTTCCTGTGCTTGGGTTTTGGCCTTTCTGATGACTTCAATGCCATAACGTTATGCTCCCAGGAAGATAATTTTGAGAGTCAATGAGACTCTCGGATGTTGACAGAAACTTCGAGAGAGAGAGAAAGAGAGATGAGTAATTGCAGTGTTCCCGGTGCTTGCAGAGTCCGAACATAAGGGCTAGTGATATTTAAAGCAGAGGGAGTTGTTGCAAGTCTCCTCTTAATTAAATGAAAGTGTCCATACAGTAATGGGCTTGTCTTCTTTGTGTTTGGAAACACAGTGCCTTTCGACATCTGTCATCTATCAAAATGTCAATGTTACCTCTCAACTTTTTGACCTTGCTGATCATGACTGTGACCGTAAAGTTTTACTTTCACTTTTGTCTTGTTTTTATTTAAAGCTCGTGTTTTCACTGTTCCATACGACGTGGATTTATACTTTAAAAATTTAGCAGATTTAGCGAACGACTGGTCGAAGTACTCGTTAAGCTAAGTCAAATAAGGTTAGTTAGCAACCGCCTTAAAGAATCTTTATGATTGTATTGAAAACGAGGTCCTTGAAATTGTGTAGGATTGTGTTTTTGTGCTTGAATATGGAAGCTATGTCCAGGCGAGGTGGAGGCTACTAAAGAAAACAGAATAGCACACGTGCTTTGCCGGGGGAATAGTTCTTATTTCATGTTGATTATGGTTCGAAATTAATCCCAATTGATTTGAAATAGGACGCACAATTAAAATTGCAAGGAAACCCGACCGTACTAGGAAAGTCCTAATTGAGCTATAGCCAACAGAACCGTGGCTGATGCAAAAAAAGAGAAATTAGTTTCTCGCTGGACATCTTTTCCTTATTGTTGTCGAAGTCTTATGTTGGCGTAAAGAAGGGGCTATTACGTATTTGCATGTAAATATGTTGTTGAGCTTGGTCTCTAGTGTCTAGTGCGTGCGCTTAGCATTGTTTGAAACTTGTGAGAGACACAAGTATTGAGAGTAGTTAGCCAAAAGCGAGAAAACTCTCTTGTGATTGATTGCTGTGGGTGTGGGTCTAATCTAATTATAGAATAATATGGGATTAGAAATCTTTCAAGTATCCTCCGAATTATAGAAAATCCCATCGCATGTTTGGTAAAATCCAAGATAGGATTAAAATTTTTGAAAATATTTGAAAATCTCACTTGCCTGGCCCAATTTCCGATAATATCCAAATCTCACCGTTTGAGCTCCCTCACCATCATCTCAAACCCGCTCTCTTCAGGTTCCTCCGATTCGTCTCCTTCACCACCAGTTTTGCTAGATCTACCACCATCGCTACCTTCAAATCGTAGTCCTCGCTAAGCTTCACCGTATCATAAGTGATTTAGACATCGGCGAAGATGAGCCTCAGGTCACTGACGGTGTTATGGAGCAACTGGGGGAGGTAGTGGCTGCAGCGATATGGTAGATGAGGCAGCAATGTTTGACGTAAATGTGAAGGGTGGTGATGGGGTGGTGGAGGCCATGCACAAAGCTCAGGTTTCACTTGACATCAAAGCAACGATCTAGGGGTAGTGAAGGGAGAAGAGGAGTTGGACGGAGATCCACCAGTGGACAGCACTGGGACAACAAGTAACGAGTGCAGACACGCCTCTATTGTGGATGATGACCTCAATGGATTCGGTGCACTCATGAAAGCATTCAAATTCTTCGATAGTGATGGCCATGTGATGTATAATTTCTCATTTTCACTCTTAGTCATCGGAGCACGATTGGTTGAACAGCAATGACGATCGGCAGTGGTTAGAGGCAATAACAATTGCACGATGGTCAAAATGATGATGATCAGTTGTGGGGTAGCAGGTGAAGTCGGATACATCACTCCATCAATCCATTGTTGGAAGAAAATAGAGAAGGTATTTTAAAAAAAAAATTATCCCATCAAGATTATCCCACGCCCTAGCTCGGATTTCTTATATGGTAGTTTATCTAAGTATATCCAGATTTATGTGGTCTAGAGGACATCGCCAAACACCAAATAGGATATTTTGTTATCCTATTCTGACTCAAATCAGGACTACCAAACGCTGGTTTAACTCATTTCACTAGGAAAAATTATCATTTTAGTGCTAAAATTCTTATAATTTCCGATTTTGTCAATGAGTTCTAAACCTTTGCACCAAATACCAACTATGCCGACTAGAAAGTGCCATAAAAAAGTTTTTATATAGCTCCAACACTGTAGTTCTTCTTGTCCGCCACACGTTATCTATCAAATGAGCCCTACCCGATGTGTTGTCACCTCTGTACCTAATGTCGGTAGTTTCTCTAGAAAGATTCCTCGTCAAGGATTGACAAATGATTTACAGCTCTAACTCCAATCAAAAGTCTCAGAACTTTGATTTTATGCGAGTGTTTAACCCAATGAGTAGCCTTATTGACACCCATATCTTCTAATTGTAACAGCTGGAGAAGAAATTATTGACTCAGTTAGGAGAGTTGACAAAACCCCACCGTCACCCAAAAGAGAAGCAACCATTCTTTATTGCCTTAAAATTCATCTCATTTACCACGAAATGAATAGTGATGGATAGGCGTACTTGAATTTGTCCTATTCGGCTACACAATTTGTCAAAGACTTTCCGATGTAAGGTTGTTTTCTCTTCTCTATGATTGATTATCTAGACACTGAAATGTATTTTTTCATTTGGGTATTCTTTTCCCCATAATGTATTCGTAACAACAAACTGGGTTAGAGCATCCCCCAACATCTATATTAAGTTATGGACAGCAGACCAAATCAAACCTGATCATTAACAAGATGCAATTCATACATGTCAAGTTGGGTTCGAATGGGAATGAAAAGAAGAAGATGTGGAGATTCCAGAGATTTGTGGACGAAAAAATTCCATCGTGCGTCATGCGTTCATCTGGCGAATGGTAGAAAAATGCTTTGCTGGGGGTTCAGACAATATTATTTAATAGCATGTCATATGCTGAGCGTGATTACAGAAGAAAAGGCACGATTCTATGGTTAGTACTGACTGTCATCGACTTGTCGATCATCGAGAGAATGAACCCTTTGGACACGCTAACCCAAATTAAGCCAAGCATGTTTTCCATACTCCTTGGTATGAACTGCTTAAAATCCTCCTCGTTGTCGAATAATAATTAGCCAAACGCTTCGATGGAACTATATGTGGTAAGACAATAAGCAAGTGACAGAAATAAACGAAGCTGGAGAATCTTGCGACAAATGACAGAAAGGATTAGAATGGAAACTCAAGAAATACAGCAACTCAGGTCAAGAGTCTCCGGTTACCACAGATTTGCCTACCCGAAATTGAACTCAACAAATTACTGCTTTGGATGCTGCCAAGACCTAAACAAAACATCACATTTGACCCTGGACATAATGCCACTACTAGAAACAAGAAAACTATCATCATGACGCAAGCTCCAGATTTCAGATGAGGTAAACAACAGCACACCATGCAATCTTGCAAGCATCATTGGTAATAGCTTTCCCCTTCCAACTAGCACAAATCCACTGCAACTCGTACACTCCAACTCTGCCTTATTCTTTGAATACCACAGCATCTATAAAGCAAGCTCCAGACTTCACAAGAAATAGGACACTCAGAAAATAGAAAGTGATCCCTAGATTCAGGGAAAGATCCACAGAGAAGGCAAACATCATTCAAAGAAGGATTTCACTTCTGCAATCTATCTGTAGTACAGTAGGAACAACCTGCTAAAAACATTTCTGCTTTAACAGATAAGACTGAGTCAACGACCAAAAACCAAATAAGCTTCATAGCTGCAGCCTTGTTCCACGGATATGCCCCTCCTTTTGGGCAAGCATACGGACCACTTTGTAAAAAGAATGTAAATGCACACCAGCAAGTTAATGTTTTATTTTCAGAAACCAACCTCACAATGCGACGAACAAGTATATACGTCACATTTGTGTATACAACAAAAAAAAAATCTACTTTTGTATGTAATTTAACTTGATTCTCTCCCATCTAATATTCTCACGAGTCCCTTCGTTACATGGTACGTAAATCTTACTAAGACACGCATAATAAGTATGACATGTCATATACAATACAGGCTGAGTAACCTTTTGGTTACAAAACCCATGCCGATCATTGTTGATTTGGATAGCTAGCTAATTTCTAAAGCTACATATAACTATTCATATCAATGTTGGTTGAAATGACTAATGAACCAAAAAGTCACACAGCCGAGTCGCAAAAATAAGAAATCCAATAAGTATTTAGTCTAACAAAACAAAATTATAAGTGTCGGCATGGCTAACCTTGTGGAAGAATTCTACAACTAAAGAATAAGAGTTTAAGGTTAACAAAAGATCTTTTTTTTTTTTTGGTAACCCAGGGAACCCCCGCACGGCCGACAGCCGGGGAGTAAACCCTGGGGGCGACACGTGCTAGCCACCACACACGTGCCACCGATTAAGTCATCATGCGGCGTCCGGGATTCGAACACTCAACCTTTTGCGAGAGGAAGAGTGCGCGTTCCAGCAGCGCCACCCAAGCGGATGGTAACAAAAGATCTTATTGGTCCTTGAAGAATTAATAAATAGTGTTTGCAATATATAATGGAGTCGGCCATCATACCTAAAGTTTATTAAGCCAATAAGCCATAGGTATGTGTGTGTGTTTATATACATATATTGCTCAGCGATTCACATAATAAGATGAATGTGGGCTTAATATAAAGCACGTCTCTTCCTAGGTTACGAGTGTTGTATGAAAAGCTCTCCCTCTCAGTCGTTTTCTTCCTACCAACTCATTCTCGATTTTCACTGCAATTTGTCTTTTTCCCTTAACAATATCATTGTGGTGGCGGTGGTGACGGTGGTTTTGTTTTTATTAGTTTGGCGATCACATTATTTAACGTCCTGGAACGATTGCTGTGCTGTCGGTATTTGGTGATTGCACTTTCCATCGAAATTTAAAACATGGTCACCATCAATTTGCAGACTAAAAATCTTCATATGATTTGTATGAATCCATTCAAGAGTGTCCTCTAAGAAGAGGGGCAATTTTTGGGTGGTTGTCTTTCGATAGGAGTTTGGGGACAAGAGTAGAAAGATCGGATACACCTCGGAGATGGACCTTAGGGAGGCTGGTGGTGACCAGCGCTCTTGAGTGATTCTCATACATTAAATGTTGCGGATCCCGTATAAGACTCGCATGATCTAATAATTAAGATGGAATGGACTCACATGTGCGAAATGCATACAAAACTTACTTTTGACGCACATACTAGCCTCAAAGAAGAGGGGCATTTTTGGGTGGTTGTCTTTCTATATGAGTTTTAGGACTAGAGTAAAAAGACTGGATCACACCTCAGAGATGGACCCTTGGGAGGCCCGCCGTGGCCACCACCCTTGAGTGATTCTCAAATAATAAATGTTGTGGATCTGGTACAAGGCTCGCATGATCTGAAAATTAAGATGGAATAGATTCAGATGTGCGGATACATGCAAAACTTTCTCTTTACGGACATCCTAATTAGTGTCAAGTATGACACGTACATGGAAAAAGGTGCGAACGAAAAAGGCCCAGCGGCGGTGTAGCCTCTCTCTCGTCATCACAAATCGACGTATGTAAAGACATCGAATTTTTAGAAAGTTTACGTTTATTGGGTAATATACATCACATTTGATGCGAAGTTAATAAAAATTATTGTGGACAAGAAATGTGGAATGATGTAACGTCCCCCTTCGCGTACGAGTTAAAAGATTGACGGGACAAGATTGTCCAGACGTGAAGAAAAGTTGAGAAGACCAAGAATCGGTACATGAATGGGGCTTAATAAAGAAATCTTGTCTACGATTTAATTGATATTGCGTGTGCAGGATTCCCTTACAGGTCTAAATCCCTGGATATTATTAGGTGAAGAGAAAGATTAAGAATATGCGGAAGAGAGAATTGTCTCATTTTTGTATATTTCGAACATGAGTTGTGGCTACAAATGTGATTTTATGTGCCACTAATATTTTCTGATTGATTTCCCTGACACTACCTAACAAGCAGAATTTTATAGTTTCGTACTTGAAAATACTTTTTTTTTTCGGTGAACTATATAATAAGTATTAGTAAGTGTAAAAAAACTGTTAGTAACAAGAGTAAGTAAAAGTTTGTCCAATAAAAGAGAAGGCTTAGTTTTTATTGACAAAGATACTAGAAATTGGTAATTGGACAAAAGTCAAATGAACGTAGGTAATTAGCTCAAATATGAGTTCATAATGCAATACTAATTGGTAACTTAATCAGAGAAAAATCTGGTAATTATTCCAACTAAGGTTGGTAGTTTCTAAAAAGAGTTGGCAAAAAAAAAATTTAAATAAATGTCGACAAGCAACACAGATGAGATTTGATAAATCAAAATTAGTTGTTAACTTAATGAAAGAAAAGTTGGTAAGTTACACAAATAAGGGTTAGAAAATTCATATACTAGTTGAGAAAATTGAGTCGTTTATAAGAAAGACAAGCAAAAATCGATAAATGATAACAAAGTTGTTAATTTAGGATAAGAGAACCCCAAATGAGAGTTTGTAAACCAAAACCAATTAATAATGTAATTGGATAGAAGTTGGGAATTCACTCAAATGAATATTAATAAATTCACTCAAGACTTGATAAATTTGCTGGGTTGGTTTTAAAGATAAAAAAACGTTTGGTACTTTGCATATTGTCGAAAAGAATCCGTCGTTTCATCAAAAGTTTTTTCTAAGTTACTAATAAATTACCGAAAAATCAGGTGATTGATATCTTCTCTTGCTGATATATATACACACATATGCCAACTCCTCCAGAAATTTACCAAAAAGGAAAGAAATCCGTTCTTTTGGAACGAAGTGGTAGACTCCGCCCTTTAACAAGCATTATTGGTCGGTCACAATGTAGATGTTGATCGAGCAAGCAAAATGGATCGCAGATGCCAATGCAGTACTAAACAATTGTATCTACACTTGTCTTCGCATTTAAAACTCCGAGTTGATTATAATACCAAGAAAAAAAAAGATCTAGGTTAATCAACTAGTCCCGAACCACAGATGGGAAGTCCTAGTCATTCTATTTTCCCAATTTGTGGAAATTTATTTGTTAGATTTGGCACGCGGATGATTAAAGAAACAGAGATATGAGATGTGAGCCGTCTGGCCATTTAAGCAGGGCCATGTGCCTAAGCATTATTGAAAAATACATTCCTTAGTATTTATATAAGTACCAAAGTGTCAGCATGTGTATAATTACTTCATATAATCATAATTAATGATAGTTAAGAACAAGTTGTGACTCAGCGATTACGCCATAGTGCTTAAGCAATGTGCCATGAGGGTCTTCGTCCCATTATATAACCAGGACATTAATGGCTGACCAAGTGATGATGAGGCATGCGTGTGTCTCTAATAGTCCAAAAGGATGATGAAGGATTAGGACACACTTGCCTCGATTATCGAATTTGATTCGGTCTGAAGATGACCAACAGCTGTACAGTCTTGTCCCTTGGTCCCAAAACCATGCCCAAGAGGCAATAGAAAAAAAAAAACAAACGTTACATCAAAAAAATAATGCTTCATTTATTTTATGAAAAATGAATAATTTAAAAAATATTTTTTTAAAAATATTTATTTGTATCACTTATAAAAATGAATGAAAAAAATATTTCCATCATTCAAGAAAAATGTTTAGATATAAATTGTTGTCAATAGTGAAAATATTTTAATTAACTAATTATTTCAAGCGATATAAACGCTTATTTTTAGAAATATATTTTTCAAATCTTTCATTTTCTACGAAATAAACGGAGCCAAGAATCATTCTTTGGTAACCAAAGTCGCTTTGGGGCTGATTAATTAAACCACTGGATTAGAATGAGAGTTTCTTTAACAACTCTTCTATAACTTTAGATCCCTTTTTTTTTCTGTCAATGCTTAATCAAGGGCCAAAAAGTTTGAAGATTTTAGCTTGAGCTATATCGATACGCTTTTACATGCACAAATCGTTCGAAAACAAACTTGCGGAACTGTATAATCATAATATTAAAGTGAACAACAATTGTGTAGAAAGAATAAAAGGTTAAAGGTTCTCTAATTCGAAAGGTTAAAGTAAAAACCAAGAGATTTCTATGCATTCAAAATGAGATAATTCCACAAATATAGATCATGTGATATTATAGTCGTGTTTGCCTCCATTTTGTTGATCGAAACTTCCTCAAACCTATCCTATGATTATTAGCGCGTTACAAATATACATCACCATCATATAAGTTTGACCAAAGAACTCAACAATAAAAACTCTCTAACCAGGAATGTTGGGGAGAAGATCACCATCTTAATCTATTTTTAGAAGCTTAACATATCAAGAGAGAGTAGAATGTGCGACGGGTCAAAGACGATGCACAGGTGGTTGGTCGTAGGGTTTACATCAAGAAATACCCTTCATACCAACACAAACAATAACAGAAAAAAGTCTTAAATCTATTATACTTATACCGATTCAGTACTAAACTTTTCAATTATGCTAATTCAGTACTAAAATTTTTTTCAATTGTGCCAATTGAGTTATAAACATTTTCATGTTTTGCCAGTTCAATCAATTCGGCCATTTTTTGCCTGAAATCGCTGACTTAGACACCGGCCAGCGCTAATGTGGATACATTTTAATTTTTTTTCCTTTTTCTTTTTCTTTACTTTTTTTTTCCTTGGACTTAAAGCCAACAATGGCCTAGATGCCCCCGCCAGCACTAGGCAAGGGCGTCATGGCCCCTCTCCTAGATTTGTTGAGGGCTGCGATGCCCTCGCCAAATCTAACCAAGCGAGGGCTACACGGCCCTTTCTAGCCCACAGTGAGGATGTCCCGGCCCCCATCGGCCCTAAGTCCAACGAAAAAAAAGAAAAAGTAAAGAAAAGGAAAAAAATTAAAAAATATTATTAAAATGTACACGTCAGCGCCGCCATTATACGCTAGCTATGTCACGTAGAACGACTGGCATCTACGTTAACGATTTCCGGCCAAAATTTATCAGATAGACTTAATTGGCACAATTAAAAGGTTTATAACTGAATTGATAAAAGTATAATAAGTTTATGACTTTTTGAATAATTTTTCCGATCTTATATATTCAGAACTTTAGTTCCATAGACTATAGGAAGGGAAGACTTTGATCTTAGAATAAGTTAGAGAGAAGATAGCTTGAAACTAGGGGCATTATTAGACTAAGTTATGTAAGTTGACAGAGACCTGGACTTATATTATCTTGCAGAGTTATTTTACATCTCAACGTCGCTCCTCTGTCGTTTTCCTCTTCGTATGATCAGCAAGTCTTTAAAAAAAAAAAAACCGCTGTCGTTCTACTTCTATATGATTTTTTTGTACTGTTGATCATAGTTAGTGAATGTACTGTGACCAGTTTCTTTTAGCCCTAGTCAATGACGACTCGAGCTCCGACAGGTCGGAGCAAAAGCAGCGTCAAATGTCAACTACCACACCCCCCACCAACCATCATTATCAAATTGATAACGGCAAAGACGTGTTCCATAAATATTCATCAGACAAGACAACTTCCATTGTTGAATTGACCTGAAGCCTTCCGTCTATGCTGTCTCAAGATACGAACATTGTAGTTTGATACTGTCGTGTGCACCAGCAAGTAGTCTTGCAGTGGATACGTATATAAAAATCCTCATGTGATGAATAGTATTTATACCCAAGGAGCACATCATATCGAATCATATCATATCATATCATGATATAGTAAATGTCAAACGGATAGCAGCTCGAGAATTGTTTATAGGACTTATAACTCACGTTTAACATGAGTAAGGCCTTGGTTTCATTTATCTTTAGGTAGACCAAATACTCATACAAGAACAAAAGAGCAGTAAGCGAAATGCTCACGAGTTTTATTTTTTATACCAAAAGAGTAAGATGCATCCCAATTAATAGGGGTAACCAAAATTTCCTGTCTTTAATTATTTGCAGTCTCGCAGATGCATACGAAAAATAATATCGGATAAAATAGCATATTCGAGTCATTTTCCATTGGTAATTGCCACAAGACTAATCGAGACACCTATCTATTTCGGGTGGATACTTGCTCCTAAATTAGCTTATAAGTTCTAAACACCATTAGCTAAACAAAAACTGCACAGCTCCCAGAATATGCAAGGTGATAAATTTTAGATGATAAGTAGGTGTTGGTCTAAAGGCATATTGGTCTGTGCGGATCATTGAATGGCGTAATATTTAGTTTGTACCTAATCTCCTCTCTCTCTTTTTAATCCTGTGGGCTGGGCTTCTTTCAATGGGTTTAATTAGGTTAGGCTCTCAAAATGCCTTGAAGCCCAACTAAGCATATTCGCATACTTCTTTTAAGCCCTTTGTCGCTGTGCGTGTGGGATGCCATAACTATTCTTTAGCCATTGTTTTTGCACGCATAAGCAAAAGTGCATCAGTCAATGTTAGAGCATGTTGCTGACCGAAAAGAGGGGAATGTTTTCTTAAAACATGTGAAATTTACAATCTATGAATCAAATTTTTGGTATGCTTAAAACATGTGAAACTTACTATTTGTGAATCAAATCTTTGCTGAGTCAGATTAAGGGCCTATAGGTTCTTATTGGAATGACTTGGTGCCACTTCACACTTACATCAATATTCGAGCTCTTAACAATTTGGAAACCTAAATTCGAACTCTATCAATTTGGCAACGAAAAATGTTTTTGTAAGATGGATAGATTAGCCGACTGATGAACGAACAGTTGTTCATAGGAGGATTTTATGCGCAGTGCTACAATCACAACTACAATCTATCTCATATCGTTTATGGTCAAAGGCAGAGTTTAGGAGAGCTTCGTGGAAATGCAAAGTTATTTTCTCAATGATCTTTGAGTCGAAGTGTATTTACTCAAAGCAATTACCGTTTGGCGAATTGACTTTTGGTGAATTTTTTGCAAAGCAACTCTGAAGTGAAAAAACATTTTTTGGGAAAAAATAGAGAGCATGGCTATTGAAGTCTGCGAGCCTTGTACGAGGCAGCGGTGAGCATTGACAAGCACCGGTGAGCCTTGGGCGAGCGTCCACCAGGCAAGCCTCAAGTGAGCGTTGAGCAAGTGACCAGAGGTAACCAGGCGAAGGTTGGTGACCCAAGACGAGCCTCGCACAATCGTTTGCAACCCTTGACTTGCGACTTGGTGAGCCCTTGGCTACCCTTTAACTTCCATTTCTCGCTTGACTGACTTATGACCCTCCAAAATGTCGCCTAACAGACCCGCAATCGTCATCGACCCTCGGTGATATAAGTTACAATGTGGATTGGGGTTTTGGAAATGCTAAGTTTTGTCCCAAGGCATTTGGGGTTATGTTATCAAGCACCTCAAATTCGCGAGTAGACCTTTGAAGGCTCATAGTTCTTTGGAAATATTGAACCAAACGCACCTAAAAAACATTTATGCCATTAGTGAGGTACTTCATTTGCCCCGGACTTTTCCACCTAGAGAGCATATAGGTAAAGGCAGGAATGTTGTTAATAATGATTATAACTTTGTTTAGTGGAGATATTAAAGTACGGATGATTTGCGAAGGTGCCGCGTTTGGCTGGTACGTCAGATCTCAATTGTACCAAGATCTTTTTCATGTTGTTTTGCCGGGATGAACAGTATCATTCTTTGTTTCGAAAAAAGATGCAAATCAACGCTCAGATAACAGTAGAGGGAACATGAAAGCATGATATTGAGGATCAGTTTGTTCGGAAAAAAAAACTCTTTTTGAAAAATTATTTTTCGACTTTCCGATATTTGGACCAAGAAAAATTAATTGATCCGCAGTAAACATTTTCCATGAATTGAAAATAACAAGTTTAGATTGGGGAAAATAACTTCCCCTTCTGGCAAAAAGGAAATCGCTTCTCCTAAATCACCACATAAATGAAAATTTACTATTTTCCTAAATCAATTCCCCTAAATAACCAAACAAATGAAAAATAATGGAAAAATGTCATTGGAGAGACAAATAGGGGCCTGGAAATATTTGAACTCCAAATCTATTGCTCTGATACTTTGTTCTAAAAGTTCAAATTGTTAAATAAAAGCGTAATTTAATGTTCAAATATTATAACACTTAATAAAGTTTTCTCCAAAAGATTTAAGAGTTTGCATGTGCACTATGTATATTTAAAATTAATTTCTCTAAATATAGAACTAGAAAATGCAAATTAATGATCACAAAGAAATAGAGATTTTCTTTGCATATTTTAAATTTGGACTTTTTCTAACGCAACTTACACGTGTATCTCAATAGAAAGACTTCTCTTACCCAAACCAATCTTATAAACATCTCATATTCAACTTAAGAGACCCACTATTGCGGTCAATAATCGAGAGACATTCATAAATGCACACGATACAAGCATCATTGAGATATTGATATGCACATAATAGAAATTTTGAATCAAATATATATATGGAGAAGGCCACATTCCACACATTTAAATCCTCCTTTAAAGATAACTTTTCTCCTTCTCTGACGACCATTAGCAATATTTCTTAAACGGACAAATATTAACTGCACAGGCTCTGTAATCACAGTATCCCACACATTTGAATTACAATTCGATTGAGGATGTCGTTAAGCTTTTCAAAACAATACATGTATATAAGGAACTTTCTCTACTGTTGTCAATGGATGCACTTCTCCCTTTGTAGAGCTGTATTCTCTTACATTAACTACAGAAGCTTGATACAAAATTGATGGAAGTGAAACGATTCTTCCTAAAATGATGAAATTGTTGTATACCATATTCAAGTTAAAGTAAACATTTTAGCAAAATAGTCTGCCACTTGCAAGTGCAAAGTTGCCTAAGAATAGTACCCGCAAGTAGTTATTGTATATGCACGTGTAGAACTTCTAATTAGTGAAAACAATTTATTGCATTGAATGAATAAAACAATCGTATTCTTGAATTAAGAAATCTTACCAGTTCAGACGCAAAACGCTTTTTCTTCTAACTAAATTTCACTAATTTAGTAGCTTAGATGAAGAAACGGATTATGTTACGTGAAGATTAGAGAAACTACAACCTGCGGAAACTGGCCATAGGCTTGATTTGATTGTGGTTCAATTCAAGACAGCAGAAACAAATTTTCGAGACACAGAAAGGGAAATAGGTTTTTATGAAGAATCATCAGCTCATGAAGCGGAAGCTGCCAAACGAGTTCTGATCAGAATCTTATCCATTCTTTCCAGGGAAACGCGATGAATGACAATTCCTAGGCATACAAAAGATGGAAAAAACGAAAAAAAATCTTGTTCAGACGAAGAAGAAAGCAAACAGAAGGAACCTGACAACATCGTTTTCATTGTGTGTCCAACAGGATAAGATTCCAGTCTCTAGAACGATGGAAAGAACCATCTATGGATAATGTAATGAAGAAGAATACCATATCCACCGAAGAAATAGATGGAAATAATGTTAACATTTACTGATAAGCTGTAAAGAGAAAATTGAAAAATGAATGGCCTCTATCCTTTTCTCACTCACCAATTTGTATCATTTCCGAGCCTTTCAAGGGTAGAATTACACATAGGGACGATCGTCCTCATGATGATGACTTCCTCGCGCCCACAAAGAGCTGCAAAACACCGTCCGACCCGCCTGCGACGAGCGTGCACCTGTCCGAGCCAGCCTGCTTCCAGCACACGCTGCTCACGAACCCGCTCTCGAACCGGTGGGCCCAGATGGGCTCGCCCCACCTCGCGTCGTACACGAACACCTGGTCGCTCTCTGAGCCGCAGGCGATCAACCCGCCGTCTGGCCACACGGACAGCCCAACGAAGCTCCGCGTGTTCACGTGACCCCGATAAGTGCGGACTGCACATGTGTCCGCCACGCTCCACAGCTTCAGGCAGCCGTCGATGCTCGCCGACACCATCGCGTGCAAGCCGAGGAATTTGGCGTAGGTCACCGTCTTCGCATGCCCATCGAAGAACCGGACCGGGCCCGACATGTTGCGCAGGTCATATGTGTAGGCTCTCCGATCCGCGCACCCGACGGCCAAAGTCACACCGTCGAACCGGCTGAACTCGACGCTGCATACGGCGGTACTCCGACCTGCTTCCCCGGGCCGCACCATGGAAAGGCACCTCCCGCCGTCACCACAGCGTGGATCCCAGAGCTGCATTGTCCCGTCGTCGGACCCAGACGCCCCGACGGCCGGGCCTGAGCTCGAGTAGTCCACGCTCCAGACCCGTCGGCCACCGTGCTCGTCACGCTCGAACACCGGCACCTGCCTCTCGAGGTCATACTCCGTGACAACCCCATCATAGTCGCCAGACCCGACGACCCGGCTGCCTGAGCCGGGCCGCCACCTGAGGCTGCTCAGCTTGGCCGGAGTGCATATGTAGTAGCTGCAGGCGCTGGAATGCTCCGAAAATGCAGTTGTTGTTAGGTCACTTTCTTGGGGCACCAGAGAGCTCAAGCTGTAAATCCTGATCTTCCGTGCAATCCCGCCAGTGGCGATGAGCGCGCCAGGCGGGTCAATTTCGATGACGCCGAGCGTGTCGGAAGAGGAGGCGGCGGCGGAGGAGACGACCGCAGAGAGATGGAAGTCCCACTCACATCTCGCTCTGTCTTCTTCTTGGGGCGGCTCAAGCCGGGGGGCGATGTTGAGCTCTTGATCTTGACCTCCACCTCTTTCTATGTTTTCTTGATTCTCCTTCCTTTGATCTCCGTCTTCTTGGGGCAGCTCAAGCTGAGGCGTGATGGCGAGTTCTCGATCTTGACATCCTCTTCTCTCTATGTTTTCTTGACTCTCCTTCCTTTGATCTTCTTCTTCTGCTTCTCCTTGTTCTGCTGCTGCTGCTGCTGCTTCTTCTTCGTTTCTTGTAATTTCTTGTGATTTCTGGGGTTGTAACAAGTTGTTCATAGCCCATACAAAAGAGGCGATGGAGGTACAGGTTGTGGTAGAGATGATGCGGTTGGAGGGTTGTGGGGCTTTGGACCAATCAAAGGATTGCATAAAGTAACGCGTGAGGATAGGCTCATGGAACCCCCCAAGCTCTGAAGATTTCCTTTCGGCACTCCACAATTTGATACTTTGATAGCTTTGATGATGTGGATATAAGGGTTTTAGTTATTCTGTCTTGTACTTTTCTTTTTGGGCAGTCACGGAATTCCAACTTTCTTGGTATGTGTGACTATCGCTCTAGACTTTCCTCTTAATTACTATAATGCCACTGAGAATATATTTTGTGGATGGCTTTGATGACCCACCGGCATTTTCCTTTGGAAATTCCCATTAGAAAATATCCCTCTTCTTTACTTTTGGGGGAGAGGTGGGGAGGCTAATCAGAGAAGGCAACATCATGGCATTAGTTGCCTAGGTGACCACACTCGAGAATTCTAAAGTTTAGTTCTTTTATTGTCATTTTTGGTGCCAAATTTTGTAATTAATTCTAGCCATTCTTTTTTTAAAAGAAAAAGAAGGGCTTCGCCACTCTCGTTCCCTTTGTTAAATAACACCAAGTGTTGTCTGGGTAAATTTGTTTGAACGAAAGAATTTTTCCATGAATTAATCTTCAAACTTTCGCCTGTTTGGTTTATCCCTCGAGAGGAGGCGGGATGAAGACGAGGGCCAACATGTAAATAAGTGGAAAGGGCGAGGCCCAAGGTGGGATTGTGCGAGTGTTGATATTTGGATAAATTTTGGTGGAAACGAGGGGGATGTTTGAATGTGTAGGGGAAGGAAGGGAGCTGGGGGAGGCATTAAATGAATTAGTAAGTGCTGGAGGGGAAGCGAGAGGAGGCAAAAGAGAGAAGTGGTGGTCGCTTTTGTGCCTCATCATGCTTGTGGATACCCTCTCTTTGTCCACGTCTCCGCTACGTGGTCTCCGCCAGGCCTCCCGTATTCCCATCCCCTCTTTCTCTCTCATTCTCTCTCTCCCATGTATTTTGAAAATAGTCCACATATCTAAAGAATATATTTGCTACAGAGTATAATATTGGGATAACGACATAAATAGTCCATAAACTTCAACTCAATATCAACATTGAACATTTTTATATAATTCATAGACTGATTTGAATATTGATCGAAAGTCAAGGGACCACATTGAATAAATTAAAAATTCAGAAACCACACTGCACATTGAACTAAAGTTCGAGGATCACGCGGAACAAATTAAAACCTTAGAGACCACGTTGCACACTGGATCAAAGTTCGGAAATTGTTTGTGTGATTCAGGGGCTGAAGTTCAATATTTTGAACTTAAATTAATTGAAGGACAACATTTAACATTTTCACATAGTTCGGGGACCGGTGTGAACATGTACAAAAATTTTATGAACCACATTGAAAAAATTAAAAATTTATGTACCACTTGCACATTGAGCTAAAATTCAGGGATCAAGTTAAATGAATTAAAATTTCGTGAATTACATTACATATTAGGTAAAATTTCATGAACCAATTATGTGATTTTCCTATAAAATCTTACGCATGTTGATTTGGATCTTGTTGCGTTATGAACGCATTTGCATTCGAAGAAAAGTTTTAGATTCTTGGATTGCGAACGTAGTGTCGTGCTAAAATCGAACTTTGTACGTCCAAACAATTCCTAGTTATTGCCAGAACTTCAAGTTGGGAAGTCTACCCTTTTAGGGCCACTCCGTGGGGAAATAGAGTCCTGACAACTTTCTGACCAGGCGTGCTGCGTCCTTAGCTTGGCGAACAGCAGTTCGAAGGCCAAGGTCGATTTAGGACGACGTCCACGTGTTAGGTGGTCTAGGGTTACGAAATCACAGCTGCCCCGTATCCCCTTAATGAAATTAAGTCGTATAGTCATTAATTACGGGACAAAGCTACTTCACAAAATTTTGGAGAATCTCGTAAATTTTTTTGGGGACCGTATTGGCTTATCGCTTTTCCTTAAGTACTCGCACATGAATTTATTGCGAACAGGTGTGTTCATGTCTGGACGACCTTTCTTCTTGTCCGGAGGAGGCTGATCGTGTGTTTCATATTCGAAGGCGTTGCGTCGGCCACTTGGAACTCTCACGTTCTCATTTCACAGGTGGGATGTGATGTTTGAGCAAGTTCTAAGGTCGTGCGACCTTCCGTGTGTATCGCTTCGGTTATTTTCCGACTCAATTTCAATTTAGTGCTCTCGTTGCTCACGCGACGTATCTTATCTATCATCATGTAAATCATATCCTATGATATTAGCTTTCGCAGATGCTCGTTTAAATCATTTCGATCGTCGACCGGTGCATCATGTCCTATGATTATACATGCCATGCAACGACTATACCCCTTTTGCATGATATTTTTCATGTTTGTGTTGTTGGAAAAGTGCTGTGAAAGTCCGATGCATTCATAACCGGAAGATCCAAGAAGAAGCTCAAGATTTGAACCCATTTTGCAGCTAATTTATTGGAACGGCAAGAATTAGTTGCTGCTCGAGCAATAGCTGATGGCTGTTGATAGCTTGATATCACCCGTTTATTGGTGCATTCCATCATCGCTCACCTAATCACTCGTAATAATCTTGCAAAAGATATACCCTAGGCTTTACTTGTTCCACCAATCTCCCTCTTCCACCTGTAATCACGGCACGCCTCCGCTGCCGCCCTCATTTTCCCGTCACCCGCCCACCCCCTCTTCAATCAAAGGTCCCCCCGGTGGCTTTCTGTCTCCCGCTCTTTGTTCTCCATATCTTTGCAGCTTCAATCTCTATTTTCCGTTGTCCATGTCCATCTAGCTCCAGGACCTTGGGCTTTGCCATGGTGTTGAGCTCAAGCGGCAGATCTAGGGAAGCTCGGCAACGACATCAGAGCTCCGGTTGGATCTATGATCAAGCTCCAACCAAACATAAATGCCAATGTCCCTAATTTAGTTTTGAGCAATGCCATAATAGTCAATACACATCGGCATGCTAGAATACTTCTCCCATTCTTAGAACTTATAACCGTTACTTCTTTGGAACTTCCGCACATCACTCCATCAATCACGTCTTGTAGTTCGAGAACGAAGGTGAACAGGGATTAGTGGATAGTACAGTAACCAAAACTGAAAGTAGAGATTGCAGATTAGTGCAGATAAACAAGTAAATAGCCATAAAAGTGGACCAACGAGTTCAGCTGACATTAGGGAAACGAACGAGAAAAAACTTCGTGCATGGGCCAGAAGCGTCTCTTCAAGCTATCGTTCAGGCTTTCCCAAGAGTAGAGTGAAGACAAGCAGAAACCGGATCTTTAGCCCGCGTCAGATGAATTTGATGGGCCTCCCTGTCTGGTCCATGAAGTTGGTGCGGCGCGAGTCTTATCGAAATCACTCGCTATCTTACGATCGTACTAAGCAAACTCGATGATGTTGATCTTGAATTTTTCATTTGGACAAATTTGATAGAATTCACGTTTGTCATAGGTTCGGTTAGTAAATTACTCGTGCTACGCAGGTAAGGACCGGCTCATGTGCAAGAGCTAAATAATCTGTAATAAATACTTTGTTGGTCATTTCCTAATGGCTTAAATTTGGAAAAATTATCCAATTAGTTGTAAACTTATTAGAAGAACGTCAGTTCAGCTCTTGACGTTGCAATTTTGCCAATTTGATCATAAATGTATATACAAAATTTTAATATAGTTATTCTGGCTAATTTTCGCCCAGAAATTTTAGCGGTGTGACACAAAGGATGGTTAGAAAAGATTAAACCACCATGTTAGCAATAATCGATGAAAATTAACCGAAATGACTAGATTAGGATTTTGCGCAAAGATTATAACTAAATTGTCAAAATAAAAAATTTATGACTGAATTGACATACGCACAGTAGATTTAGAATCGACTGAAGAATATTTTTGCACAAATAGTCTGTCTAATATCAGATAACTTCTTTGTATTTGAAATATTTAAAATAAAAACAATAAATATGAAGGTTATAACATTTGCAAAAATATGGAGGTACGGTACATTGATGTACTTATAAGTTCCTAGTGATGGGGATGAACTTTGGAAGCTAGAAAGTTGATTTTATGCAAAAATGAATAATTTAAAAAATAATTATTTATATTATTTAAAATAATTAGTTAATAAAAAGTATTTCATTATCGATAACAATTTATATCTAAACATTTTTATTCATTCGTTTTCGTAATCGATACAAGTGATTATTTTTAGAAAAGTATTTTCGTAAATCATTGAATTTTTCGCGGAACTAACATACCTTTAAATAAATTACAAAATAAAAATTTTTTAATTATACACACCGTTGAATTAGGGATGATTTTATGACCAAAAAAACATGAGGGATGATTTGCTGTTTCCCCCGACCCCTCGCAATGTTCAAACTCATCATCAAACACTTTTTCTTCTAGCGAGCGACCGGCTATCGTCGTCTCGTCGTCTTCCCCTCCGACGAGAACCGCCGTTCCGGCGAAGGAAAAAGCGCGCGAAAACCGTCGTTCCTCCGCCGAATCGAGATGACGGGCAAGCAGAAGCAGCAGGTGATATCGCGCTTCTTCGCGCCCAAGCCCAAGACGCCGCCGCGGCTCGCGCCGTACCCACCGCCGTCCTCCCCGTCCCCGTCGACCCCGCCTCCGAAGATCGCCGCCGTCGTCTCCTTCTCCCCGGCCAAGCGCCTCCTCTCCTCGCACCTCGCCCCCCCGCTCAAGAAACCGAAGCTCTCGCCCCACACTCAAAACCCCGTGCCCTCGCTCCTCCAAAAGGTCCACAGGACAGAGACGCCGGAGCCGAGCTCCAAGAAATACACGCCGCTTGAGCAGCAGGTGGTGGAGCTGAAAGAGAGGTACCCGGATGTTCTTTTGATGGTGGAAGTGGGTTACAAGTATAGGTTCTTCGGGGAAGATGCGGAAGTAGCCGCTAGAGTTCTGGGCATTTATGCTCACGTGGATCATAGCTTCATGACTGCTAGCATACCAACTTTTCGACTTAATGTCCATGTGAGGAGGCTTGTGAATGCTGGGTACAAGGTGGGTGTGGTTAAGCAGACCGAGACCGCGGCTCTCAAGGCCCACGGTTCGAATCGGTTAGGCCCGTTCTGTCGCGGGTTGTCGGCCTTGTATACGAAGGCCACGCTCGAAGCGGCCGAGGATATGGGGGGTAAGGATGAGGGGTTTGGTGGGGAGAGTAATTATCTGGCTTGTGTCGTGGAGGAGAATTTGTTGGTGAAGAATAAGGAATGCGGCATGGAGAGCGGGTTTGATGTAAAAATTGGTGTTGTTGCTATTGAGATTTCCACAGGGGAAGTTGTTTTTGGAGAGTTTAATGATAATTCGATGAGAAGCGGGCTGGAGGCTATGATTCTAAGTTTGTCACCGGCTGAGTTGCTTCTTGGAGACCGACTTTCGAATCAAACGAAGAAGGTAGCTTTCACTAGTTACAATTGATTATAAGTTACTAGTTATAATGGATTATAAGTATATATCCTTGAGATATTGTTTGTTTAATTACAATGAACAGGGTTGCATCTTCTCTCTCTTCTGCCTTTCTGACTAGACTTAATGTGGAATTGATATATGTCCAGTTATTGGTATGTGAACATACATTATCTAGTTATGGAAGGGTTAATAGTTTACACCATGGAAGTAGTTGAACCCGCATTGAGAATCCTTTCCTGTTCCACAGGATTCATATCTTCTATATGTTCTCTTTCCACTTTGCTGTGAGAGGTGTGTGTTTCTTCCATGCAGCGGTTCAAAAAGTATATTTCACACTATCCATTTGTGTACTGCACTTTCTTGGAGCTCTTTTTGCATAAAAAATCTTTAGGCTTTTGGTGCAAGATAGGGAAGACTGTCTGTCTTGCAAATATGTTATGTAGAAGTCATAAATACACTAATCTCATTTTTCTTTTTCACCATACATCTTTTAGTTAGCTGCATAGTAGGAGAAACACACGATTTATCCCTATGATGTAATATTATCAATTAAAGGTTGCCATCCATGTTGTTGGGGTTATTTTATAATCACAAAGAAAACAGAGGCAGTGGAGCAGGTGGTTACACATGGATGGCAAGCTAGACGTAGTGGTCATGCACCAGATTAGTTGATGATGTGGTGTGTACTGCTCATGGAATATTATCTCTTGTATTAGATTCCCTGTATCGATCATGATGGAGGATCTTCTTCTCCTCGTGTCATTTTCATTATTTTCATAAGAATTAAATAGTTCATGTTTTGCTTATCCAGAGTAAAGAGACAATTAAATTTGCTTTTTGCCTTGCAAGTTTATCTTTTTGATGCCAGACAAGTCCCAGGCTAATTTCTTGACTGTATGGACTTCACATTTTTAGTTGTTACTCTCTTATGCTGGGCCTGCCTCAAATGTTCGTGTGGAGCATGCTCCACAAGATAGCTTTACAAAGGGAGGTGCACTAGCTGAAGTCATGACTATTTATGAGAGTATAAATAGTGTCAACACATCAGCTACTGAAATGCGAAGTGGAGACAACGAACAGGAGAGTAGAAGCTCAGCAGTGGAGGTACTATATATATGAAGCATTTTATGTTGTTTATTGGATAAGCTGGTCATGATTTATTGCTTGTCAATAAATTGGTCCAAATTTGAGGGCAACATATTGTTTAATGAATCAGCAGCAGCTGAAATTTTGTACCTTTTTCATTTGGGGATGGAACTTTTAATTTACCTCTTCTTTTCTTCCCACTGTTCCTGTCCAACTCATGTGAAAATTAGTGATTAGCTTACAATATTCTCAGTTTCTATCGCCTATTTTAAGCTTGATATTTTTGGTTCCAAAGGTAATGATGAATATGCCAGATTTGGCTGTCAAAGCACTGGCCTTATCGATACGTCATCTAAAGCAATTTGGTTTTGAAAGGATTCTGTGTCTTGGAGCAGCTTTTCGGCCCTATTCATACAATATGGAGATGAACCTTTCTGGCAATGTAATTCAACATCTTGAGGTACTAAGATTTATCTTTAATCATCTTGTCATCCATAAACACATTCTGACCACCAATCTGAAACTCCTTGGCCCTCCTTTAATAGCAAATTATGGAAAAAGATAAACTAAAAGAGATCCCATGGCACTAATATAGAAACCAAGGCCACTGATTTGACCAGCCAATCACATGTTGCTGTTCCTAAAGGTGTATGCACCTCCTCTTGGACTGTCTGTTTAATTTCATTTTCATTCTTAAGAAATCCATTGGTTGGTTCTCAAAGATGAGAAAATGGAAAGAGCATATAAACATATATATGGCAAATCAAATTTTGGATCTTATGCGGATGCATGGAGCCTTGGAGGACAAAGGTTGTGGATAACTTGGTCTAAACTTCAAGAGAATGTCCTGATGAAGTTTTTAATGGATGTTTGTTTTGATCAGAAACCGTGTCTCCTCTTGATGACCTTATATCTGTCATAAATTATATTTTTTCGCAGCTAAAGCACTTCCTTTCTCAGTTTCCTTTTCCTTCCCCTTGAATGCTGAATATCGCTTTCTTGATGCCTATAGATCCTGAGGAATAACTCTGATGGCTCTGAAGCTGGCTCCTTGATGGAGATTATGAATAACACTCTCACCATCTACGGTTCGAGGCTTCTAAGGCACTGGGTATTTATCAAGTGTGATTTTGAACGGGAGTGCTTTTGTTAGTTTTGTTTGTTAATCTGTATTTGACTGTTTAAGTTCTTCCGAGATGATTTAGGTGACTCATCCTTTGTGTGATAGAAGCATGATTTCTACTCGCCTTGATGCTGTTGCTGAGCTTGCAGAATCCATGGGGTCTTACAAAGTAACAGGAGATACTACTGTGCTTGATAATGAGAATTGGGATGTGGAAGTAAAACAAGCGGAGCTCAATTATTTGCTTTCCTCAGTTTTGACATATTTGGGAAGATCACCAGATCTTCAACGTGGCATAACTAGAATCTTCTATCGCACTGCCACTGCATCAGAGGTAATAATTCGTCTACCTGGGAACCAATTAGAGCTTGTGCCAGTAAATTTCCATTTTCTTTTTGGCCAATTGTGCAGTAAATCATTGAATTATTTTTCCCTCTAGAAAATTTGTTTTTAAGGACATTCCTCATTCCTTTTGTGGAACTTTTAAACTTTATTTCCCATTTTAGGTGAGACTTTTTTGAGAATACTTCCAAGCAACCCTTGAGTTCTTTGGAACAATTTCTAAAGTTCTTTAAGCTTGATGTGGCAATTTAAGCATCAATTATCTCCTTGAAAAATTATTTGGAGGTTTATGATTGCCAAACGTATTTTGATTTAGTGTTCCTGTGTGCTGATTGGTTCTAAATAATCTCTTTTATAGTTTATTGCAGTCATGCAAGCTATACTGCATTCTGGAAAGCAACTTCAGCGACTTCATGTAGAGGAAGAGTTCAATAACGATGTGCTGCATTTAAAGTCTGTCCGTTCTGTTTTGTTGAGAAAGTTGATTTTGACCGCATCATCATCTAGCATGATTTCCAATGCTGCAAAACTACTTTCAGTTCTAAACAAAGAAGCTGCTGAAAAGGGGGACTTGTCCAACTTAATTGTGATATCCGATGGCCAATTTCCTGAGGTCAGTAAGCCCTACTAAGACTTACATTGTTCTTTTGTTTGCTCATGTCGCTATTTCCTTATCAAATACCCTTTCTGTGTCTACTTATCTGAATCTTCATACATTTTAAGGTTACTGCTGCCCAGAAAGCTGTTCAAGTGGCAAAGGAGAGATTAGAGTCATTGATTGTTATGTACCAGAAGCAACTTCGAATGCGGAATTTAGAGTTCATGAGTGTCTCTGGAACTACACATCTGATAGAGGTAACTGCTGTTGGACTTAATCTTGGATAAATGTTTGAATCTTGGTTTGTTGGCATGTAAAAGTAATACATCTTGAATTGATGAAATTTCTTCTAGGAACCGAAGTAAAGCATCCTTTAGCACATTCCTGCTTTGGGCATATCAGCCAGACATTTTTTATTATTTTTCTCTCGATTTTAATGTCCTAACTCTGTTGCATGTTAGTTTGTATTGCAGTGAAAGACATGACATTTGAGTGATTCTGTAGCTTCTTGCTTGCATATCTAATATGTCATATTTCTGCAGCTCCCTGTAGATGTAAAGGTTCCTTTGAATTGGGTCAAAGTAAACAGCACTAAGAAAACAATACGCTATCATCCACCCGAAGTTGTTACTGCTTTGGATCAATTGACATTGGCAAATGAAGAGTTGATAATTGCGTGCCGAACTGCTTGGGATGGTTTTCTGCAAGGATTTGGTAAATACTACCCTGAGTTTCAAGCTTCTGTTCAAGCTTTAGCTGCTTTGGATTGCCTACATTCGCTAGCTCTCCTTTCAAGAAATAAGGTGAATTGGCCAACACAGTTTCGTTCCATATCCTATAGCTTCTTTGTCGGTTTCTGATCTCTGAAGGTTTTTGTTGCAGAATTATGTTCGTCCAATTTTGGTCTACAACGATGATCCTGTCCAGATAGAGATATGTTCCGGTCGTCATCCAGTATGTGTGAAATGCTTGTTGACCCCTCATAACTTTTATTGCACCTAAGTAGATGAGTAATTATCTCTGTTTTAAAATTAGCATTACTACCTGGTTTGACATACTGAAATTTATTAAGTATTTTGCGTGTTTTCTGATATTGCAGTTTATGCCATGGCATAAAATTTATATTCTTTGAAAGATTTCAAAAGGTTTTCCCAAATGTTTTGACTGAAAAAGGCAGTTATAATATAGAAAATGTGGAGGTTAACAATTTTCTCATTGTAGTTTGTGCTTGTCACAAGTTGGTTAAGACCCATATGCCTAAGCCGGTCTAGCTTTAGTTTGCATTACTCTTCCTTTGCGCTCTATCCTATTACTGAATATGAGTCCATACTTCGTAAGTGTTGATGCTAAAATCTTATTACGATTGGTTTGACAGGTTTTGGAAACTTTATTACTTGAAAATTTTGTTCCAAATGATACCAACTTGCATGGGGATGGAGAATTTTGTCAGATTATAACGGGACCGAATATGGGAGGCAAGAGTTGCTATATCCGCCAAGTTGCCCTCATTGCTATTATGGCTCAGGTATCTCTCTTCCATAATGAGTTAGCATCGTGCACTAATTCTATGCTTCCTTTCCAAAAGCTCTTATTTCTCTGTCCTTTTAATTTGATGTAGTGCAAGATGAAGTTCCACCTTCATTATCTAAGTAGTTGAATGGAAATATTGCTTTATTGTGTATCCCCTCCTCTACATTCTCTGTCATCAGGAGTTCTTTTAGGGGGTGGATCTTTAGCGGGCAGTTGCCTCATAAAAGAATGCCTTCTGATGTCTCTAGGTTGGTTCCTTTGTACCAGCATCTTCAGCGAAATTACATGTACTTGATGGCATTTACACCAGAATGGGCGCATCTGATAGTATTCAGAAAGGGAGGAGCACCTTCCTCGAAGAATTGAGCGAGGCTTCTCTTATACTTCGCAACTGCACTCCACGTTCACTAGTAATAATTGATGAGTTGGGCAGAGGAACTAGTACACACGATGGTGTTGCTATTGCTTATGCCACACTGCATTGTCTTCTAGAGAAGACAAGGTGCATGACCCTCTTTGTCACACACTACCCGAAAATAGCCGACATCCAAAATGAATTCCCAGGGTCCGTTGCAGCATATCATGTTTCATATCTGACATCAACCAAAGATGCAACATCAGACACAAGTTCTGATTATGAGGATGTTACCTACCTGTACAAACTTAGGCATGGTGTTTCGGAAAGAAGCTTCGGATTCAAGGTTGCTCAGCTTGCGCAGGTTTAGTGAATTCTCCTGCATTTCTTCTCATGTTATGAATGCCAGTGCACATTCTTACGTGCGTTTCATTTGTGGGTCATGTCATCTATATTCAATACTAAAATCACATCCATAATATTGTTCATTATTTTCTTGGGTAAATTGAACTAATGTCACTAAACTGAGTGGATTTTGCTATTGGCCACTAAACTTTGGTTTCAATCGTCCCATGCACCCAACTATGAATTTTTTGCAATTGATGCACTTTGGCCGGAATCTGGCCAATTTGTCCACTGCAGATACCACCTTCTTGTATAAATCGAGCCACTGAAATGGCTTCAAAGCTTGAGGCCGTCATGAGTAGTAGGTCAGAGAATGGGTTGATGCAGACAAAGGCTGAACAAGAAGCAGAAAGAGAAAAGAAAAAGTCGAGGCCTTGCTTTCTCCAAAGTCTGGAGTATTGGGATACTGTTTACAAGGAAATCCTTTCAAACCTAAGGTCTGCTTTGGAAGAGGAGGACGCAGCAAAAAGATTTCAGTTCTTAATTCACGCCAGAACTCTGGCAAAGCAGTTGACACTAGATCCTCATAACTTGATCTCAGATACCCAAGTCCGACAAGATTGATTTGATTCGACTGTACAGTAAGCATACTATGGACATGGTGGTGGAGAAACACGAGAGACACGAACAGGTTCGACTGTTCATGATTCTAGTAAATAGGATTAAAATGTGTAAGATTTTGTTAAAGAGGGCGCTCCTGTTCCTTGTTACCCTGTGTTTTCCTCAAAGCATCCGCACAGATGACTTCGTCTATTCATATGATTTGGTGCACAATGTCTGAGCTGTACATATTCTGGTGCAGACAAACGCAATTTTGTACATCTACATGCTGTTCTGTGTTTGAACGCTATCTTCTTTGTTTTAGTGCTTCTAGTGAAAGAACTTTTGCGGCAAAAAGAGCTAGTGACAGAACAACCCAGGAAGCAGATACTGTCATGCGTCTTGACTCGACTTGAAGGTTGAGCAACCATTCGTCAACCAAGCAGGAGCTTCGTATTCCTTCTTCTGCCTAATTGAGCAGACCCTTTGAAGCATCACCTGCTACTACTTTCCTGCAATGTGAGGGCTTGGAAGATCACCGAGCTAACAAGTTACACTCCTAAGACAAAGCAAAAGGCTAAATAATTTCAATGCAACCCATTTAGAGGGGAAAAAAATGTGAGGTGAAATTTGTGAAAGTTATCGTCAATTCACACTTGCGGGGGGAAACTATGACGGTAGAGAAATTCTTGAAAGTTATTAGTTTGTATCTTAATTGTAGCTAATTAACTCGGCGAGATAATTCAATAACCCAATACTTGCACTCTCAAACTCACACTTGTTGGCTAATTATCTATAAATCAAAAAGATTCTGCTAATGGGTAACTTCGGACACTTATTAAACAACTCAATTAAGAAAATTTCGTAATTTCCAATACACCATCTCTTCCGTGTTATGGATAATTAACGCATTGAAAATCAAAACATTTCCATATTAAGTATTTATAAAGCACACTTAACAAGTAAATTACATGTAATTCGAAAGTTATTGTTATGGACAGTTGTAGGTTTTTCAATAAATGCAATGAGAGGCATTTTGATATTGGGAAGAAAAAATGAAGATCCTTTCTTTTTTTTGTGAATTTTCCCTTCGTGGTTTTGTATTTGATCATTTCCATGCGTGATTCTTGAAGTGGAAACCAGCAAACCGAAAATTCATAGCACAAATGCGTCGTTGCGAGCGAAGGAGCTGCACGATAACACTCTGTGTTTCTCTGGCTAAATGATGGTCTCGATCGGGATCAATGCCGGTAGGTCCAATGTGCAGATGGATTGTGGCCAGAGAAGACGCCCATGCCTTCGATCCTACATGAACTGTAAGTGCTTCTAGTGTCTAATGCTTCAAGAACTGTAGATTGATGATCATCTTTGATGCGGAAGCTAGTTCGTCGCATTTTGCATCTTCATCCTATTGATGGAATATGATGCAAATTCTATTGCATCGTTCTATCTTTCGCTGCATATCTCGGATTAAGCTGATGGGTTTTTTTCTTCTTTTGGAAATACCTTTTGTTTTTCTTCCTTTGAATGGATCAGACTGTGTATTTACACCGAGCATTATAGAATTTCCTGACGAGTTGGCATGAGAAACTTGATGGAAGACGAGGGCCTGGGAGATGATTCCCCTCCGGTTTCATCGGAGGAAGAATGGTCGAATGAAAGGAAGAGAGGCTTTGATGTGACAGATGTTCAATCACAGAAGAAGCACAGGTCTGGTGAAAATTCGAAATCAGAATTGGAATTGGGTTCTGCTGCTTCGGATTGTCGTTGTGAGTCTGGTCTCTCCAAGGCATCATCAGATGGTGGATCCCATTCTGATAAACGAGATGGTAGTGGGAGTTCTGGAAAGCGGAGGCGGACCAGGGGGGACCCGCAAGTCGGGGATGATGAAGAAAGTGCAGAAGACGATAGGAGCAAGAAACGAAGAAAAACTAGGTGGTCTAGCTTCGATACACGGATAAAATTGTTAGGACCCCTACAGCTTCCTGACTTCATCAAAGAGAGCGCACTAGAATCCGACTCCGACCCAGAAATAGTTAAGCTGAAGGCAGAGCTTGCAGAACTCAACAGTGAATTGCAAAAGCCGGTGCTTCACGACGTCCGACCATCGGAAGATCGATCCCCTTCTCCTGAACCCGTGTACAATGATCTTGGCATCAGAGTCAACACGCGTGAAGTAAGGCTTCGGGAGGAACTCGTTAGGAAACGCCAAGGAATTATATCGAAATTGATCCAGAAGCACCCAACTTTCAAGACTCCTCCAATCCGCAAGCCCTCCAAGCTCTTCAAGAAGCTTTACGTGCCAGTGAAGCAGTACCCAGGATACAATTTTGTTGGTCTTATTCTTGGTCCTCGCGGAAATACTCAAAAGAGGATGGAGAATGAAACCGGAGCAAGGATTTCCCTGAGGGGCGCAGGCTCCTTCACCCGGGGGAAACATGCCTCTGAAAACGATGACTTGCACGTCTACATAGAGGCAGATAATCAAGAATCTCTAGATGCAGCAGCTGGAAAGGTTGAGAAACTTCTGATTCCGGTTGATGCGAGAATGAATGATCACAAACGAACACAACTGAAGGAGTTTTGTGCATTGAGAAAATTTTATCCCGAGGCACAAGGTCCGTGCTTTATGTGTGGCACGCAAAGGCATCCAAATCATGCCTGCCCTGCCCAGCCACCTGATTCTTCTTATGTTTCCTGCAACACATCCGACAGCAACGGAAATCTCTATGTCAGCCACTTGCCTCTAACTGTAGATGATGATCAGCTGAAAGAGTTGTTCTGTCCTTTTGGCAAGCTTGTTGAAGCTAATTTGATTAGGGACCATAACACAGGAGTCAGCAAAGGTTATGGGTTTGTCCGATTTGAAAATCCATCTGATGCAGCTGTAGCTTCGTCACGTTTAAATGGGTTCAAGATGGGGAAGAAGGTATTGACTGTGAAAGTGGCTGGAAAAGCAAAAGTTGGTGAATCAGTCTCTCCTAGTGTTGCGAGCCAGACAGCTTGGCCAGGTCCGCCAGGATCATTGCTTTTGGAGCCTCAGGGCTCCTGTGCACCAAGCATCACAAACCACACAACTCTGCCTGGTCCACCAGAATCACTGCTTGTAGAAGCTTCAATCTGCTCTACTCCATGTGTTGCAACAGAGGTGGCTTGGCCTGGTCCACCTGGATCACAACTGGTGGAACCCCAGGCTTCCTTTCAGAAGAGTGAAGGGATATCTGATCTCCCTTCTCAGAATCAGGACTTCAACTTCACTCCATCTAGCGTTCAAAGTCTCTCAAATAGTAGCAATACAAGTTCCCTCCGTTCATCTAGCCGTTTTTCAGACCGGTTTCCATCTTCATCACCGTGTTCATCAGTGCAGCTCCCTGGTCATCCTGACTACCCTAACTCTAGCTCCTCATTCGAAACTATCCATGAAAATCCAAAAGATTTCCAGACACCAGAGAGCCTTGTGAAACCAATAAACTGGCCAACGGCTCATTGGCCATCATAGCCTTGGTGTGCTGTATAGCTATATCCAAGAAATAGTGAGTAAATATGAGATGAGTGCTCGTATACTTTTTGGTGCTATTTCGAACATCAGCCAATATTATCTGCGAAACTTCAGTGATTACAGCTAAACATTCAGCTCACGCTTTGCTCTAATGTTGAATTTTCAGTGTTCTTCCCAGATACTGCATGAATTTGCTCAGTATCCACATGATTTGCTTCAGTTCTCCTCATAAGCTTTTGGCAGAATGAGTTTGACACAATGAATAGCAACTTGCACCGCAGCTTGGATATTCATAAGGGTTAATATCATGAAAAACCACAAATTGATATACCTGTAACAATTTTACCCTAAACTAATTTTTTGATCATCAAAAACCCCAAATTGATACACTTATGACAAATTTACCCTCGGTTTATTTACGCTAAATTTTACAGTCAAATTGCTTTGTTAAATGACACGCGATAGTTAACTGATGTATCATTTTTATGTTTTACCCTCCATTTGTCACAGGTGTACCAGTTTATGATTTTTTGTGGTATTAATTTAATTTAACGGAAACTAACGTATGGTAAATTTGTCACAAATGTACCAATTTGGGATTTTTAGTGGTCAAAATATTAGTTCTTGGTAAATTTATCACGTGTGTACCAATTTGAGGTTTTTTGTTGTTAAAAAAATACTTTAGGATAAAATTATCACGAGTATACCAATTTGGGTTTTTGTACTAATAACCCTATTCATAATGGGGTTTCTTCAAGCAAGGCATTAATCTTAATCCCTTTTGATGGAATTTATTTGCTAAATCCAAATAAGGGTCTTTGATCTAACAAACGTTTCTTAAAATCCAGGTTAGGATTTCCTTATTTATGCACTGTGTCTGATTTTAGTAATCTTTAAGTATGCGCACGGTCAAGGAACTCGTAAACCGGATTACAAGACATTGTGATTGTTACTAGTGAAAGCCTGACATGCTCGACATTCCAATGGCCAGACACACGACAGGGTAGAAAAACAACCCTGATCTGTATTTTAGGACTTGTATCTTTGACTAGTTATTGCCGAGCATCCAATGGATGGATATGGTTAGTCGTTCAATCATATATGCTTGATTTGAGCCTTCCAGTGGTGACTAACACAGTCCAACCAAAAATTTAAGACAAGCAGCTGAAAGTTTTTCATTCATGCAACTCAAGGAGTGTCATCCCTAACATTGGCTATGAACTGTCGCAGTTCTCTCGCTTTCTTCTCATGTTCAGGTGACACCTCAGCATCTGACTCGCTTAAATCAATTACATCTATATGCTGATAACCAAAATGCTTGCATTTAGTAACGGTTGGATGCCGGGTAGCTGGGGAAGGGCTTAAGAGATCGATGACCTGCTTGCATTTAGTAACGGTTGGATGCCGGGTAGCTGGGGAAGGGCTTAAGAGATCGATGACCTCCTTTTCAGCAACACTTGTACTAGCCGAAGAAGAGGGCATCGAAGCATTGCAACCACGTTCAATGTCCAGCTCTTGATCAACTAATGAGCCGTCATCCAATAGATCAACATCGATTGCGACTCTTCCATTTTCTGATGTTACGGCACTTGAAGAAAGTGGATCAGTTTTAGGATTGCTGCCGCTTTCGGAGTTGATTTCGAGCAACAGTTGCTGGAGCTTCAGATCAAGCTCTGCAAGCGAGGACTGACTCTTCAATTTTCTCTGTCTTGGCTTATGACACTTCTGTCTTTTCCGCGGAGCTATTTTCTCCTTGAACTCCAGTATCTTTTCAGGACAAGCACTAGAGGACGAATGAAAAATTGAAAATAAAAAGGAGAGGAGAATTAGAGTGAATTTGGGAGAGAGTTGGTTAAAAAGCATAAGCCAGCAACACAGGTAAAAATGATAGAAAAGCCATAAGTTATGTGATCCAGCATTTCAATATGTTGCCCATTACCGTAAGTATGAAAAGCAGATGCACAAAGCAGTATGAAGCACCTCACCTTTCCAAAAGATCAGCAGGCACAATGCTAGTTTCAAGTCCGTCCAAGTGCCCCCATGAGACCTCAAAACATTCTACACCGAGAAGTTTTCTCTGCTTGATGATTCCAGACACAGGACATTTGACAGGAATCTGCAATTCAGAAATACTTATTTCTTGAAGTGAAAATGGAACATATTCTCAATGACTCAACAAATAAGGTCCTACTGAATAGATAAGTGTATGACCATAAAAAAGGGAAAATTAAGAAGCACGAGGCATTATTGCAAAGGGAAAATTCATACTTCATATAGAGGAAGCTCAACCCCAAGTTTTGAAGATGCCGACCGCAATTTGGCAAACCTCCTTAAGTCTCTCTCTGCAATCTTTGGTAGGATATACTCATCTGAGGACAACCATAACAACATGAGCATGCAAATCTTTGGTATGTAAGGTCGTGTGTGTGTCTGTGCACACACTAACAGGAGAGCACGGATGTATATAGAAAACATCAGTATATCTACATCCGAGAGTGGATAGAAAACCTGTTTTCTCAGGAGGCCACTCAAACATCTCGGCACATACTTCTTGAAATTTAGTACGATGAAAAGGATGATTTGCAAGGACCCTACAAAGATTGAACTAGTTAATTGCCAATTGATCATCATCATCATTACACCAAAATTCGAAGGAAAACAAAAAGGCAAATCAAGTAGCTTGAATGTTTTGCATCTTTTTTACCTTCTGCTCCATTAATTGATAAAGAGTTGCTTTGGTTCATAATGTTTTAACTTTCAGCTAAAAGGTTGCTCGCTACAAGATTCCCAAGCAATGGTCATGTGCATGCCATAAAATGATTGAGTAGGGCAACTCAGACCATTCAGTAGCTAAATTATAAACCTTGTGATATGCTTAGCCAGTTTTGAAGTTTCAGACAAAACCTACATGACAGTCCACGAAAAGAAGGCAAAAAAGTCCAATAGAAGCTGAAAACATATGTCACCATATCATGCAAACCTGTCAGTCAATGGAACATGGATCAACAACAGTCCTGCCATCTCTTTGCATCTTTATTTGCTTGAGTCAAAATTAATCGCAATAGTTTGATAGAGAGAAGGAAGAATAAAAAGCATGATCTACTTATGAGATTAAGTGTGCAGTACGGGGAAGGATATTCTATTGCGACACCCATATCAGACATCTATAAGTACTGAAATCTTTAGTGCGGCCTGATCGCGTCACAATATCATACGGTCTTTCTGTGAGTCTTTGTGGTGGTAAAGCTAAGGGTGCGCATGAGAACCATTCTGTGCCCAGGAACGATTTCTGAACAGAAATGATTTTTTTTTATTCTGTGCCCGGAAACAATTTCTGAGTATTTTAAGGCGTTTGGTAACTGTCCAAAATTTCTATTCCTGGAATAGAAAAGAACAGAAATGCGTTTGGTAACTACACAAAATTTCTTTTTATTAACAATATTTTAATAATATTTTGAATTGTTTAATTTAATATTTAAATATTTAATTTAATTTAAATATTAAATATTAAATATTAAATATTTTATTAAAATTAATTTAATATTTTAATTTAATTTTAATATTAAATATTAATATTTAATATTTAATTTAATATTAAATATTAATATTAAATATTAAATATTTTATTAATATTTAAATTAATATTTAATAAAATATTAATATTAATATTAATTATTTAAATATTAATATTAATTATTTAAATATTTAATATTTTTATTAAATATTTTGTGGCCGGTCACCGGTGGCCGGCGACCGGCCACAACTTTGTTGCAGCAACACAAAAAGAAAAAAAGAAAAAAAACTGATTCTCAAAATTGTGCCGAGAAACAAGAAGCAACTTTTTTTTACTTCTTGTTTCTCTTCCAAAACTGTTTCTCGGCACAAACTTTAGCAAAAATGTGCCCGGGAACAAAAAGTTTACCAAACGCATTTCTGTTCCCAAACTATTTTTGGGAACAAAAGAACAGAAATTTTCACTGTTTGGCACGTTACCAAACAGGCCATAAACGGATTTATCATGCAACAACAATATTTTATTCATTTTCCAACTCACTCTAAGAAAAAGATGCAGAAGAACAAATCTGTGGAAGATGCAAACATGCCTTCTTACCTGTAGACGGGTTCAGAATCTGCGGAGTGACACTTTGGCCTAATATATGCATCAATAACTTGCAAAAATAGTTCATTTCCTTGAGAATTATGCGTAATACCTATCACAGACATAAAAAAAATTCAATTCTATGTTGAATTGCAAAAACTGAGAATATGTAACAACTGCTTCAGAAATGCACATAGATATTTGAAAAATTGCTACAGAATAAGCCTTCAAAAGATCTCCTCATTCTTCAGATTATGGTGACTAGAAATTGTTAACAACCTAGAATGTAAAAAAACAAATTACTGTGAAAGAACAAATTACCACAATTAACTTAATCTTTTGAGCTATAAGATTTTAAGAAATATTGGCATGTCAGTATATATTAAAGCATTTGAAAGATATACCAGAGGAAAAGCTGAAAGTCCTGTACAAATCACTTGCGCATCTTTCCTATATTAAGTCAAGGACAACTGCAAGTAAAGATTTCTGACTCTTTCATGATCAATCTTAGTTCTTTTTCTGCTAGGGCATAATCGATCTCAGTTGAATTTAGGAGCATAAGTTCCTATTTCAACCAATTATATTTCACCAACCCAAGTCAGTCTGCTAGAACAACAAATACTTAATAGCATCATATCAAGTTCCAATGACTCACCATTGACATCAAACTCATTAGGCGATGAGTTTTCCTTATCATTTGGCTCATGCAGCTTCTGCTGTTTCTTTAAACCTTTTGTCTTTTTTACAATGGGCAATCCCCCATATGCAATCTTTTGAAGAACCCCATCATCTCCAGCTGATTTTACTATCTGACAAGCCGACTCCTATATGAAGCAAGAGCAAGCAGGTCATGAATAAAGATGCATTATAATTGTGGTCTCGCAGCAACCATAGAGAGAACCCACAGTAGCTAAGAAGTACAGATATCTAAAACTCACTGGACCAAAACCACGAACTCCATGGGAGTAGTCACTCCCCAGAAGCAGGGCAAGTGCAATCTGAAAATCATAACTAGCTGAGTTAACAAAAGAGGTAACACATAATAATTGAGGGAAGATTGCAACATAGTTTATGCCTGCAGGCACACGCAAAACGAAATCACCACATAGCCTTATCTGTCCATCATGTGCAAGGTGACAAACGTCTAGAGGTACTTCAAGAACAATGAAGAGAGTGACATATCTCATGAGCAGATGCATGGGCCGATAAGAGAATTACCAACGATTTTCTTCCAAATCCAAGCTGTCTCTCTATGTCTGCCATTTCGTAACAGATAACAAAACCACCATCACCTGATTCACACGGCAACTTTTATTGTTATTTGGACATAAAAATTCAATAACAAGTCCCTTTTTTCGCAAGAAAAAAAAATACAAGGATGACTTAAAGATGTCCAAAAAAGACAGGTTAATTTCTATACTTACCAAGGCAAATGTCTCTGTAAACTGTCTTTGCTCCAAAGAGGAAAACATCTGAATCGGAGGTGAAGCATCCATCCTAATAATTGCAGCAAAGTCATGGCAATGGAATATACACTGGCAGGACTATTAATAAAACAGGATTTGTGCTCACACATAGTGATTCTGAGTTTAACAGTGCACACTGAGCTTCAGCTTCCTCCATCCTGAATAATAGGCATGACAAGTTAGCAAGTTTCATCGCTACGTTGTAAATATTTTCTAGACAATTCATCTATTTTTTCATAAATCTGTAATTTCTAATGCTTAGAAGTTAAAACATTCTTTCGCAAGGAGGTAAGGCGATCAATAGTTGCTCAAAGCACTTTTCAGCCAAAGCGTTTGCAAAGGGAAAATTGGAAACAAAAGTTTCAATTAATCATATTCAACAATGGACGGTAAGGCATCTATTTTGCAAAACCGATGTACTGAATGCAATTACAAACACAGGTGTATATGTTGCACTTGTTACATCTCATGGCAAAATAAAAGGCTTTGTTGGGTTTGATCTCCACTTTCTCTTACAAATGAACACTTTCTGCCTTACTACTACAGTGATTCCTAGCATACTATGAATAATGCTAAGTACTGTGAAAAACCTTACCCATCTAAGCAAGGAATTCCAAGTGCCATACCCAAAACCTTCGCCTCTTTGATCATGCGCGAGAACTCAGAGCCCATGTTTCTTTTCAGTGAAGCTAAGTTTTGTAGATTTGTTTCTTCTCGATTAACCTGCCCTCACTGAGGTTAGTATGAAAACACAATGCAAAGGATGTCCAAAGACCATACAGCTTGGATCAGGGGAGATAGAACAGTAATGCAAAGTACAGTAGATAGTGTGAACGATACCTCAATTCCCGAATTTAGACGACGCCTGTAAGTGGATAGTTTGATTGCAGGAATGGATCCATCTGAATAAAAGAAAGATCATGGCTCAAATACTCGGTACATGTCTTCTAGATGAACCAGTGAAAATGGCATAATGTAACATGCCATGAGACGAAACAAGGACGACTTTTCTTAGTTAGAGAAAGGAGAGAAAACAAGCATCTTTTTTAAACAAAAATCCAGTTTTGTGTGGTCATGACACAGAATTATGACAAAGAGAGGAACTTTCACAAAAATTTTGTGCCGAAACTTTCAATTCAGCACATAAGAGAACCTTCTCCTCAGCAGATGGAGTCATGGCCCATCACGTATTGGGTAGCACCAAAATCGACAAACGAACGAAGCTTCACTACGGTAACCTTCAAGGAATTAAACTTAATGCACCGACCTGTAGCTCAGCAGGGATCGGCAAAGTAAAAGAGGCAAGGAGAAGCAAGACTTTTGACGATGACCCAACAAGCGAACTTTCACTCCAGGAGCAACAAGAAGGCAAGAGCCCGGACCTGTGACGAAAATGAGGCCGCAGTTGAGAGCAAGGAGAGCTCTGACCCGGTGGAAGAGGCCCTTGAGATAAACCTTCTCCTTCATACAATTGTGGGACTTGCTCACGTTCTGCAGCTGGACCATCCAACACGAGAGATCGATGCACATTCTCCTGTTCCTGCACCCAATTCAAGAACGTCCGGTGACACACACGTATGCAAACAGACCCGAACACCCTCTCGAAGAATCAAGAACAGACAAACAAGAAGCAGCAGCTCGACGCAGGGAGAGACACAGAGGGGAAGCTCACTGAAGGTGGTGAAGAGGGATGGTTTTCTTGCACGATTCCAGGATGTCCCACAGGTTCTTCACCCCCATGCTCGCTCTCTCTCTCTCTCTCTCTCTCTCAGTGACAAAGCGAGAGCGACTTCGAAACATTTTGAAAAGATGCAAAGTCCAGTTTTCGAAATGAACCGAGAAAAGCGGAGAGCAATTCATAGGCCGGGCCGAACTATTCGGTCCGGGCCGGGCCGATCTACTGAACCGGCCCGGTAGCTGTAGAGAGAGGGAAAAAAATAAAAAAGGGGGAAAAAATATCGTGTTATTTATTTTTTGTATGTGATTTATCATGAGTTTAGTAATGGTTTTAAGTTTAGAATTTTCTTGGTTGTTCTACTTGTCCATCCAAAAAATTGTTAGAGAATAAATTTCGAAGAATATTATTACATTTGCATCTTAAAAATTGTGAGAAATCGATTGAAATGCTGCTCGGTGGTTAAAATCTTGGGAAAAATTAATGGGAGAAAAAAAACCTTCTCGCAAATCTCTTATATTTTCATAGATGTGTGTTTTTAATTTTTCTCTCGATGCTCACGAATATACAAAACACGATATGAAAAGGAAAATCTCCAAGGCGTTTGCGTGGAATCAACGATTGTCTCTTCTTCTTTTTTCATTTCTATCTTTTTTTGTTAAAAAAAACACCAACACAAACAATCTCTAAACTTTGAATTAATGTACAGTGCCATCCTTTTAAACTTTTTAATTGGTTCGATGTAACCCTTGAACTATTCTCAAATGCTCAACATAATCCATAAACTAATTTATAATGTTCAATATTCTCCATCACCGAGATTTTGAGTTTATAGAATTTGCTAATGTGGATTTCAAGCCATTGAAATATAGCTATGGACGTTAGAATAGAAGATGCAGATTGTCTTACGCCATCATATCATCAATTTTGATTTGGAAAACATATATATACACGCACGACGCTCGTCTCTTTCGTAAAAAAAGGAAAAATAAAAGTGGGTAATCGACTATTAGATGAGACCTGCCTCCGATCTCCATCTTCTTGGAGCACCTCCCATGGCTTACCCCGTCAATGTCGACGCCGTCTATCAAACATCATTGATGAAACCTTGATTTTTAAGCAATATGTTTCGTTTTTCTTCAAACCCTGATTTTTGTTTCCGGAAGAATTCTAGGAGTTGGTCCAAAAGAAAAGCAGGAGATCATAGAATTGCATACCGACTTGGCTTTTGAAACGTCCATCCTAGCTCACGATGATTCAACTCATCAATGACATTTTTTATTTGTGGCTTGATTTAACGGAAGGACTAGATTGAATACTTAAAAATAATTTAAGAGCCATATTACATCAATTAAAAGTTTAAATATGACATTACATATTAATTCATAATTTATGGATTATTTTTATCATTATATCTACTGTTTTTTTTTCTTCCTTTTCAAGAGGAAGTCAAAAACTATGCTGATCGAATGGCAACTTGTGAAAGAGCCAACCAAATGTGAAGAGCTATGGTGGGTAGGACTCGATTGTCAGAAATGTAGCATTGACGGTGATATGTTGCCACTATTCCTCCTACTATAAAGAGCAAGAAATCGACTTTGGTTTTCCTTGTAGATGGAAAAAGAAATGATCTTTGCTTCGGTGGACCGACCACCTACCCTACCAATTTTACGGTACGGCTCAATTATCTCCCCTCCGTGGTCGAAGCAAAAATTCGAGAACCATTTATTGTCGAAATAAGTCGTTCGGTCACATGTGCATCGCAAATTGTCGCGAATTGCATTTCGCGTGCTGAAAGAAATACAGGGATTCGCTCGACGTTGTACCACGTTATAAAGTCGAATGGGTCATTTCGTTCTTTTCGCAATTTGGGCACTAAATTTAAAGGCGTTACCCTACCATTTTGTCAGCATCGGAATCTTTCCCGTAACATACCAAGACCAAAGTTTATGAAACGAAATTGTGAAAGAATAGAAATGTCGCGATTGCATTTTGGAAAGGCAGGTCAACTGCCGTAATTGCCCAAAAGGGAAATCCATCTACAACCGTCCTGAATTCCTCTATTTGTTCTTTTAAGTCATTTTCTTACTTTTTGACTTTTGCTCTGCTTTTTATAGAGTGCTGAAATTGAACCTCGCACTTACGATACGAACGTCCCAAATATCAATTAGTTATCGAAAGAAACTTAGAGTCCCTAAAATTTTCTTTTGACCGAATTGTGGCTTCTCTTTTTTAATATTAAACATTTTTCCACTTTCCAACATGACATGCTACTGACCGGCTGCCGACCTCACTAAACGAGTAGGGGTAATCGTAATTATTAACTGTTGATAAGCTTTTCCTAGATACGGAAATTAGAAAAATCAAGAAAATCATTGGATAAAGTAACACGTTATCGTCCAAGGGCATCACGTTAATCAGGCCGAACCAAAACTATATTATATATAGACTAAATCAAAGCCTTAAATAAAGGATAAGTATACGTAAAGTCCTAAAATTTATTATGAAAGTGCAATTGAGTTTTGAAACTTTATAAAAATATAATAAGGTCCTATAACTTATCACGAAAGTATAATCGAGTCTTACAACTTTAAAATAATGCAATCAAAGGAATGACTTGCTTGGGCTAATTCGATAATTTCTGAAATTTAATTATACTTTTTGAAAGTTTTAGAGCTCAATTGCATTTACAAATAAATTTTCGAACTTAATTATATTTTTCTAAAGTTTTAGGACTCAATTACATTTTCTGAACAAGTTTTAAGCATTCCGATGCAATTATAAATAAATAAATAAAAACATCTCGGCCTGTCTTCTACGTGCGCAGCGCCCCCAATTTCGGACCAAACCCCCGTCGACTCCGAATCGAATTCGGAATCTCTCGCTCTCTCTCTCTTGTCTTCTCTCCCTCGTCACTCTCTCTCGCTTCCGGAGCACGCCGGCGATGGCGCTGCAGCTGTGGGAGACCCTCAAGGGCTCCATCGTCGCCTACACCGGCCTCTCCCCGGCGGCCTTCTTCACCGTCCTCGCCCTCGGCCTCGCCGTCTACTACGTCGTGTCCGGCCTCTTCGGCTCGTCCTCCGACCGCCACCAGCGGCCGCGGGACTTCCAGGACCAGATGCAGCCCCTCCCCCCGCCCGTCCAGCTCGGCGAGATCTCCGAGGAGGAGCTCCGGCAGTACGACGGCGCCGACCCCAAGAAGCCCCTCCTGATGGCCATCAAGGGGCAGATCTACGACGTCTCCCAGAGCAGGTACGCCCGCCGGGCCCCCCTTGTTTTTTGGGCCGCGTCGGATGAAATCGTTACGCGCTCGTCGCGCGGTTCCGGTCGTTTTGCCTGCGGCGGCCGTGGGTTGCCGGATCGGATCGTCGCTCTGTCGGGATGAACTTTGCTCGACCGGGTCAAAGCTTGAGTAGTCCGATTATTTGACCTGTGATTGAAGATTCTTTGACCGATTCCGATGCGATGTTCTTTCTAGGACGGATTATTGTATTGAAGATGCCCTGCCTCGTGACTCTGAGTCGGTAGAGTTTTGATGGAGTTTAGGGTTTTATTATTTCAGCTGCTACAGTGGTTTTCGGGGACTCTTCGTGTTTAGTGTCGTAGTTCCTGAGGATTTGCAGCTTCGGTAGTTTTTCCTTTAACCCTTTCTCGTGGTTGGTGGCCGGCGCCTGCGTCAAGGTTTGATCTTTTGCGCGTTTGATGCCATTGGGTTCTGGAAAGTGTTCCGGTTCCGTGCTCGTGGTTTGAGATTTAGGGGTGTGGGTTGTCCGTTTAATTTGATGCAGTCTAATATGAGATGTTCTTTGAGGCTTATTCATATGTGTGCTCTATTGAGCATAGTCGATAAGGAAAATTGTAAGTTGCCCCATAGACACGTGATGTTGAGGTTGGAAAGTAAATCTCGTGTGCGGCTATACCTTGTAGAGTGGTGTCGCCAAACCATTTAAATGTCCTCGCTTGCATTTAGTTTCACCTGATGTGGAAAAGTCACAAATACTGAACATACCTAATTAGTTGTTCATGTCACGTCGGCACATGGCGTCTCCGTTACATGACGATGTTCCTTGTTGTCGAGGATTAAAACATTTTATTGAATGTCTCAGTGAGTTCCACCCGTGGGACTTCTTTGGAGTTATGTTTAGGAGAATCATGGATATGTCTCTTGAGAGAAGAGCAGGTGCTTTTCTCATGGAAAACGAAGTCTATGGTGTTATAGAGCCACGTAATTGAACACGTGGCGCCAGTGAGCTGCTTGGTATAGTTGTTCATAGCTACAATTCAATTTGGTGTCCAAACAACAGGATGGTGGATGATTGCTCTCAGTTGCTTTAACATGAGATAGTGTCTCGCTTAGTATCTAGAGCTCTTTGCCATAAGCCACGGAAGTTTTGGGAATCATCGTTTTGTATATAACCTGCTGCTCTGATCTTAGTACTTCTGCTGGTCCATCCTCTCACTGAATTCTAATTTGAGGAAGTTAAGTTCATTGGTGATCGAGTGTAGAATTGGGTGATTTCAATCGAATGGACAGCTGGTCTTAGGTGCTACACAAAAATGGCATGTTTTTATATATGTCGGCTGATTCAAATTCATCATGGTTAATTAAAAGTTCTGATTTCAAAATATGATGTGCTGTTTACTTTCTTAAAACATGAGTTTAGTCCAATAGTGGCCAAATATAAATAGTTGTACTAATAGGCAAAATGATAATTATGAAAGTCTCCCTGGGGACATGATCACCTTTTCTTTTCTCTTGTAACATCCGATGGTGCCTATAATGTAATTTTTCTGCAGGATGTTTTATGGGCCAGGGGGTCCTTATGCTCTGTTTGCTGGGAAGGATGCAAGCAGAGCTCTTGCAAAGATGTCATTTGAAGAGAAAGATCTGACTGGGGATATATCTGGTCTTGGCCCATTTGAACTCGATGCTTTGCAGGACTGGGAGTACAAGTTCATGAGCAAGTATGTTAAGGTTGGAACCATCAAAACCATCCCAGTGACGGAAGGAGCATCCACTGCTGAATCTGCAGAAGTGGCTGATAAGGATGTGCCTAAGACAAGCGAAGATGGCCCATTAGAGAGCACTGAGGCTAAAACTGAAGAAACCCCTTCATCAGTCAAACCTGAGGATGCTGAATGAGCGAGGCTTGGAGAGTACTGTTGTCTGCGTGCTTCTCAGTTATCACACCCATATTCCAAAAATAACTTACTGTTATGAGGCCTTGAACACTGTACGCCAATTCTCATGGATATTTAGTTCTTCAAATAATGTATTTGGCACCCAATGAACTTAGGTATGTCGGATTTTGGAGCTGTGACTTGTATTATGCCTTGTGGCGGTGTGATAATGTACACTGTAAATGAGGATCTTAGAATATATTTTCTCCTTGAGAATGGTACAGGCGCGTGACAGGAGCGGATATGGTTGATCAATGCAGGTTTCACCTGAACGGCAATGGACTCCATGAGGTCCTGCAGTATACTAGTGTCATGTGTCTGATGTTTTCTGGTGCTTTTTGTTGCGAGTATCTAACTATTAGGTTCAAGAACTTGTCGGTTCAAAGTTCGGTATGGGAGGGTCCATTTTGGATTGGTTTGCGGTGAGTCGGGAGGAAAGCCATGGAAGTATGTCTCAGCATTTTGCATCTTATTGGTACACACGGCACATATGCTATTTTTCTATATCCGATGCATACCATCTTCAACTACATTGATATGCATCTGGTTGTTCATGTTCTTTGGATGGGACAAGAAGGATGTACAAGGATATGGTAGGGGGTGCGCGCTACGGCCAGAGGAGTTGGGTGAAAAAGAAAGAGAAGAGGAATTGGGTGATAAAGAAAGAGAATCATAATACGTATGCATTGGTTTTAGTATTTTGGATGCATATTCAGTTCTAAGATTGAGTGGGCAAATTTCTTTTTTGCCATCGCTATCATTTTAGATAGTATAGATCCAGATTTTCTCAAGGAAAAGAATGGCCTTCTGTACTGGGACTGTAGTTTTATAGAAACACCTACAGCGTCTGGTGTGTTAAAGGCAACGTATAGCGCGTCGCCTTAAATTCCAGCCTCCTGTTGTACTGCCACTTGCAAGTATACTTGTATTCAGCGGAGGCCCAGTTCGAACTAAAGAGCCGGTTTACCGTGATCGTCTTTTGACACGTTCGTCACGTTTTTAGACTACGCTTGATCAGGAGATAGTTTGTCAGCTGTGGTTAACCAACTTGACATATACTTAGAGAGGGATTAAAATGGATCAACAGGTAGGATGGTAGATATGTCATCAATTTAGTCAAAACGCGCAATGAAGACAATTGTATATCATAAATTCCGCCCATGTTGAAGCCTGACATTACAGGCCGGTTGAAAATGACCTCATTGACTACAACTGCAACTTGTAACCAAGAAGAATTTTAAAGGGTTTGGTCTACCAAAGAGGTGTTGTTTTGGCATTTCTGGTCGTAGGCATCGAAAGCGACTTGGAATTGGCATCTGATTACGTGTTTTATGCACTGTTTGGAAGATGTTTTCCGGACAGCACAACGAAACAATCCAAAACCACCGAATTCGTCCACAGAGCACGCCTCGCTATACCCAGGGTACTTTCTTATTTCTCTCTTGGAGCCACTTCATATGCTGCTTTTCGTGCAGTATTTTGGTTCTCGTAAATCATATAATACTAGGAGGGTGATCCCGCCGATGTTGTCGGCGTGGCGTGGCTGGCGTGGGACCACAAGGCTATATCGCTTTCATAGGTTGGCAGTGATTGAGCGAATGTGACATCATGTCAGTCTTCGTTGAGTGCATAGAGGTATGCAGTAATTGTCCAGTTCCCTTTAAAATTGATTCTTGAATGAAGCTGCCTCGCCACTGACTTCCAATTAGTCAGTCTTTTAGTGTCTTTGTGAAGTTACACCGATATTATCGCACTTCGGCGCTGTGATCGGATAATGCGATCCTATCAGATGGCAAATTCTCAAATGGCACATCTCAAACGGCATGTTTCGATAGGAGCTCTTGGGTGAATTGGCTGTGATGGGGCATGTGGAAGAAACTGAATTGACAAGGTTCCTCTCAATGAAGGAGACAAGAGAATGACATGGTACAAGCGTGAACGACATCTTTTAGGGCATAATACTGACAAGAGCCATAGGTACTATTACAGATCAACTTAGGTATGACAACTTTAGCAACAGGACATGAATGGTGCATCTTAACCTTGATGGTCAAGCCCACATCTTGTTATATGTCACTAATGGGCTTGTTTTATTGCCCGTTGTGATCATGATTATTTTGAAAGAGAGAGCACACGTTGAATTTTTTGGTCCCAAGGTACTTGAATTATGATTGAATGCAAAAGTCTTGTCTGTCCTGTTACAGATCCTCTATAAGTGTCCTCATCCGCCAGTCTGAAACCCAGTTTCTTCCTTGCTTCAGGTTTCTCTGCTAATACAGATTCCTTACCCATGAGAATTCATACTGCTTCACTTCTCTTCGCAGTGATTGTTGTGGCAACCATTCACGTCTCAAGCTCCAGACAACCTCTTGGGTTTACGTATGCAGAGTACATCCCTGTCTCTGATTTAGTAACCACGTCGTCTTCTCCAGGATCAGAGCATTTTCTTACCGCCAGTCCTCCCATTTCGATGTCTGAGAGCTCCAAGGAGAATCAGATATGTGTTTCCCATCAAGTTGTTCCAAGTGGACCAAACCCACTTCACAACTGATTGAATTCTCTCTCTCTCTCTCTCTCTCTCTCTCTCTCTTATTGGGCAGTGGTGGATTGGTATTGAACTGAGGGATACTTTTGGTTCTCTCACTGAACAAGGGAAAGAAGAATCCCTTCTGAGATCTATGCATTATGTGAGCTAATTTTCTAGCCACCTTGTTCTTGGAAGAACCAACTGGTAGCCGTGATTGAAGCTTGAAGCTCCAGGATATATGCGGATAAGTGATGTACTATTTCAATTGCAGATTGTTAGAAAGGAACTGTGTTATCAATCACAGTTCATGTTGCTGAGATGCTCATTCACTCAGCTCGGTATTGGCAAATTAATAGTGTCGGTTTTCCTTCCCGTATGAGATTATACTAAAGAGTCAATTTCAGTTTCTCTGAGACAACATAATATTGGATTAGATAGCAGATGTTTGTAAAATATGGAGGGTTGACACTCTTCAGTTTGACTGATCGCGTGGAGTTTTACTTTATACTGATCCCAAGATCATATGTGTTACTCCTATGTTAGGGAAAGACAGGAATCTCAGAACTGGAAATAGCCTTCCGGTTAGTGTAGCAACCGCTAGATTTCAAATTGCTGCCAAAAGATGGAAAAGGAAAGGAAAGGCAGTTCCTTGAAGCCTTGTATCAATTTTGTGGATGTTTTGACATAGCCTCCCTTCACATTCGTGATGTCTGATGTCGATTAATTTTGCATATCCAATCGGTCTTTCTATCAGTATATGATGCACGATCTTGTTTTTCTTTTTTTCTTTATATATAATGCATGATCTTTAAGTGGTGATAAATTATCTTTCTGTTTCAAAAACAGAGAATGAATCAAGGATGAGCAAGAAGATAAAAGGCATGCATCACAAGCTAGATCCAATTTGTATGTAATACAACCTTGGACTATTAGAAGTTAGAAATTCTTTTAATCTAGGCATCAGAAAGATGTCAAACAGAATAGTTTGACTTTAGTAGGTGATATTGAAAGAATCCCAGGCTTTTAAGTCAAGACAAAACGAGGGGAAATGTGGACTCTGATCATGGTTGCAAGATGAATGAAGAAACAGAAGCATAAAACAGAGAATTTAGCAGAAATGAAGAAGCTGGGATCTGCTTTATTGATATTAGAATGGAGAAGTTGGTACTTCTCAGTACATCATCTTCTCTTTGCAAGTCAACTTCCTTATTTTTATTCAGCTGATGATGAATGCATATTTTAGGACCACCAAAGTTTAAGGATCAATTATTTTCTCATATATCATACAAACTCCCAACTATTATAGCAGAAGTCAGAATGGACGATCAACGTTTGCACACTTCTCTCATCTGATTTGTACGCTTCAACAGAATCATGACTCGCCAGGTTATGCTCGGTCAACTGTTAAAGTATACATCAGAGCAACAAATACTCGAGCAGTGAATTTCCGAGCACGATGACTGACAAGAAGCAGTGATAATATTTGGTCATACGCCCGATTTCATCTCATTTATATCCTAATCTAACAAAGAAGCCACGCACGGTGACGGCATTCTTTCTGACTTTGTGGATTTAATTATCCAAGAGATTTGTCAACTGTTCATTCTTTATTTCTTAAAGTACTTCTCACATGCATCATTCTCTTCTGGTAGCCCCCGCATGCTCCGAAGCATTGTCAAAAGTCATCATAAATTCAGAATAGGAATATCTCTCGGGTATACTTTGCATTATATATGCAGAAATCAAGGCATGAGTTTCAAAATGTTAGAAAATGGGCTCATCGAACCAAACAAGCAAACGAGAAAAAGAGTCACTTTACAAAACTTTCTTGCCAAATGTTACATCCTACTAGGACAGACAACCTGCTATTCTTGACAATTTGATATGCACTCCTCTTTGTCTTGATGGTTTGAAAAGCTCAGATTTCGTTGCTGATTTGAAAAGCATGCCATTGTCTTTAGTTGGACCTAGCAGCAGAGTTTCCGAAACGAAGTTTGTGTCCTACGTGTGTTGTTAGTATGTGAACTGACAAATGTCTTGGACGAAGTTCACACAGGACATGGCGTCAGATCAGACGGCTTGAGAAGTCGGCGAAGATCCGGGAATTAGGCAGAATGGTACTGCCTGCTGTATATGAAGGGCCTGCAATTTTCCTTTTCTTTTTATTTTATGGAAAGCGACCACTCGAAAGTCAACTTATATAGTTTTCTAGAGGCATGCGATTTGCTAACATGAAAGAAAGTCTTAGCATCGTGTAGTTTAACTCAGAGAAAAGAGTTTGAATTAGTCTTTCAACAATATTAAATCTGATACTCTGTATAGTGCTCATAGCTAGGTTGGTCCCTTCTTCTTGTTGGTGCTGAGCCATCTTTGATCACCATCTCTCAATACTCACAAAATTCATTATTAATTACAACTCAGATTTCTCTGCACTATATAACTCAACCGAGGCTGGTCCATTATACATAGACTAGACTCTTGAACCTGCCAAAGCATTCAAAATTCTACCAACCTATCATTCAACCAGTATACTATTTCCGGGTCTTTTCCCACCTTGAGAACATGAAAGCTCACAAGTCTCATCTTCTGCTTGTCATGATCTTCATGATATCAGCTCTGTTCCAAGTCACCAGTGGCCGTCAGATCAATGAAGGCACCGATGGAGTGAGCAAACAAAGATTATGGGCCAAGTATTCTCCTATCTTCTTCCAGAGCATCACTTCATTTCGCAAATCTGCCAAATCCGGGGGCGAGAAACATGGCTCGATGCACGTGGTATCACGCAGACTTGTCCCGTGTGGACCCAATCCACTTCATAACTGATTTGATTGTGCAGAGTGTCATCTGATCCCTGTTCTTCCATTTTCTTTATAATAAGCGAGTCTGTACAGAGGTTAAAATGATTTTTCGACTTTTGTCTGGTGAGATACTGTCTCCAAAGAGGAAGGGAGGGGGATTATTAGCTACTGTTTGAGCGAGCCTTAAAGAGAGTATTACCGAAAAGGTTTGTTTCAATCTATATTTCATCTGCATGTGTACTCAGTTTGAGAAGTGATACTGCCCTTTATGGGAACATGAACACTTGATAAATGATAACAGAGTTGTCATTAGAATACTGCAGCTAATCAGATGGATGGATGATTCGAAAGGGACGCATCCTGCAATTCGCTTCTGCGAAGCAATCCCAGTAAAAGGATTCACACGAGCAGTGATGACAGGCATGCCGAAAAGATCAAGACTGCACGTTCGAAAGAGCTTTTACATTAGCTGCCTGGAGTAATAGGAAAAATTTTTCAGCATGAATCTAATGTGAAAAAGAAAAAGATTGCTCAGCAGATATTGAGACTCAAGATGTTACCTATTGTCCATCAAGTTCTAGCTATTAGCCCTGCGTATTATCCATGGACAACTGATCTTTGTCAGAATGGAGTGTGGCAGTAAGAGACTCATTCTGTCAATGGTTCAGAGGAAGTGTCCATAGGGAAATTGATCTGAATCTCGAGCACTCGAGAAACGCACGTTTTGAGCAACTAATTTGGCTTGAATCGGCTCTATCTAGACCAATTTTGGATTAGAATATAATCTTATATCTCAAATTCCATTTGTTTTCTCGTTCATATTAGTTGAGATTGATGGACTAATGAATGTGGAAACTGTCACTTACCGCCAAAACTTATAGATTTTCTTGGACCCTAACAAGCACAAGTCCACAAGTAATTAGGATAACAGCAAACATGAATGCCCTGATCATTTTGCTTATGCCAAAGACTATAGCTTACTGAAGAAAGATAGCTAATTCCATTTCAAATGCAGGAGAATGTTTAGGGCCAGTGAAATTGTCACCAGCCCAGCACAGATGAGGCCCATTGGGCCGGACCCAGCTCAACCTAAACTTCATTTAGGTGGGCGGGCTTGGACAAGCGACAATCCTCAACATTCGACTTGCCCAAACTCGACTCATTTGTTACGATTGCAGTTGGGTCAAGTGCAGTTTATTATCAACCAAAAAAAAAAGTACGGTTTATTCCACTGAGTTTAAGCGTATATGCAATTTGGTCCTCTAACTTTTTATTTTATGCAATCGATTTCCTCCATCATTCTTTATTTGTGCGATTTGGTCCTCTGAGTTTTATTTCGTTTATTCAAGTCCTCCGACGTTCTTTATTTGTGCAGTCAAGTGATTCATTTACCCGTCATATCTAACATTGTCATATTAGGGTTTCCATTTTCTTTCTTTTTTCATGGCTAGTTTTTCGCTAATTTGGCGCCACCTTAGCATTGCAGGACATTTTATGCCACAATGACAATGTTACATCGCTAATTAATCCGACAATACAACAAGAGAAGAACGATTGAAGGATTCGATTGCGCGAATCGAGAAAGTTACAAAACGAAAAAGATAGGGGACCAAATCGCATGGGATATATGCTTAGAGGACTAAAACTGCGCTCAACCGTGTTCTTCTCACGTCGCGGATCGGTACGGGCCCTAACCTTTTAGGGCTCGGTCCCCACTCCGTCCCGACCCCGAACCAACGTCTTAGGAAACCTGAAAACAAGGTTCGCAAGGCCCGACCCGAGAGCTCGGGTCGTGGACCGGAGTAACCGGAACCCGCATAGAGGCCCATACCCAAGTAAAACTTCCCAGGCCCAAGCCCAAGCCCAGGCCCAGGCCCAGGCCCAGGCCCGGTAGGCCCTCATCATTTTTGTCCGAAGAGCGAGCACGCACGCCCGCACGCGCACGCAACCTCCTTGTCCCCACTCACGGGAGTGTCCAGTTGCTGCCCGCAACCGAGGCCATTGGGGGATGGGCGCGGGGGGCACATCTGGAAAATCACCCACCGAGCGTCGCCCCGCGAAATGCCGAATCTACCCCTCCGCCCCCCGTATCCAACCCCAAATCTCCTCCCGGTCTTCCCCCACCCACTCGCGCGAGCCAACTTCTGGGTCGAGCTTCTTCCTCCCGCTTTGACTCCCAATCCGACGAGGAAAACAGAGGCGAGCGCACGCGGCCGTCAATGGCCACGGTGGCGATGTCGTCGCCGCCGTCGTCGCGGGAGGCGCGGGATTCGAGGGGGGTCGTCCGTCGTGATATCCGCAGACGGAGGAGGACAGAAGCGTCCAGGGAAGGGGGGAAAGTAAAGCGGCAGTAGAGCGGGCGTAACGGACCCCACCCACCACCATTCCATTCCATTTCGACGACAAAGATCGAAAAGGGAAGAGAGGAGAGGGAGGGAGTGCGGACTTCAGAGCTTCGCTTCTCGATTCGCAGCAAATCCGAGATCGGCAACACGTGGTCCTCGAATTTACCCTTTTGCCCCTCCCCTCCTCCCCTATAACGCCTTCTCGCATATGCGCTCTCTCTCTCTTTCTCGCTCTCGCTCTCGCTTTCGTGCGGTCTCTTCTTTTACTCCAACGTGCGCGGAGAGAGAGAGAGAGAGAGAAAGAGAGAGAGTGAGAGGTGGTGCGGTGGGGGGGAAGTGATTTCACGGGAGTGGGTCGAGGGCCGGTGATCGGCGCCGGAGAGGGCCGGGGCTCCGGCGGGGGTGGGGGGAGGGGAAATGGCGGACGACGGCTCCGACGAGTGGTTCCCCGCGGGCTGGACTGTGGATGTCAGGGTGAAGCGGAGCGGCCGGAAGGATAGGGTAAGGCTTGATTTTGTTTCAGCTTCACGGAGGGAACGGGGAGAAGAGCTTCGGTTTTGCGTCCTCCTGTCTATTAATTCGTTCCGCTGCGGATGGATATGCTCGGTCGGGTATCTTTACCTTTGTGCTCCGGTGCTCGTTTAGCCCGGGAGGTTTTTTCCTGTTAGTTCCGGGTGGCTTTCAATTTTGCAATTTGGGGTTGCTGTTAGCTGCTTGCTTCGAGTTAAGCTATGTCGCGGGCTGGCCATTGAAATTGGCATTGTTAACGTGGGTTTTGGAGGTACTTGCTCATTTGATTGCGTATGCTGCGGTTGGGGCGCCGAGGGAGATGCCCGGGTCTTTCTCCTGGTCGTCCGAAGTGTCGGGTTGCATGCAGTGTTCAGGGCTCTGTGGTTAAAAAAAAAAAAAGAAAGGAAACGGGTGATAGGTCAACAGCTTTCGATGTCTCCGTTTGTTAGTTGGAAATTAGTTACTGGTGTTTGGATGGAGGGAACTGTGGGGAATAGAAGGGGGAAATAGTAAGATGCCTTTTGGCGGGATGGCGGTTTTGGCGGGATGGCGGTTTCGTAGCAAGAAAGCGGGAAGTTTGGGTAAGTAAAAGGAAAGGAGTTGATCTTCCTCATAATTAGTTCCACGATTCCTTCCAAAAAGTGACGGGTTATGAACGGAAATGGAAATCTAACTCCCTCGAAGCGTAAACTGGCAACTAAAGATATCGAAGCAAAAACCGCTCATTTCAAGAGCACTTGGTACTGGTCAGTTCATTTCCGTTTCTTTAGATGCCAGTTTATGCTTCGATGGTGTTAGATTTCCGTTTCCATTCATAGTCCCATCACGTTTGGAAGGAATTATAGAACTAGTTTTGGGGCAGATCAAACTCCTTTCCTTATGCTTGCCCCAACTTCCCGCTTTCTTGCTATGTTACCGCCATCCCGCCAAAAGTATCGTACTATTTCCCTTTCTCTTGATCTTGTTCTCTTCTTTCAAGGCCACGTTGTCCATAAATAGTTGTAACCTTATTACCGATCAAGATATGCGGGTTTTCACTTCCATGCTCTTACATTAAGAGAACATCCATTTTCCTTTCCTCCTCCACTCGAACTCTGAAGGTTTTCGGGAACAAATGTGTACGTGATGTGACTGTACTAGTTCAGTCTATGACAGCTTATATAACTTTCCTTTTTCTATTGAGTAAGGAAGGAGAGAGTGGATCATATTTGCTTCCTTCTCTTAGCTGATTTAATGAATTTCAGCACAGAACCGAGATGAAAGCATTCTGTAATAAATGCATGTGCGGTAATCTGGGAATGGTTTGGCTTCAGTTTATTCCTTTGGTCATGAGATCTAACGTCTCAATTTATTTCCGAAATTTTTGGTAGTTGCGACTTTTACGGGGTTTCCATGTCCGTGCAGCTTTACACCTCTCCTGATGGAATCAGATTTTCTTCCAAGGTGGAGGTGTTGCGCCATCTGAAAACTGTACAACACAATTCTCCTCAATCGAAAGAGGAGAAAAATGTCCTCCTTCAGCAATCTGTGGGCAGTGCTTGTGATGGCATTGCACACGTCAACTCTTTTCCATCAAAAGAGGATAAAAAGGTCCACCCTGATCAATTTGACAAAAATTGCAATGATCACATTGTAGGAAACTGCACCCCTCCGTCCAAAGAGGAGCAAAAGATTGGCCTTGAGCATTCTTCAAAAGATTTTTCGTGCAATACTGTAGAGAGCGGCTCTCCTACTTTCAAAGGGGAGAAAATTGTTTGTGGTGGTGCTGTAGACAGCTGTACTCTTCTTCCCGTAGGACAGAAGGTTGATCTTGATCGACCGATGAAAATGGTTTGTAGTGAAAGTGCAGAAAACCACTCTACTTTAATCAGAGAGGAGGACAAGGGCAGCCATCAGCAGTCCCCAAAAGATGTTTTCAGTGACACTCCATGGATCAGCTCTTCTACTTTTGAAGAGGAGAAAATATGCAGCCTTGAGGAATCTGCAAAAGAAGCTCATGAAAACAAGATAGAAAGTGGCTCTCCCAATTTGAGGCAGAAGAACAAAGCACGGCGTCAGCAGCCTGCTGTAAATGTTCGTGAAAGAGTTGTTTCCATTGTCTTGTTTTGATGATTGTGCTGTATTATTGTCTTTCACTTCTAATTTAAGTTTTTGACGTTTCAAGCAATCTAGGTTGTAGTTGAAAAGGTTGTGGCAGAAGGGTTACCCGAGGGATGGACCAAAGAAATGAAAGTTAAAAGGAAGAATGGCACTGTCGTCAGGAGAGATCCGGTATTTGATCTCATCTCTTGTTGTGCTCATACTGAAGTGGTATCAATTTCCAATCTTTTGTATGCCGCTTCCATCAACTTTCATATTTTAAATTCAGCATTCTTCTACCAATGCTTTGCATCATAGCTTAATCTTCCTTTATGTCTAGCTCGGACTCGATGCAATCCAAGCGGGCAATGCATGAGCTATCCTTCACGCTTTTATTTTATATATAAAACCATCTCAGATTTTTTTTGCGTTCCTAGACCCTGGAAATGGTTGTTTTTGAAGTGGCATCCAATTTCTGCAGTACTACACTGACCCTGTGAGTGGATATGTATTCCGTTCGATGAAAGATGTCCGTCGCTATCTTGAAACTGGGGACATTGGGAGGCTTGCATATAAGCCCCTAGACAGAGATGAGATTGATGCTGATTTAGAAGACAGCAAAATCACTGTGAGTGAGTATGAAGTTTTTGTTTTGCCATCAGTCAACTTCTAATTTCCCTTTACTTTGCATGAATACCTCAGTTCTCAGCTGGCACACCGTTTGTACGTGATCTACTCTATTGAGAAATCGCGATGTTGTCGCCCTTAATAGCTAAGATTTAGTGACTGCCGGTGAAACTCTTGGAGCACTTGTAAATATGGCAAGTTCAACATAATCTGATTTACTATTTCCTATTCTAAGGGGCTATCACTACTAAAATCATGTTGCATGTGTGTTCTTTTTCTTTTTTATCTGTCGGCTGATGGAATAGATTGAGATTAGACTTAAACAGAGAAATGTATCTTCATGGCATTGCTTCGTTGGGAATCCTGGCATTATGAGATATAGTGGTCATAAGGAGTAAGGATGACGTTACTACCGTACCTGCAGATGTGGATATCTATTGGAGATAGAGAATTTAAAGGGTATTGTACATGAAACCTATGTAACTGAAAACCCTGATAAATCTACCGGAGTAGATGGGAAGCTTTGGGTTTAGTCTGGTTTGGGTTGAGGTCCAGTTCAGGTCCGTCGAGTGTATTTGGGTTTGGGTTGGTTTCTAAATATGTTGTTTGTCACATAACCATACATTTTAAAGCAGAAAATAAAGATGACGAGAAGAAATAAAGAGTTATAGCTGAGGAACCAACTGAGACTGGCTGGATCGATCTGTTGTCCAGTCCAGGTTGGTTGGATTGATTTCTTTCTTTCAAACTGCTGTCGATACTATGGTTGTCAGTTTTGTTCGATTTGATATTTTACCAATTGAATCCCTTAAGGGAATAAAGAACGAATTCAAGTCTAACGTCAATTGATCAAAAGGATGTGAATCTTACTATTGAGTTCAACATGTATTTGACAGATCCATGGAGCACCTGATTTGACCAAAAGATGGAAATGGAAAGAAATGTCTCGTAATTGTTCATACATAGACTGTCACTTAATCATCTATATGCTTTCAAAACCCTACCTTAGTACCTTCGTCCTCATATTTCAAACGAATTATCCTACTCACAGGTGTCAAAGTTATCCTGGGAACATAATTAGACGAGTGGTGTTGAGTTGATGACCATGACCTATGGTTCTTTCATTTAGCTCTATTGGTGTATTGCATGCTTGTCTTGACAGTGTGGATGCTTTAATTCTTAGCCTTGCATATTGTTTTTACTCTGCTTTACAGAGATTAGTTCTTCTTGTTAGGTTGCAAGTTGAAATCTCATTCAGATTTTTCTAAGATTTGTACTTATCTGTCTTATTGTCTTTTCGTTTCTGCCTTAGTCACCTGTTGTTACCAAGAAGCAGAAATTATCGGTTTCTGAAACCGAAAGTACAGATGATCAGGGCTCACGACAGAGTGAACATGCGACAGATAAACATATGTTTATATCTGACCAACCTGAAGAAGTCGTGCCCGTTCCTGGATGTAAGCCTAATCACCACTGTACTTGAAGCATCTTATTCCCTATCTTTGTATGTTATAAACAAGGCGACCTAATTATGATCTTGCAGCTTGTGGAATTTCTGTAGATGCAGTGGGCAGGGAGGGAACTAATTTTGGCAGCTCAAGACTTGCGGATGCTGAAGTTCTAGAGCAGAATCAAGAGAAGAGCAACTGCAGTGAAAAGGATCTTCCAGTTCCCGAAGGCAGAGCCCTCTCTGAGGAGCATTCGCCGCATACGGTGGTGGCAGAAGGAAACAAAGAGACCGAAGTTTCCATCCAAAAATCCCGGAAGAAGAAGAAAGGGATTGACGTGCCTCGGCGAGCTTCAAAACGACTTGCTGGAATTGCTGTTGATCCCACAGTGGAAATAACAACAGTTCGAGCAAATAGAGGCCCAGCAAAGCATGTCAATCAGGAAGAAGCTAGTCAGGCTAAAGATACCACAAGTGGTAGTGCCGTTGCTCCGGAATCCCAAAGTATGGATCAACTTGGGCTGCAACGAGACACAAAATGCACTGGCAAAGCGGAGGAAGCTGAAGATCCTTCCAAGCTGGTGGCTGCTTGCAAAGAAGATCCTGAAGACTCGGAAGGAAACAAGGAAGACGATAAAAAGAAGCAAGGAGGCACAAAACCATCACAACAGGAGAGCTTATCTATTACAAGTGAACATCCTGGAAATGTTGAATCTATACATAAATCTGAAGAGTGCCCAGTACTGCCTTTTGATCTGCCTTCTCAGGATATACTTTCTGATCCATGCATTGAGTTTGCTATAAAAACCCTCACTGGTATAAGTTTCGATACTTCCACCGAGAATGCACTTGAATTCAGCAACAGCAGGAACTCTTTCAGGGACTTGGTTCACTCAAATGTGCATGGTGAAAACATGGAAACTGAGAAAGAGGACAACGAAAAGCAGGGGTGTGGTGCTGTTCTACCACTTCAGAAACTAGCTCAGCCAGAAAAACATGCGGGGAAAGTTAGTGCTGTAGAAACTGCTGGTGATGTGCCAGGCTCCTCTCTGAACTTACCTTTCGGGGATTCATGGGCGGATCCGTGCATTGAGTTCGCAATAAAAACTCTCACTGGTGCGATTCCTGTGGAATATGGTTTGGACGTACATGACCTGATCCAGCAACAGATGCGTTCTTCACAAATGCAAGAAGCTAGTGACTTGAATTTGTCCAATGCTGGTCTAGATAACTTTTGTCGGACTGATTTGTTGTGGCAGCATTCTGATACGGCAGTTAAGCCCGTCTGTAGACCTCAAGCGGGGTTAGTGCCCGCGGCACCACATACTAGTAATGTTGATTTCCAAAGATCAAGTGGAAGTGTTCGACGCCAGCACCGTCAGGACAGAAGCAACAAATGCCAGAGATAGGGCGAAACCGCTATCCCATTTTAGTCAAATGAATCTGTACAGGTAGGAGAAACATTTAGAGCATTTAGAGCAGAAAGTTCCGAGCTTTGATTCACCGTGCTTTCCACGGTTTCATCATTTCTGTCCATCTTTTCTGGTGCAGGTCCATCATAAGCTCTCTTCCGGATGCAAATGCTTCCTGAAAGGAAAGTCTTTTGTATTGATTTCTCTAGTTAGTCTGACATGTCACCTATTGTAATCTGTAATCTCGTGTCGCCATGGAACGGTGTACCGGGCGTTTCCCATTGTGGCTTTTTGTCCCGCAGTTGCTGCCCTCACAGATACACCGTTTGTTTGTTAAACCAATCATTATTCATTTGACTTAGCTTTGACTCATAGATAAGGAGGGTAGTGGGGGTTCTCCAAGAAGTGCCTGTTGTTGCTCCTCGAGGCATTTTGTTCGATAGGCTCATGGGGATGCTTGTTCTGTATTATGTCAACAGATTCTGGAAAATCCAAGGGGCCCCAAGTGGTAACTTTCAGTTTCTTTAGTCTGGCATTATGTCCTCCAGCTGCTGGGTGCCCTTACCCCTTGGGAGATAAAGCGGTGGCTAAACTTGCAAGTGTACATCTGATTTAGTATAACTGTACAAGGTTCACTTTATTTTAAGCCATGGATGTCTAGTCAACTGCATTGCACCAAGGTGATGCTGTCTTCTCTCTTTTAAGGCCGCCAAGGTTATTCCATCTTTGTTCTTCTTTTCAAAACGGTGACTCCTCACGAATCCAGTCTATTATTTCTCGTAGAAAACGACTATGGCGAGTCGTGATCGGCGTGCTCGCAGAGAAAATGTCACAGAAAATGTGGAAGTTCATTTGAGGAAGGAAGAGCCGCGATCGTTGTTGTATTTTGTTTGACCCGAAAATGTTCTGTTTGGCAAGTCAGGCGAATGTAAGGCAATGGCATTCGATTCCGATGCTGAAAATGGTCACCGAAAACACTAGGGTTTTCTTTTGGCGTGTTCTGTGAATGTGCTTAGCATTTACTCCGATTGTTTCGATATTGAAGCAAGTTCGGTAACGAATTTCGGGTCATTTCTACTTTCTAGTTTGTGACTTGAAACTGAATTGAACCGTTAGAAGCCCATTGTTTTTACTTATCGCCCGAACCGAAAGGAAACCGCATTTAGAAAAGATCCAAAGTTTTTTTGTTTGGGTTGGATTGGTTCGATTTGAGCAGTTTTCCTTACACCCATGAACTTACATATTAGTAAGCGCCTTGCTGGCTTATTCATCAAGGTACACTAAAAATAACATCATGTAAAAACTTCAAATAACTCGATATAAACTCTTCTCTCCATTCGGATATCAATAGATTTTAAACTCTTATCAATTTCAACGGACGTGTCAGTTTTAATTAATATTTGAATAAAGAGGTTATCACAGCTTATAATAAATTAAAAGTTGACGATTTCAAAAAGAAGTAATCAATTCCAAGTGCGATTTTACTGGAGATATAGTTTTAGGTCGGAAATTTAACTGGACACAAAAAGGATAAGAAAATCGAAATTCCAATTAAATTTGGCGGGGACCCAAAATAAAAAAAAAAAAAGAAAAAAAAACCCCTTCACTTCCAGTTCGCGCGCTCTTCCGATTGAACAAAGCAAGTTCCTTCGCAAATCTTGTACAAGCTTCGCAATCGTCTCTCTCTCTCTCTCTCGGAGATCTCTCCATCGGAATCAACCTCCGTCGACGGCATAAACCTCCGCATCTCCGCCTCCTCCGGCGCCGCCTCGCTGGGTCCGATCTCTTCACGGGTCCTTTCTCAACCCTAAGCAGCCGAGCGGCTGTACTCGCGAGCGAGAAAAATCGTTCCTCTCTCGCTATCTCATGATTCTCTTCTCGTTTTTGTTTCTTCGATTTTCGCACGCTATAATGGTGGGGGATGTTCTACTTGTTGCTCCTCGAGCTCGCAATTTTCGTCGAAGATCCGAGAATCAAAGCTGGGGTTTTTGTATTGGCGGGTGGGCATTGATTAGGAGTACTTCGTTTTGGTATTGCAGATTTTTCGAAGTAGTGTAATTGAATGAGATTGCCGTATGATTTTTCGTTTTGGTATCGTGTCGTGGAGCAGGTAAGTGACGTCGAACGAGCTTGGTGTCGGTCTATCTTGGTGGCTCGTTATTGCCTGCAGGTGTGATCTCTCCTGTACCGGCAAATGTTTGCTTTGCTATAGCGGGCGGTAGATAATGCTCTCGGTCCATTAGATTCTGGAATGTCTGCTTCGTTATAGAGCTGATCCCGAGCATTTCTGATGTTTGCAGGGAGGATACAACACCGATGCAGATTCAATTGAAGTGTGGTTGTGGGGATGGAAGCTGCCCCGAGTGGGCCGTCGTCGAATTGCAAGGAGTGGTTGAAGTTCAACCTTCGTTCCAAGATCAGCTGCAAAACCTTGAAATTGGAAAGCTTTGTCGTCCTTCGTCGCAGGTTCGTGTAAATGTCATCTCTATCGAAGTGTCTTAGGGATGGTTGCTTGTTGTGTCGAGAAATAGGCTTTGCTTATTTCTATCCGAGGATGAAGTACCCAACACCCACTTCCCCCTCCCAAAAAGAAAAAATGCTTTTTTTATTTGTATGTAGCTCTATTTCCTTCAGTACTTTCTAGCTCCGCCTGGACTTGCTTTCACTTCTGGCTGCTGTAACAGAGTAACTGGAAAATTATCTGTGGCTTTTCAGTTTGTTTCCAAGATTTCAGTCCTCTTCTGATTCTTTTGTCTTGGCATACGAAAATTTAAGCTTGTTATATTGGGGTTTCTGTTCAGGAAATCTACACTTTTACTGTTGGCTATCATGAATTAACGGGCTCAAAAGTGCCGCTGAAGAAACCATTTCTGGTATTGAAGAAAGTAAAACTCGCGGATGCAGAGCAAAGCTCTAATACTGATTCAGCCGATTCACCGAAGGTTGAGCTAGAAGTTGTTGGCATTATCAGGCATCGGATATTGTTCAAGACCAGGCCAAAGGCCCTCATTTCCCGTAAGTGCTTCTATGCTGCTACTTTTAGTGACGACATTAATAGTGAGGCTCTTTCTTTGGACTGAAGTACCTGTGAATTGGGAATGAGATTGCTTGTGACTTTGCTTCGCGGGAAATATGATAATCTTAGATTTCGCTTTGAACTTTGTAAAACCTAAAAGGGATTCCTTTTAAGCTCTTAGCATTATGTGCTTCTTAGTTGGTTCTTCTTCTTTGACCCTGGAGCTGGCTGTGCATATGTGGTTGAAAACAATCGGCTCTTAAGGATGGAAAGCTGTTTGGCACAATTGAGCTCTTCCCATCGTTGAGTTCTGGACTAAATCACTCGCCTGGATGTTTGCCAACATGATTTTTTTTCGCGTGCCATCTGTATATCCAGATTGCTTACCGCTGTTCTCTGAATTCATAATCTTAGTTTAAGCTTAATGTAACTGTGATTTGTTGGGTACTCATACAGAAAACACTCATTCTCATGTGATTTCCTGAGATAATTTTGCAACCTAATGATTTGTCTGGATGAAAGTCGTCAAAATCATGTAGGTGGTTGACTAATCCCAGGACTGCCCTCATCAGGTGTTTGGACCCTTAGTGTCTCTATTCATAGTTATGTGGTCATAAATATATTATGTAGGCAGTTCTCTCGATATAAGAATGGTTGAAGAACCTCATTTATCTGTCCCATCATCTTAGTTACCTGTGTCTGTGCCGTGCAGTTTCCTTTTACCTCCTCTTTGCCTCTTTCCTGCTTTAAATTTGGGCTATTTAGTCGATCCTGTTTGTTTCATCCTTTCCTGGCGGATCAATTGTATGTTGCACAGTTACGACAGTTCTTAATACTGATATTTTCTGTCTGATGATGTTATTTCCTGACTCTCATTCTCCCTCAGGACCAGAACCAGTTGTCAAGGAAAGAGCACGTGCATCAGGTTCAATTGCGTCAAACTAATCTTGATGATATGAGTAAGACTGTTGGAGGACCTGGAGTTGGTACTTTATAGACGAGGACTTTCCAGACTAATTATGGCAACAAATCCATCCTCTCATTAGTCGCCTAATCTGATCTATGCAGAAGTTGCCTAAGTCTTCTGGAATGTGGAAACTCTGAAACCTTTCGAGGTACGAGTGAAATCTGCCCTAGTTCTACAGGAGGAGATTGAAAGTTGCCGAAGTCTTGTACTTGTGTTTATGTACGTGCTCTACTTAATATATGATATGTGTAAGTTCTAGTTCTTCCATGTTTGAAATAACAAACTTTGGCACTTCTGGCTTCGTTGAAAGCTCTACTGGCCAATGAATTGATATATATTCTCGTTTTTCATCTGTGCTTGTGTCGATTCTGTGTTCATCCTCTCTTTTATTTCTCTCTCTCTCTCTCTCTTTTTCCTTCCTTGTCCTCCCAATCAGTTAGATTTGTCAGATATTCGAGCATAAGAGCTATAGTCTTCCTTTCTGTGTACCGTATGCAAACTGAAATTAGGCATGTGATTTAGAATCATTTGATGATAAATGCAACATGTAAAGTCTTTCGGTCCAATCTTTCCAAGTATAGGGGAGCAAAGATACCGTAAGTAAACCTGATTCTAGAGACATGAACGCCAAATTATGATCAACCGAAAGGGGAATATCATCCTCGCAACATAAAGTGAGACATCATCGATCTAGCAGAGTGAGAAGGCTCGTAGTTAACAAACTTAGTCACCAGTGCGACCCTTCTTGCCGTACATCATTCCTTACTGTCGTATTTTGTCATGCCGAGTTGTTCACGTATTATTACTCGGTAATAACTGTTGGATTGCTGTGATATTAGCTGTACTTGAGAATGATGATCCCATTCTCATCCCCTTCTGACTGGTGAAAACAGAGAGACTAGAAGGCCCGAACCATGTTTCGTAGGCCACATACGGAGCTGATCTTCGTGTGCCCGAAAAGAAAAGTTCTCGGCTCAATTCTGACTCGGCATCATTCTTCTTCATTTCAACATCACTGTTTAGGGTTGGTTGGTTCTTGGGCTCCACGAACTGGGAATCGACGCAAGAACGTAAGGCTGGCCTCAGTTTCCAATGCACAAGATCTATTACCATTCTAAGATCTTTAACATCATATAGAAATTTGAAGAGAAAAATGAAGAATTTGCTTTGCATGGTTTAAGTTCACAGACACTGAAGGCTAGTCTGTCTCAACATATTACAAATCACGTCTTTTATAGGCACGAGGAAAAGAAAATACAAGACTATATCATTGGGTGACGTAGATATATTAATGTCTAATAACAATATATGGTTCACACCTATGACTTATATTTATTACAACATCAACCGGATTCATCCTAAACATTTATTATGACGTAACTCATCAACGTGGCATTTATTACGTGACTCGCGACTCATCTCAAACACCGTTATGAGCGAATGTTAAGTCCCTGTGGCAGAGAGTCCTGCATCTCTTGGGAAAAGTCAACCCACTATATATATAATCTCGAGGGCTGCCCTCTCACTATCATATGCATCTTTTGGTAAGTAGAACCTTAGTTAGTATTAGAGTTAAAGGTCGATGGATCCCAATAAATGTTAAGCCCTTGCGGAAGGAAGTGCCACATCTCTTCAGAGAAGCCAACCCACTTTGTATGTTACCCCTATTAATGTCTGTGGTTAATGTTATGGAGTTCCAAGTGCCCATTCGTTTTATGATTACTGGCCACACGGTTCGTGCTCAAAAGAAAAGGAACGAGCTCCTTATATCATGACCAATCCTAAAGGCGATTCATGCAATTTGGTGTAAACGCAAATGTGATCCAAAAGACGAAAATGTGATGTAATTGATTATGCTCATGTCTTATTAAATGGATATTCTTCTTGGTACTTTATTAATTTTGTCTTGATATTTTTTACGGTATGGAACATTAGGATGGAACGTCGTAATATTTATGAGGATTATGTACTTGATTTGGTAGAAAAACTTTAAGTGAATGCTTTTTTGACGTGACATGAAATCATAAAAAAAAAATTTGTGCGTGTGGCACGACACATTACTTTTTCATATTAAAATCATATTAGTAAATGAAATTTAGATAAGTAAATTCTCGACAACATTTTTCTTTTTTTTTCTCTACCCTTTTTTTCTCTTTTGTCTTCCACGATGGACCCGGTATTTTTCGATAAAAGAAGAAGCAATTTTGCTTTAAATTCCAAAAAAAACGGAAAAGAAAAGAAGACCCGCAAGCACGCGAAGGCGGTCTTCTTCTTCTTCTTCATCTTCTTCCTTCAGCTTAGGGTTTCGCATCAGCTTCTTCGGGATCGCGGGTCGCGGACCGACGGCGGGGCGAGGGAAGATTCAGGTAACCCCGATTTCTGCATGTCCGAACGCGATTCGATTCGATGTCCGATTGGGTCGAAATCTGGAGTATCACGGATACCCGATAGCGTTGTGCACAGTTCGAGGTAAGGGACAAAGCGATTCCGACGCCGCCTCCGATGCATTCCTCTCTGCTCGGGGAATCTTAGCGCCCCGTGAGAAACGGAGGAAGTTTTTGATCGTAGCGGCGTTTCATTTCTCCGTCGATCATGAATTTGCGTAGTAATTTGCTGCTCGTGTATCGTGGCTGCCTCGCAGCGTCGTAGGATCGTTAATCAGGCACTGGAATGGAGAATCGGTTATGGCGGATTATGATTGCCGTATTTTTTATTATTATTATTTTTTTTTGTGTGCGTGATTTTGCTGTGGTATGTCAAGGTACCATCTCTCTCTCTCTCTCTCTCTCTCTGTGTTGGATTGCTGAAAGATTTTACGTTTTTTCTTGATTGTTGCAGAGGGGAGACGCGTTGGCGAAGGGATTCCGGATACTTCTGCGACCGAGAGGGACCGGCAGTTTGGCGAGATGAAGTAATTATATCTCCTGCTGGATCTCTCAGCATATGGTTTTTTTTTTTCTGTTGTCCAGCTTTGTTGTCAATTTCAAGGGCTTTAGTTGCAGATATAAAGGTCCGGTAATTGTCCATGATGAAGGATTGATATCAGTGAGACGTAAATTGTGTTCGTAAGGCACGGTGCGATAATGTCTGGGCTTTAGCATGTTCCTATGTGATTATATAGCTTGCAAATGTAGAAAAGATCTCTCTTTTTGATCGTCCGAATTATGGCGTATCCGATGGACTAAATTCTGAATCAGCTGCGTCTTCCTAAGCACCTCTAGCGCTATCCTCATTAACTTCTAGTTAAAGAGACCGTGGAATTACTATGCAATTCTAAGGCTGCTTTTCTCATAGATTAGGGTTGTTTTTTCCAATAGTCGGAACATTAATGTGCATTATGTGCTACCGAGTATTGAGACGTTAATTGTCATCATGGCCGTCACGTAATTCTTTAATTGTACTGTAACACCTCAATGGACTGACATCTTTCAGTCTCAAACTGCTACACTGTAGTTTGGAATAGTTTCTCAGCTGGAATGATGAAAATTAATATTCACTGGTTTTGCTATTGAAGGACGGGGCTGCTTTTCCCATAGATTAGAGTTGTTTTTCCGATAGTCAGAACATTAATGCGCATTACGTGCTATCGAGTATTGAGACATTAATTGTCATCATTGTCGTCACATAATCCTTTAATTGTACTTTAACACTTCAATGAACTAACATGTTTTGGTGTCAAACTGCTACACCGTAGTTTGGAGTAGTTTCTCGGCTGGAATGATGAAAATTAGTATTCACTGATTCTCCCATTGAAGGATGGGGCTGCTTTTCTCATGGTAGAGTTGTTTCTGATAGTCGGAACATTAATGTGCATTACGTGCTTCTGAGTATTGGGACGTTAATTGCCATCATGGTCATCACATAATCCTATAATTGCACTGCAACACTTCAATACATGTTTCAGTCTTAAACTTCTACTCTATAGTTTGGAATAGTTTCTCAGCAAAAATGATGAAAAATACTATTCACTAGCATTGCTATTGAAGGATGAGATCTGTAATTGCTTGTTAAATAGATTGGAATAAGTTTCCAGTAACAAAAAAAATTTTGGATTAAGAACCTGGTTGAAGGGCCTGCTAGGAATCTCCAAGAGGAGTTCAGGTTAGGGGGATACTTGACAAATAGTTTCATTAGGATTTCTTGATCATTAACACGAACAAGCATTGTCTTGATGACAAGTTTTTCTTGTTGATATGCATTTGAAGTGATACAATTGGAAAGTGACGTATTCATTTTTACTGGACCTTCAATATGTTGGCACATTCTCATCTATGGTATGGCCATCAAGGATGTACTTATCTCAGCTTTTTTTCAGGGGTAAGAAGAGCCGTGTGAAGTGGGATGAGGATAATTTGGGTGAGATAGAAGCAAATAAACCCGTTAGGCAGAAAATTACAGAACCCAAGACGCCGTATCATCCCATGGTTGATGATGATGGTAGGTTGTTATGTATCTCTGCTCCGATTGAAAGTCCTGTGAACGGTTGAGTTGCTCTTCTTAGTTTGATAATAAGGCAATGGATGGACCTTGATCTCCCTGCCTGATGATAATATGCCCTCGGAGCCATAAAGAGATAAATTTTCTTGACATGTGTTTTTGAGGATTAAATCTCCACCGTGGTCTTAATATTTCTGTTACCACGGGTGCAGGATTCCGACTTACTCCTGCTTAAAAGTTGTTTTTTTGTAGGTTCGCTATCTCCAATGCGGGGTCATTTTGATAAGTGTGTCGATGATCACGCAGAAGCTATACTTACTGCTCTAAATGACGTGGCTTCTTCGAGTACAAAAACTAATCAACGATCCGGTGGCTGGACATCATCTGAGGATGAGGGAGATGCTATGGAACCAGATGATGAAGGTTTGCAAATTTATCTATGGCTTCTAGATTTCCCACCTTGCCTTTTATAGAGCCGTCATGTCTTATAACTTTGAGAAATATCTAGTTACCTAAGAATTGCTGTGGGTATTTGGTTTTCCAGCATTAGGAGAATACATTTGGGAGTAAGTCGATGTGTTGTTAGATTCTATACCTTTATTGATTTTCTCTTTTCTCTTTCGTTGGATTTCTTTCCTTTGTTCTCTTTGGGTTTGGGGTTGTGGTGGCTTGGAGACAGCACGAGATATTTTTCTTGGCAACTTTAGTGATCTGTGGAGAAAAACATGCATTTACTAACGTGTTGTATTCTATCTCCTTTTGACTTGCTTTGGTTATGCTTTTCGTGGTGCTACTTTTTCTCCCATCCATTGGGTCTCGACTATTTTCCGTCACGTGTTGCGCTCTTTTGTCGGAACTTGAATTGGCTTTGTTCTCGGCTTTTGTATGTTCAGATTCGGAAACTGACAAGAGCGGGATGACCTTCAGGGAGCACAGGCGGGCGCACTATGACGAGTTTTTGAAAGTGAGAGAACTCCGGAAGCAAGGCTCTTTGCTCGAGGAAGTAGAAGAGGATGCCGAATACATGGACAAGGACGATGGGGCGCGTGATTCCCCGTCATCTTTAAGCGCTGGCTTGAAGGACATAGAGATCGAGGACGGCACAGTCTCGTCGTCGGGGCCTCCGGCCAAAGGGGCTTAAAAGGCTCTACAAAAAGATTGAGCCAAGACTCGAAGCTTACTGTTTTTCTTGTGATCTTGTTGTATGTTGGTTATATTTCGCACAATTTTTGGTGTGTACAATCAAATGACCCTTCTTCCCACCTTGCGTGGCACTCTTGCCTTCTGCCGGTTTCATCGAGCCGGCTTCTCGGTACGGCCGAAAACACTTCTCATGGTTTTTCAACATCGAACTACAAGTATCCGTGTATTCTCTTTGTATTCTTATGTGTCGATATCTGTTCTCTTCAATTAGCTGCTCGACCCGATGGCGGCGACGGAGTGCATGTTCGCGGCTTTGGCGATCGACCCCCAAACTGGTCCCGGCGCTCGATTTCAATTTCCAATTCGGCAAAGACGCCGAGCCCACCACCGGTCCTTGCTTTCGTGCGCGTCGAAGCTTTTTTATCCATCTGGCATGGCGAATGTACCTACCCGCCCTTTTGACACTGACCACGTTGGTTGGATACATCTGTGATTCGGGGACCACTCGCTACGTGGCCGACCTAACCCAAAACGGACAAAAGACAAGATAAACAAAACAAGAAGAAGTGGCCAAAGGAGGAGGAAAAGAACACGGAAGTTTTAAAAGATTTTGTACGCGAGGAGGATAAACGATCGCAATCTGCAGAGAGGAACTGCAGCACCAGATTCTGCTGCTGCCGCTGCCGCTGTGACGGATGGATACTTTGTCTTCGATTCTCCTCCGGAAAATATCTCCATGAGCATGAGCTTGCCCTATTTATATCTTCCCGAAGGCCTCCAGATATTTTTTTGTGGGTGGTGCCCAAGGAGGATTCGGGGGACCCGTGTGAGCCCGGTTCGGGGTTCGAATCCCGGGCACGGCATCGAACGTATGCCGGTCTCCACCGATCGAACACGCCCATCGTTCTATACGAGCTCGTATTTGTGACCGACACGGTTCTCTCGAGGGATATGTAAGATCGATCTCCTCCTCGAAAAGTAAAATCTCGTCCGGGGAAAGACTTAGGGGCCGTCCGGATCGAAAAATCCACAAGGATCCCTCTAATTCACCGCCATCCCCCCGCGGTCAAACGGAAGTAGTAGCCTGACCAAGAAAAGCTTCCCTCATCGCTACACTCCGACGCGCAATTATCTCAAACGAGCTCGAAAGCCTAGTTTCACATTAGCGAGGAGAGCAACCCATTGAGAGGCGACACGTGGCGAGCCCCTTCTCCCGCGCCCCCCGCAAAAACCCTCGCGCCATTAAATGCGCCGGGCCCCACCCCCGCCCCCGGCGTCTCTAACTTTAATCGTACGGGGGAGGCCTATCCCCGCGCACGGCAGGGCGGCGACGGAGGGGTCGGGTCCAGAGAGATATTTCGATAAAACCAAAATCCCGCGTCCTGTCGACTTTCGCGAACCAATTACTTTATTATTAAAAGGGGTGGCGGATTAACTTCGCAACCTTTGGGGGGGGGAGATAAATCCGAAGATTCTTTCTTTTCTTTAGTCCTGTAGAAGTAGGGTGGGGGAGTGGGGGGTACTCCAAAGCGGGCTGCTCCTCCTACATTTATATAAAGCGCGAAGCTAGTACAAATCTGTGCGGGGGGCGGAGCCTGGGAAACGCGCGATCCAGAAAGCCTTAGCCCGGCCAAACCAAAGCCAACCTCCCGTGTTGCTTTCTTTCCTTCCTTTCCTTCCTTCCTTCCTTCCTTCCGGTTTCCGGCGTGAAACCCGACCGGCGGGCAATGGCGTCGCCGGAGACGTGGACGGACGAGAAGCATTTCCGCTTCCTGAGCTCGGTGGAGGCGTCCTTCGTCCGCGCCGTCTTCGGAAACGAGAACGGCGGCGGCAGCGGGCTCCGCCTTGATCGGTATCTTCCCGACAGCTCCGAGTCCACCCAGGATTTGCAGTCCCAGAGAAGGAAGAAGAGCACGACCTCATCGTCAGGTGAATTTTGGGAAAAGAGAAAAAAAAAATAGTAATAAAGAAGAAGGAACGAAAAAAAAAAATCCGCCTTTTCTCGCCAAGTTTAGTAAGCTACTTCTGTGCATTCTTCTCTTTTTTTTAAAAAAATTTTCCGATCAATTTCCGCTTGAATTCGCTCTGAATCGATTCGTTCTTCCAAGAAGAGGGTCGAAAATTCGTATTTTCTCGGCAATTCTTTGGAGCGAATTAAATTTCTACGATTAAAATTTGCTCTCAAAGAGTGAAGCTTCGAATCAAGCATTGCATTACGTTCCGATTTGTCACTTTTTTTTTTTTGATCGAAGATTTGTCACTTTAAAGTGCGGTAATTTCCCGACATTGGTTGGTCCATCGAGAGCTCGACTAGATGATCGGCCGAATTAATTCCTTTAATCAAAATGCGATTTTCTGGATGAATTGCTCGATTACTCGATGAGGAAAAATAAAAGTGCGATCTTTTCCTTATCAATGCCGCAATTTTTTTAATTCATTTTAACTTGATTTTTCTTTTTGTTATTAGCAAATTCTTTTGGTCCAAATTATTAAGAATTTACTGGTTTGATTTTCTTTTCTTCTTTTTTTTTTTTGCCATTCTTTTTGACAAAATACGAGAATTCTTTTGTTGTTCCTGGAAGAATCTAGGGGAAATGTCGAATATGCCATCGGGGCAGATATTTGTGCGCCTTTGACTCTCATCTGATCTGGGGGTCTTCCTTTTCTTTTTTTCCACGCATCAGACGACGTGGGAGCGAGGCCGAGATCGGACGGCAGGCAGGACAAGAGATCGCGCAAGGTTTCATCGCAATCCAATCGAGATTCCTCTCACGATCAGGTTGGTTGGTAACCCCATCGCTGATTTTTGATATTTTCGTGAAAGGGAATTAAGGGGCGCATTTATTTCGCGAAGAAAAAATTGAACGGTCTGAAAGGCACTCTTTCTGAAAATGATAGCCTGTGTCGTTCATGAAAACAAACTGGTCAAAAATATTTTTATCGTTCACGAAAATTTTTAGACATAAATTATTGTTGATAATGAAAAAATTTCATCGATTAATTATTTTGAACTATATATGTGATTATTTTTAAAGAAAACATTTTTTAAATAATTTATTTTTTGCGAAATAAATGGAAGCTTGAAGAGCGATAGACTCTTCACAGATTTGATTGAGTCTTTAATTTTTTCGCGAAAAATGAATAATTTGAAAAAAATATTTTCCTAAAATTGATCGTTTATATTGCTTATAAAAGTAGATGAACGAAAAAGAAATATCATCGTTTGTGTAAATGTTCAGACATGAGTTGGTGTCAACAATAAAAATATATTTCATTAATTAATTATTTTAAACGATACAAATAATTATTTTTAAAAAAATATTTTTTTAATTATTTAGTTTTTCATTAAATTAACAGAGCCTAAGCTAGGAGTAAGCGGTTCCCGATCCGATTTGATCCCACCAAACAACCAGAAATTGGACCGGTTCCCAGTTTATGGGACTGGGGATTGGATCAGACCATCGGTGCGATTCTGTTCGATTTCAATAGGATCAATCACTTATTAGTAAAAAATAAGAGGGAATTAAGAAAATTAAATTAGACTTTTTATTTCTTTAAAAAATTTTAAAAAGTAAATAAATATATATGAAAAAATTAAAGATATATATTTATTAGTCCGGTCCGATTTTATTCTCATTTTAAAATCGTGAATCGAATTGCCTGAAAATCGATTCTACTTTTAGGAATTGGGAATCGGACCGATATTTTCGAGAATCGGATCAAATTGGTCAGTCCAATTCGATTTCAATTTGGCTTGTCCATTTTGCTCACTCTTAACCTAAGCAGGTAATTTTTGGGTTTTCTTATAATGAATTTCCTTTGATTAGGCTGATAGATATTGCGCACCTTGACCCACGCAGGTGGTCCCACAGCTTGCTGATATCAAGGTTGAGAAGGGGCCCACCAAGTACAACGCGCCGTATTGAAGACACGTGGCACCCACTACTACAAACCAATGAGAGATTTTCTGAAATTGTTCCCCGGGGATGAAATTTCTAATTTTCCGAATTTAAGGGGGGGGTTTGTTTACTAAATGTTGGTTGAAGTGCATGTGTAGGGTCAGCAGTAATTTGGAAGAGGATAGTGAGTTTAGATTTAGGGGTGGTTTGACAGCATATGAAATATGTAAATAATAAATTTTTTATTCACCAAAGCGTGAATTAATGGGCATTATTGGACAGCACCAGAAATTTAATCGATGGTAAAGATCCAAAAGCTACAAGTGACATAAACGTCAAAATCTAATAAAAAATAAGATATCTGGAAATTACAGTTACGGCATAGGAAATGAAAGATAGCGGTGTTTGTTTGTTTGACATGCAAGAACTAGTATTCACGGTATTTACAACATAACTACCCATAAGTAGTTCTTCAATAGTTTCTACCATGCCCTAACATCCGCAAAGCTTTCGGCTCCACATCTTCACATTGCCGCGACATCTCATCTCCAAGCAGTCACTCCTTCAAAACCGCACCTTGATTCTCCGTGTTTAGTTGTTGCCACCTTGATTCTCCATGTTTATTTGTCGCCACCTTGACTCTCATCCAAGTCGCTGCTCCTTCAAATCCGGCTTCTAATCACGATCCATTCTGCTCCATTGTCTTGTTCGCAAGTAGTTTCAACTTCGAATGTCATTATGCTCGAACTACGCACCCACTTCACTCACAAAACGGTTAGTTTTCAAATAATTTATCATCCGGCTGTCGATCCATGCTTTTCAATCGGTATTTTTTGCGCTTTTATCATTTGGTCAAATTTACAGGGACAATCATCAACCAACGGCTATCGTATATTGATAGCTAATTATGGTCATCGATAAATATAACCATTGACAAAAACTCACATGATCAGTATGGCCATCGATAAGTACTCTTGCAGTCAATATCTCGTCGATAGTATCTTCATCTGATCTCGGATCATATGCCTACTCGAATTGATATCATGCCGATTATAGTGACGTATACCACATTAAGTAATTTTTAACCCAAATCGGTCAACTAAGTGGTGTATAATTAGCGGTTATCGAGCGAATTTAATTGGCATTAGATTTTTCAGTACTGGATATGGTTATCGAAGTTAAGCGGTTGGAAATATCCAAATCAAGTAGTTGGAACAAGTAATGCCATATGTATTGGTAAATTTACTTTGGATTTAGAAGGTTAAGCCATCATCAATCGAGAAGAAAAGGATGCCCTACCTAACTTGGTAACGGTCAACGTAGTTTGGACATCATTTTCAACTCCAATTGCTAAGATTTTCCATCTCCTTTGACAACCGCAATGTTGCCCCTACCTTTGTACTATTTAGGAGGCATAAAGACCTTACAAGCGTCAAAAGTTTTGTACAATGATCAATCTTCCACCCGACCAATACAATTTCAAAACCTTTTCGCTCACCTCATCCGATTTCCTTTAAAGTGATCGAGTTGATAAACATTGCATTAATTATTTTGGGTCATGCTCACATTATCGTTGGGAATACTTTTTTACACTTACAAAACGTTTTAAAGGCAAGTTTTGCATGAAAATCATCGGAATAATTTACTTAATTAGATTATTGCATAGTTTGAGTTCGATACTTCCATAGGAGTTTCAAGGTCATTTTCTTCCGTAACATGAAAAACAAAAATCGGCATTACAACTTATCCAAATTCGAAGAGCCAGAGTAATCTACTAATGCATCCAATGCGAAACACGTCATAAGTTCGATCATCAAATTGCAAGCGAGAGTTCTAATATGATGCGAACAATGCAAAATCTCATAACTTTTCCACGGATATATTCAAACCTGTCATAAATTTAAATCGAGTCATTTCATTAACTCCATAACACGCACGCGATCTTCGTCAAAGCAATTTAGCTTTTTTTTTTGAAGACTTTAAGGTTAATAATCGCGACAAAAACATAGGTTTGATTGGTCATTACTGTTCCATGGAAAGATTCCTAGGAGTTGAATAATGTCGCAAAGAAGCTTTGAGCCTTCGAGAATACACAACTGCTTTCCTCCGGCAAAGCAAAGCAAAGCAAAGGCATCGGGATCTCCTTCCCAAGGTTTTCAGCCCACGACGAGCTCCTCCAAGAAGAAGAACATCGTCGACGACAAGCCCTCGGATTTCAAACAAGGACGATGCCATCGCTCCTCCCGACGTACAAGAACCTCGTCCTCTACGCCGCCCTGTCCCTCCTCCTCACCCTCCTCCTCTCCCTCCTCCGCGCCCCCGTCCTGTTCCTCCGCGGCCTCTTCACCTACATCCACCCGGAGAACCTCGGCCAGAGCGCCTCCCAGCCCGGCCTCAGGGCCGCCATCCGGAGGCCCAGCTCCGATCCGAGCTCCGGCGTTAATGGGTACCAGAATCTGTCCTCCTCCGCCTCCGCCGCCGCCGCCAATGCCGAGGTCAGGAAGAGGGGCAGATCCAAGGAGAAGTTCGAGTTCGACGAGAACAATGCCCAGATCTTCAGGCTCAAGCTGGACGATGCCCATCTCGAGTCCAGAATCTATTTCGGTGAGTACGGCAGCGTCTTCGCTTTGTCTCTCGTGGGCGTTTCGTGCGCCGCGCTTAACTTGTACTTGGGTGGCGGCGGCGGGGGGCGGCCCGAGGACGGTGGGGTTTTGGCGGACGGGTCTCTGATTCCGGTCCTGTTCGGGTGCCTCGCGGTTGCCAAGTGGTTCTTGGCGCTCGCTAAGGTTTCTTGCGAGAGATCGGCCTCCAGGAGGTCGGAGAAGCAGCTGAGCTTGTGCTTTGGGGTTTTGGGGTTTATCGCGGGGCTCTTCATTTGCTCGTCGCTAGCTCGGTCAAGCCTGGATTTTGATTTGGGTGCAGTGGATGGTTTCTGTGCGATTTTAATCGCGGGCTCAATGGGTTGCCTCGCCGGGTGTCTTTATATGCCTGCGGCGAAAAGTGCCCGGGCGTTCTGGCTCGGAACCGATCAGATTCGATCCAACTTGTCCATAATTTCTTGCGGATGGTTTGCGAGAACGGTGCTCTTTGCGACCTATCTGTCGAGTATTTTCACGGCATTGCTTTGGATCAATCCATTAGCTAAAATGCTGGTTAATGAAAGACTCGGTGATGGTAAGGTGGGGAGCTTATCTGGTGATGGTGGAGATGCCGACAGATTACTTGGAAATGTGGGGATGTCGAGATCGGATTTTACCAAGTTTAGGCTTTGGTGGTTGCTGATGTCGAGTGTCTTGCAAATCGTGGCTTTTCGTTCGATCTTTCAAATGTATCTGAACGAAGCAGTACTGTCGTGGTACCAGAGGTTGCACTCTAGCAGAGTTCCGGATTTAGATTTTAGCAGGGCCAAGGTTTTTCTCCACAATCACTACCTATGCCTGACTATCTTGCAGTTCCTCGCCCCCCCGAGCTTGGTACTTCTCTTTCTTGGCTTATCTCAGATTGAAGGTAACCCCTTTGGAAAGTCAAATATGCTATGTGGCCAGCTGCCTTGCTCGGCTTTTCTCAAGCAGGTGGCTCTGCTCATGGCTTGGTGGGTGGTCTTTGTTTGGACCGTGTTCGCTTCTGCGACGTTGGTGCTATACCGTCGTGGTTTTTTGTATGTTTCCTGAGGACTCAATTCCATGGTAGGAAGGGCTGTGCGCACCACCCCGCTGATCACCTTATATTTGGTTTTGGGCCTTCATATTTTGGCCTTCGGGTGAAAATTTTGACTAATTTTGAGTGGAGTGTCGCGCTTGCGAGACCCTTTTTACTGTTAATTTGACAGTTTCAATACATGGGACCGCACGGACTCATTTCATTGCTGGATAGACTATATTATGAATTTCCTTGGCCACTGACTGACTGCTGCCTGGACTTGCAGTTTGGTACAGCTGGAGCTGGTAACTTCACCATTGTCTGTTTCGTGTTCAATTCCATGCTTCTATCAGTTCATTTTGATTCTCTAGTGCGTGAATCTATAATTCCAAGTGCTTCATGGCATATTTTGCTAACTCACTAGTCTGGCTGTTCGATGCCTATCTAAGGGCTTGCCTGGTGAGTACCTGAATGATCTAATATGGACTAAGCAACTGCATCATGTCATGCGTGGCGTTCAATGCTAGTGTTGGCCCTCAGAAGCAAAGGGTAGTGAATTAAACAACATGATGATTGAAAAGTCAATTAATTTGGGGTTATATTGTCTCTGTGCCTTGCTTGTGTTTATATGAATTGTTGTTTGTAGGGTCTAAAAGGCTTCTGTGATTGAACTGAATGTAGGATTGTCAAAATCATAAACTGCATTGTCAATTAATGCAATGCTAGAGAAGTTTGGTTTGATGGACTGGAAATTGATCCTTCACGAACTTATATGTTCCTTGAACTTCCTCGACAGAAGCATGCACTAATATTTTCAACATCGATTTCTTTCTGTTTGTAGTTTTTTTCTTCAACTCTAGCAATTGAATTCCTTTAAATGATTAGAGGACAGCTGAAGAGCCCTAAATATATCATCTAAGATATTCCCTATGCCATCGGCACCGCTTTGTTTCTTAATGTACAAGGTGTTGCTCTGTCCTTTTTATTGTTCGAATGAGCATGGCAAACGTTCAATTCCTGCTTCGCTTTACAAGTTCTCTCTCAGAAAATGTGCACTTTCGAGGAATATCGTCGTTTTGATGAATTCAGTGATGGCCATTTCTCGTCCCTACTGAATGTCCCTATATGGTCATGAAACTTTTGCATTCATATTAGCTATACCAATTTTTGTGGTAACCTTTCTAATTTGACCGGATAAAGTTTGCTGGGATAGCAAAAGGAATGATGTAGCTACCGGTTGTTGCATACACGGACTTCATAGACGATGCATCTTCTTGGCACTGTCGAAGCTTTTGAGCTCTACTAGAAAGTCACTTTCCCAAACCATATCTCTCGGACATTGTGATTTAAGGCTCTCATATTTAGCGACTTCTAAGATGGACGGCGGGTTGAGTCTCCTCACCTTGCAGATTTCGTGCTGTAAAGGGTGCTCGATTTCATAGGATCCGGTGCAGTGCCGGGGCGTCGGCATGGTAAGTGACTGATGATGTCCCTGATGATTTGTCCTCAATTCGGTAGCTGGTTCTTGTTGGTGATCGTGGTCCTGACCTTTCCTTTCGTCGTTTCTCTTGTTTTCTTCTTCCTGAGAATCAAAGTCAAGGCGAGAGAAAAATAAAGCTGCAGGTGGGCTAGTCAAAACGAAAATTTGCGCAAGTAATCAGAGGACGGAATAAAATATGTTAGGCGTCGGTCACATGGCCGACGTAGTATTAAATTATTTTCTTCTTTGGCTCTTGATTGGCCCGTCACGTTACTGTCACCGCCACGTGTCGTGCGACGGTTGAATGGAAATGCTGTCTCGATAGAAGGAGGTGAAAGTGTGCTCCGGGCGCCCGTTTGGAACTTTTGACCATATGGAGGATGGGATTTCGAGCTTGGGTGCTAAAAAAAAAATCCTGGTTCTTGCGAGTTAAAAGAACCTGAAAGAACAATGATGGTATGATGGGTGTTGGGGAGTTGGGCGGTGGTTGAATTGATGACCTGACCTAATGAAATTGGTTGCTGTTATCTTCTTCGTAGCCGTACTTCAGGCTTCTTTCAAAAACCATTTCATCCTGTGTTTTTTCTCTGTCTGTCTGCTCAACTCTTGTCTGGTAAACGCGAGACGGTCTTCTCTTTCCTCTCTTTTTCTTATGCCGAAGGAGACGAGATTGACTCTCTCGTGCATCCGAACCGTGACCTATAGCGGGCGAATCTTATCGGAGCACGGATGCGATTGAATTCGAATCCGGCTTCGACATGACATGGGAAATTCGGTGGCTGAACTCAACGAGATAATCGGCGATAAAATTGTTCTTGTCGGGTCCGTGATTCGCTCGCGAATTCCATCCGTCGATAAAATTTGACTTTACCGTGGATTGGATTGGGATTGGGATTGGATCGGCGCAACAAGGGAGCTGGTTAAATCGATGCTTTTCGGCTCGCGTGAAGAGACCACATGAACGGCCGTGAGTTTGGTGCGAATTCGATTCAATCCAAACTTTTAAAGTTTTCCACTTCTGTCGTTTCCAAATCTAGTAAGGACGAAAAGGGATCGCGAGTTTTGGTGCGAATTCGATCGAGTCCAAACTTTTAAAATTTTCTGCTTTTGTGGTTCCCAAATCTCAAAAGGACAAAAAGGAGACAACCAAGGGGCAAAAATTGTTCCAGGAATTTGGAATATATTGAGCTTACGCTAATTCAGTAAATATTTTAGCTTTTTCCTTGGTCAAGCTAAACATTTTAACTAAGTCATAAATTTTTTCTACTTTTTTTCCAACTGATTCTACATTGGCACAATAAAAAGATCTATAGCTGAATCGGTAAACATTATAATAGGATATAACCTAGATAAAAAAATCCGAAGGGAGGGGGTAGGATAGACCCGGACAGGATTTCTAATGTCTATTTTTCTAGAAATCCTAAGCTCCACTCGCCGGCATCTTCATTCCCACACCTTGTGCGCTTTTACCAAAAAAATTTCTCGGCTTTTTTTCATTCACCGACTCCTCTGGACCTGTGAATAGAAAAAAAATAAAATAAAAATCATCCTATCCGACTTTAAATCCGTAGTCCACCAAATAGTGGACAGGATATGAAGAAATCCCATGATTTCTTATCCTATCCTATCCAGTCCTATCCTGTTTAGAAATCCGAACGACCAAACGCAACTAGTGTGTTTAGAACGTTCCGGGACAATTATTCCCGACAACTAGGGGCCCGCCTCGCGAATGAGGCGCCACGTGTGCGGGCGGGCGCGGGCCCACCCCAAATTCGAAGAAACTTCTCGACGAGACGCGATGGTGGCTGGACGGACGGACGGAAGCAGAAGAAGAATAAGAAGAAGATACGGCGAAATTGAAACGCAAGTAAAAGGCAACAGGCAAAAAGGCCTTTTCGCCCCCCCTCCCCTTTTAAAATAAAAAAAAACAAAAAAACCCCCCGGAGATATTTATCGCTGCCTCCTCCTCCTCCTCCTTCCCCTCGATTCCGTTAGCATTTTCCCCCCCACACCACCACCTCCTCCCGAACCTTCCAGAATCCGTCGTCCCCATGGCCGCTCCGCCGGCGGAGCACGGCCGCGACGCCACCGCGGCGCCCGGCGGCGAGCCCCAGCGGCCCGCGCCCACGCCCTTCCTCGCCAAGACCTACCAGCTCGTCGACGACCCCGCCATCGACGACGTCATCTCCTGGAGCGACGACGGCTCCGCCTTCGTCGTCTGGAACCCCACCGTCTTCGCCCGCGACCTCCTCCCCAGGTGCTTCAAGCACAACAACTTCTCCAGCTTCGTCCGCCAGCTCAACACCTACGTACGCCGCCCCGTTTTCCCCTTTTGGAAATGATCCGCTTGCCCCGTTTCCCGTCCATCCGGTGCATCCGAGCTGACTAAACGTTTTGGCGGTTTCTTCTTTCTTTTCTTTTTTTTTGGCAGGGATTTAGGAAGGTCGTGCCTGATCGGTGGGAATTCTCCAACGACTGCTTCAGGAGGGGCGAGAAGCGGCTCCTGCGCGATATCCAGCGCCGCAAGATCTCCGCCTCGCCGCCGTCCCCGGCGGTCCCGGCGGCGGCGGCGTGGCGGCCCCGTCCCCGGGGGGCCTCGCCGTCGAGCTCCGGCGACGACCAGGGGGTCTCGACGTCGCGGTCGTCCCCGTCGGCGTGCGGGCAGAACTGCGCGGCGGAGATCATGGACGAGAACGAGCGGCTGCGGCGCGAGAACGCGCTGCTCAACCGGGAGCTGAGCCAGATGAAGAGCCTCTGCGGCAGCATCTTCAGCCTCATGTCGAGCTACGCCGCCGGCGGCGCCCGGGCGGAGGCGGCGGCGGCGGCGGGGAAGAAGAAGAAGAGGAGGAAGAAGCCGCTCGAGCTGTTCGGCGGCGAGGAGGCGGCGGCGGCGGGGGCGGAGGACGACGAGAGCCCGAGGCTGTTCGGGGTGCCGATCGGGGGGGCGAAGCGGGGGAGGGAGATGAAACTGGAGCCGTTGGATTGTCAGAGCAGGAGCAGCGGCGGCAACCGGGCGAGCCGAGGAGAGCCGTGGATGAAACAGTGCCACAGATCGAATCAGAGGGTGTTCAACTAATCGTCACCACCGCCATCTTCTCTAACCCCTGCACGAAAGGGCTTCCTTTTTCCTTTTTGTCTTCTTCTGTTTTTTTCGGTGTTTAGGACGCAGAGCAAAGAGCGCGAAAACGACAGCGCACTGGGGGAACCGAAGGTGGGACCAGGCCGGCGCGATGCACGTGCGGGCGTCACGTGACTTTCACCCCAGCCTATTTTGGAACTCGGAAGGAAAGGGAGGGGGGGACTCAGCTTTTTTTCTAGGCCCTTTTTTTTTTAAACTTTTTAATTTATCTTTTTCCTTAATGCTATGAGGTTGTGTCGATGTAATGGTTGGAAAAGCGAAAAAGCCTCTGTGGAATCTCGAAGGAATCTCGAAGGCGATTCTCGAGGGGAGAAGGTCGATCGAATCAGTGAAGTAGCGTAGCTTGTCTGTTAGCACTGTATGATTAGTGTTTGCTCAGCTACCGTCGCGTCTTTGCCGTTTTGTTCATGCTAGAATCGGTGTCGGCTCGACACCGGCTTAGATCGTCTCGAGGGTGATTCTCCCGGATTTAAATTCGCGACACTCGCGATGATGTCCACGCTAAACACGCATTGACAATCGTAAAAAGCCTCTATGGAATCTCGAAGGCGATTCTCGAGGGGAGAAGGTCGATGGGATCAGTGAAGTAGCGTAGCTTGTCTGTTAGCACTGTATGATTAGTGTTTGCTCAGCTACCGTCGCGCCTTTGCCGTTTCGTTCATGCTAGAATCGGTGTCGGCTCGACACTGGCTTAGATCGTCTCGAGGGTGATTCTCCCGGATTTAAATTCGTGACACTCGCGATGATGTCCACGCTAAACACGCATTGACAATCGTAAGGTGGATCAAATTAATTAATCTGATTAATTGGAGATTGAAAGTGTCGAAAAGATTTCATATCGTTCGATAATAAGGTTTGTAAGCTTTTCATATACGATCTTACTCCACTTATAAGCATAATCTTTTGCGGGTCGAATAAGTTCTGCTCGTTTTCCGTGTGTGCGTCCTTCCCGCCTCCGCGTGATTCATACCGAGTCCGATCACGTTGGATTGTGGGTGATGATGATGGCCTTAGCTTTTACGGAGCAGACACCAACCTGGTCCTGACCGAACTGCTGGTTTGCTTTTCTACGTAGTTTCTCGGAGGTTCACGTGGGTTTGCTAGGAAGTTGCCAATCAGACCGGTCCAAAGGAAGTAGCGCCACCCAAGATTGCGGCGGGGCTGGAAAATTCAAGAAACGAGTTAAGTTTCTTTTTGAGCTGTAAAGGCTCCACTTCTGAGATGATAAAGATATGGTTGGGCGTGCGGAGCATTTACTTTTCAAAGCTTTTGATTTTGGATAGAAAGACATAATCATCATATCGGATGACTAAATTTTCTTGCTTTGGCGTCCGGGAGATGATGACAAAACGAAGGGGGGCCGTGCGAGTGTGAGTGTAGCGGGAGAGAGAGAGAGAGAGAGAGAGAGAGAGAGGGAGAGAGAGAGAGTCAAGTTGCCTCTTTTGTCAAAATCTGTTCTTTTGCCAAACTTGCCTGACCTGATTTGCATGTTATCATTTGCGGGTTAGGCTATACGGTCCACGCTGACCCTTTCTTAACGTTATTTGTAGTTTCCAATTCTCCCGATTGAGTTCTCTTTTTATTTTCTCTTCGCGATTTTTCAATTTGCTTTTCTGAGGAAGAAAGTGAGAAAAATTAGGGAAAATAACCAAGCAAACTGGCTATAAGGACATCTTTACCAAAAAAAAAAAAACTGGCTATAAGGACATGAAGTATGATCGCCTTTTCTTGATGCGATCTGTAACTCATGGGTTTGTTTTCTATACTGGTCTTTTTTCACGTTTTGTAAATGATTGCCTATGACACGTGAACTAAACACAATCTCAGCAGCGTGTTTCTTTAGGACTGAAGGAGGAGAAGTCCGGCAATCCTTAACAACATGTTTCTTGCTTTTGTTGCTGGCTGCTGATCTTGGGCGTTTCTTCCTAACGTGATGCAATATCAGCTACTTTCTCAAAGATGTTATGGGCGATGAACCTTTGATTTTGGGCTCGTGCTTATTCACGCAGGAGATGGCATAGGGCCCGGTGTAACATGTGGCTCTAATCGACCCGAATCACATGTTGTTGCTTTAGATAATGATCAAGCTTTTACGTATGTCTCTCTTCTTTTATGTCCGTCTCTCCAGTTAACCGAATCGTGCTCCTTAAATCGTTCCTTTCATTTGCATGCATTGCATGTGCAAATATCCTAAGAAACACTTGTTAGCAAGATGCATTGTGCTCCTCTTGTTGTCAAACAATATGTTGATCTTCGTGTAGATTTGGTGGCTAAGCTTATGTTCTATCACCCTTTAGTTGGGGGCTTCTAATTCCCATGCAACATCAATCAACCGTTGCTATGTGTATGCGAAGCTATTCATCAAACTTATTGATATCTTCTTCATTCGACGTGCGCGTCAACGTGCTACTTTTAATGAAATTATTGGTAGAATTAGGGTTTTAGACCCGAGTGTACCCATGATGAAAGTCTAATAAAACATGAAGTGCTCATTTTCGCCCCCTCTTCTAGGGTTAAATTAGATGATACATAATGTTGTTTGATGCGGGAGATTTCGAGAGAGAGAGAGACCCATGAAAAAGAAGCTGGTGAAGGTTCGTTCCTACAACGTTTGTTAAGATGCTAGAGACACGATAGCTGGAGGCCTCAAGCATGGCCAAAATCGCGACACATGGTAAATTTGACTAGAAAGGATTCAGCGTCCAATGGCTTTATGGGACGGGTACGTGTCATGTGTCAACGATGAAAAGAAAGTGCACGATTTTCCTTACTTTGTGCTGATCAAACGAATTGTCAGTGCATATGGTAGAGGAATATTGGAAAAGGAAGTAGCTTTTTCTGGAGCTGTAACTTGATGTCCTTTATGCACGTTCAGTCACATAACATCGTATTCTCTTCATCAACACACACAAAGGACGTGTCGAGCCGAGAGAGGTCGATTCCAATTCACTTGGTTCAGACCATCGGACAGGTGGCTGCCTCCTCGTTTTTGTTCCCTCGGTCTTTCCTCATCCTTTCAATCGGAAATGATTTTATATGTAGAAATCAAGAAGCAAAAACAAAAAAGAAATGGTTCTGAAACTGAAAGTGTACTTAAATTCTGGCATTCGTGTCCAAGAGGGACAAAAGATGCTGCAACATTGTGGTAACACCTCACAAGTTAATTATAAGTTAAAGCAAATGTTGGGAAAATATCTTGAGGAGCACAATTAAGAATATCTCAAACTATTCTATGCTTGACATAGTCCATCTCAAGTCTCCTAATGAAGAATTAGTTTGCATGATTGTACTGTTTTTTTTTCAATCACTTCACTTTTATATATATTTTAGCCGTTACAGACATCGTCTTTTCCAAAGTGAGGTTGATCTCTTGCCGTTCATTCCTACGCATTATCTTGACCGTTGCGGCATTTGCTTCGAGTTCCTCGTGTTGTGCTCGTTTGTGCTCATTCATGTTGCGAAAACTTCTGAATAATGTAATCATCTTCAATATTCCATGTGAGCAGATACCACAATATAAATACATGTAACAAACTCCAATAATCTCAATCACCTCTTTTCATATATTCCTAATAATAGGTCCATCCAAATCATAGTTTCCAAAGAGATGGTGGAGCTTAAAGGACAAGCGATTCATGCATAGATCATTTGCATTGGAAATGAGCATGGAAACACTATAGTCGAAGTCACATGTTATGTACATACCATAAATTAATTAAAGTGGACTAATAATGATAGTATATCCCATTTCGGAACAGAATGGCCGTCCCTTCAAAAGTGCACATGCCCATTTAGAGTAGCAATATCATCGTCATCGTCATTGCCACTATCATCAATGCAACTTTAAGCCATTTCCTTGAATAGAAAGAGGCATCTCTAGGGTTCATAACAAGTATAGAACTTGCCTTGATATAGCTAGAAAAAGGGATCATCCCTAGGGTTTTTACTGTAAACGGTATGGGATACCATCCAAAGTGAAGCACCAACGACAGTTTACTAATCAAAATGCTCCCATTCGAGGCATCTATTGGGAACGAACATAAACTATACCAATATAGAGACCTTTTTCCTCGAAGCCCATGAAAATCTGTAGTTCGTTAACAACTGCCCAAACCTTAGTATGTTTAGACAACATCGATCCTAAAACCCTAAGCAACAAAAACATTTGGGGCGGTAAAGAAAAACATTATACTAGGGTTAGACGAGGGGGCTTGTCTTGTCGATAAGATACTCTTTTGTTTTTTTTTTTTTGTGATGTTTCTAAATGCAAGAAAGGCAAGTTTATGGACGGAAGCACCTTAAAAGCCGAATGCCCATTTGCCCAAAGATATGGTACTTTAATCTAAGTGAAAAGAAGGAAGTATTCTCCATGTTCTCATCACCCAATGATATGAAGACGGGTGAGATTCGATACATGAAATGAGTTACTGTGCAAATTTAGGGTTTTGAGAGATTTGTTTTTTTGTTTATCATCTCAGATAGGACAGGCTCATAATGGATCTCATCCCTCCAGTGGCTTCAATTCTCTCCAAACTCATGAAAAAGAGACGACTCAGTTCCGAGGAAAAGAGACGCACCTTTGGGTTTGAGTCCCTTTTCGCAAAATACACAAACCTTTTCAACGGGATGTTTGAGCATCTCCGAATCTTGTGAGCCAGCTCGAGAGCTTCCAAGGCCGTCTTCTCTCTCTCTTCTTCCCTGTAGTTAATTTTTGCTTCTTTCTCTTGCCTATAAAAGGGCTCTTGCTTTGCTGAATAACCATGCACTCCACCAGATTTCTTACGAAGAAACATACTAATATATCAAAACCAATTTGATCGAGTTCATTGGTTTTTGAGCTTTCTTCATCGTATCATGTCGAGGCTAATAGAACCACTGAGCATGGGAAGAGTGGTGGGGGATGTGGTGGACATTTTCACACCCACGGTGAAGTTGAATGTGATTTATAACTCCAACAAGAGAGTCTCTAATGGGCACGAGCTCATGCCTGCCGTTATTGTATCCAGGCCTCGTGCGGAAGTTGGTGGGGATGACATGAGGGAGGCTTACACTTTGGTTAGTCCTTGTTTTAGTTTTTCTCTTTTGCTTGTTTGATGTATCTTCCTTGCTTTGATTCATAAGTTTCTGACTTGTTTGTTTTGGATACTTCTAATTGTTTTGGGCGAACGTGAAGATAATGACCGACCCGGATGCTCCAAGTCCTAGTGATCCTCGTTTAAGGGAACATCTCCACTGGTTTTTCTCTTCACTACTGTTATCTAAAGTCTTTCAGCTATAACATTTATTTTCACACCGCGTTTACCTCAATTTGGACCTAGCCAGAGCTGCCTCACTTTGCATTGATAAAAGAAAGATCACGTGTTTTTAGCTTCAATATAAAGTTATGTGCGTCTTTGTTCTGATGCGTAAGTTGAATTGTTTTGCAACGGTTCAAAAGAGTAGGTTAGATAACGTGAAAATGAAGCTCTTAGTAGATACGACTTAGTTTTACATGAAGATGAGACTTTCTTGATAGACAAGTTTGATGGATCTCACCTGTTCATTTAGGTTTGACAGTCATGTCGCTCGTGATTCTCCGAACATTACAACCCCATTAGCCTGTTCATGGCAATTTGGGACAATTGGGTCACTTATCCAGTATTGTGTCTCGACAAAATAACATTTTCGCGCACCACTCTCTCACCTCATTCATTATTAGTGTTCTGCGGAAGATAAGAGCGCTTTGTCTAACATTTCAAAGCTGTGGTTCCCACATTTCAGGATGGTCACAGATATTCCCGGTACTACTGATGCTTCCTTTGGTGAGCTCCTCTAGTTTTTCCGCCAATTGACTATTTTTTTCCCCTTCTTCATTCGGTACTTCTTAAGATATAGCTTGAGTGATGAGTAAATGGCTTTGTTAATGCAATGAACACAGGGAGAGAGGTGGTGAGCTATGAGGCACCGAGGCCGGCGGTAGGGATCCACCGGTACGTGTTCGTGCTGTTCAAGCAGAGAGGGAGGCAAGCCGTGGCTGGAGCTCCGGCTTCGAGAGACCATTTCAACACCCGTGCCTTCTCTCTCGACCATGGCTTGGGCTTGCCTGTCGCCGCCGTCTACTTCAATGCCCAGCGAGAGACCGCCGCTAGAAGAAGATGATGGATCGACCCTCCTCAACACCCATCATCACGAGTTACTATAATCCCTCTCCTCTTTATTAATTCACTTCAGCATAGCTGATGAAAACTTTTTCCTTTCCTTTTTTTTGAGTTTTTCCTATCCTAGGCCTCCAAAAGGCTACGAGTAGTCAGCATATTATGCGGGGAGACATTTGAGAATGTTGTGTCTTGTGTGTCCCATTTCGATTGGACCGCAGCAGTCCAGTAACTTGGTACTTTGGTGTAGGCGACTGTCGTTGCTTGGTCCCATGTCATGTCTCTGTCTACAGGACCAGAAAAAGAGGAAGTGAACACGACATGGGGGATGCATGTAGCATCAGAGCTAAGCCCTACGGATGGGAATGCACGACTTTATATAATATAGGGAAAATTTCAAATAAAACGCCAAAGTGAGTGTTTTCTCAAAAAAGATCCGAAATGAACATTATCTCAAATAGGGATTCGAGGTAACTATTTAATCTCAAATAAGGACCTCAAATTTGGGTCCAAGGTGACCATTTAGTCTCAAATAAGGACCTCAAATCTTCCGGCGACACAACTAGGGACATAATCATCCAAAGATATTTCTTTTTTTATCTGTTCATTGTTCATCTTCTTCATGCTTGCGCTTGGAGAAAAGTTGCAACTCTTGAGTTCACCCCCATCTTCTTCTTCAACAACAATGGCATCCTCAAGCTCACCAATGAGGCAAGTCGCCTAATGGGCCATGCTTTCCACTACTCCCGTTCCTGTTCAAAAACCCAAAGGGTGGCGACGTCTCCTCCTTCGTCTTCATCGTAGTCACCGAGCACTCGAATCTCAACGACCATGGCCTCACCTTCGCCGTCTATGCTACCATGGACCTTTGAGCCCTGCCCAGCCTATATCTGGGCCTCCTCAACGCCAGCAACGTCAGTTCTTCAGCTTCCTCCTCGCTATTGAGTTGGACGCCGTCAGAACTTCAAGTTCTAGATCTGAATCTGAAGAGTGGGAAGGCGTTTTAGGTGTGGATTGATTACGAATTGGGATGACATCGGATCTCCCCGTACCTAATTCGACTCATTTTCTGCATTCCCCTTGTTTTCCTTGCCTCCATAAGTGTTTGCCTTCCTCGAAGAACCAATCTGGTTCATGAACTTGAGTGGAGTCCTCGTGTCGATGCTCGCGAGACCTCGGAGCAGCCCCCGCGGCCTCGGGCTCGAAGTCTTCCGATTTTGGTTTGCCGGCGTCAAGGCCTTCCATGAGCTTCTACACATTGATGACTTCAGGGCTTCCTTGCCGTGAGTCGGTGACCCTCCCTTCAATCTTCTGCTCTGTACGGTGATTTCTTGTTGCTGCGGGGGTGTCGGTGGCGAAGGCAACCCTTACTCGTCGCTGTCCAGCCTAAGCATGCCGTAAGTGCTGGAGGTGAGGGAGACCGCATGGACAGGATGGGTCATGTGGCCACCGCCATTGACGACCTGACCATGACCATGACGAGGATGATGCTCACAATCTGTGCTCCCAGCATGAAGAAGATGAACAGTAAAAAAAGAAAAGAAAAAGAAACAAAAAAAAAAAGAAATGGCTTTGGACAAAAGTACCCTTGCTTGTGCCACCGGAATAAACATATGCTCGCCGACCGGCGAAGATTTGACCGGTCGATAAGCTCAGACCCTGTTTGAGATCAAATGATTACTTCAAACCCCTATTTGAAACTCAGTAATCACTTCATACCCTTATTTGAGACAACGTTTACTTTGGGTCTTTTTTTAAGAAAACTCATCCACTTTGGGGCCTTATTTGAAATTTTCCCTATAATATATGTCTTTTTCATATTTTAATATAATGTGGCATGCAACGATCAGTGATTGGAGTATCGGGTTCTTCGTATTGTCTGAAGTGATTCAGCAGACTAAGAAAAGGACTAAAGAGGAAGGATGCGAGCATATGCATGTGGCGGGTGAAGTTGGCGGGAATGATTCAACGGGAAGTTGTACAACAAGCAAGAAAAAGATTCGGCAAGAAAGTTCCTAGAATAATTATAGGCAAGACCCGCAAGCCATCATGGCCTGGACAGCATGTATTAAGACCTAGACTCAGGTCTTGGGAAACCACGTAATGAACATAGTGACAATCTCCCCCCAATTGCATCCGACATATGTATGTCATAACATCGTAGCCGTACAGTTTGCTGCCATATCGTCTTGAAGATCCAATTTTCAATTTCATAACCTGCCCTAAAAGAGTTCGGTCGGATCTGGAACATAGAACGATAGCTCCACTCTCTACCGAACTTTCGAAAAGATTTCAATGAATGACGTTGGGACGGAAACAAAGTGAGAAAATTGGAAGGCCGTAAACATTGCCTTGACAACCATACCATATCCTAGTTTGTAGAAAGATCTGCACATGTTCAATGTAGAAATCGACTCACAGACCTTATGACAGGACTTGCATGTGAACAAAGAGTCGAAAACGGCAAACTCAAAAGACAATCTCACCACGGAGGATTTGAACTCAATAGGACTAGTATGTATGAAGCCCTGTGAGAAGTACCCTCTCCGGTATATCATGGAATCAGATACAGGCGGTTTTAGAAGCCATTGCGAAGTTTTGGCCTTACATCATTTGCCGAGCATTTCAATTGGCGTTCATTCAATAATGACTAAGGCATGAACAAACTTATGTATCCAATCCATGTGATCCAAAGGCAAAAGAGCTCACCGTTGCTGTCTAAGAGGAGTCATGACGGTAGAGAAGTAGAGTAAACAAAGTGTACACTTTTTGAGTGGCATTCACTAATAATCTACAAATCTCCGGACAGATGTCCTCTTTTACAAACCCTCCTGAATAATTTCAAAAAATCAATACAGAAAGCGTTTGCAGTCAGTCATCCTCCAATAACATGAATTTACTTACCCACAAGCATTGAGCCCAACAAGAAAGAAGCACACGTAAAATCTGAAAATCTTCTTCCTCCGCTCCCATTTAAGCCTAAATTTCGCCACTGTGAATCAAAACTCGATACAGAGGACCTTTAAGGAGCCCTCGGTTTCCATATACAGGGATCAGGCATTTATCTCCGAGTTGCACTGATTTTCCCTGCTGCAACTTCTTCTGCCCCAAAACATGCTTGAGCATGTCGTTCTCTCCACTCTAGGCCTGTCCACTTTATCTTGTTCTGTTGCTATCACTTGTGAATGATGGGGAGTCTCCCCCTGTGCGTCTTCCTCTCCGGGCTCAAAAGATGGGCAAGGCCTGTCATTGCATGTGCATAGCGGAATGGCAACAGAAGGAAATGGGCTACAGGTGACGGGGCAAAAAAGATCTGAAGAAACGGAAGCTACGCGGCTTTTCCTAAAATCTGGTGTACATGCTGGAGGACACTCTGGATCACATTGATGAAGAATGCAGGGGTTACAGAGGGCGAGAGAAGTATGAAGTTTGATCTCCTTAGCAGGGGAACCGGGAATTTTGACGAAAGCAATAACTCCGTGTCTACAAAGTGGGCATGGGATACACCCAGGTGGTCCCACCACCTCCGAAGATATGTTGCTTGTGGAGCAAAGATATAGAGCGCATCGCACACAAAGCTCATGGCCACAACCTGAAATATTAAAGTCAACGGCCATCAGCAAAGTGCCAGAGTGATTCCAGACCTTTCAACTGGCTACAAGTTACCATGCCTTAGCCAAGCTGGGGAAATACATCAAGAGAGGGAAAAGTTTGGCTATTGCAAAAATCATACTGGATAAATAGCAGCAACAAGCAAAAAATCAATGTATTCTCTAATATACAAAACTCCTCTGGATGCTTAATTCTTTCTCTCAATATCCCACTCTTATAGTAAGTCGCATCAATCTCAGGTAAAAATGGTTGTCGTGTTTCCACCACCTGCAGTAGCTTTGCATCCACATGCTCTTTAAATTAAGGATTCAAATAATTTCTCACATGTTCCTCATGATGGGAAAAGGCTCAGAATGTCTGAATGCATCCCTAGGCTAAGATACCTCGTGGAAAGTAAAAGTCAGAGAGCAGAAAAGCACGACAGAGAGAGCTAAGCATTGCATTTAATGACAAACGGATTATAATCATTTTCGGCCAAAAAATGCTGCAAGGAAATTAAGGCTCACAAATAAAGATAATGTGGAGATTTGTGGAGATTAATGTAGAATGGTCAGAAAGCATCCATCCAACCTGCTCCCTATTGACAGGTATTATGGCTTGTTCTGATAAATCATGCTTTACGACATCTTGAGCAACTCTGAATATTCAAGTTAAGAATTTGTTCACAAAAGATACGTCGGATTCTACTATCTTATAAATTTGGGACATTGTGATGGTATCATAATTAATTGTTCATTTTCCAGCACCTAACCGTGTCCTACCATGATCTTGCATTATTTCTGAGATTAGCTCCCTGAGAAGAACTATCCACCATGAAGAATAATCACAGCAGCAATGCTTTGCAAGCGCAAGCAGTTACACTCAGGAAGTTTAATCGTTCGAATTAGTCAAACTAAACCAGTAGTTTGCAAGCAAGCACTCCACAGATGCATTTTTGCTACAGAGCTTGATCCAGTAGCTTGTGAGCAAAAGCTCAAAAAGATGTATCCTTGCTACAAAGCTTGTTCAGGAACTCGGGAACTGTCATTTCAGTCGTATCATACCATATGATTGAGCTTAATAATATGTCCAAGGATTGAATCCGCACACAAGGAAATAAGACCCTCTGAAAATCAAGCTTTCCAAACAATTTTTTACTCAAACGAGTACTTGGTTGGGAAAACTGCGAATAAATTGGTAGCCTGGTAAAAATCATTAAAGTAGGTAAAGTGAACAAACAGGGATACCTTCTGAGTTCCAACAATGTAAAGAACAGTTGCCAAGAAATTGTTGATCAATACTATAGATGCAACGAGCGAACAAAGAAAAAAGAAACAGACATATGAGAGGGTAAAGCACAACTAGCGTGGAGTCTATGATTATCCTCTTAATTTACATATTTGAAATAAATGAAATTGATAGGAGACAGAAGGATCAAACCTTCAGCTGCAACACTACATGCTCTCTCCAAGCAAACAGCGCAAATGTCCGTATCATCGGAGGAGGCTGTGGAAAGTTGCAGCCCACAGTCTCTGCGAAAATTTAACCAATTTTCTAGCAAGATCAGCAGAAAAACATGCCCTGACCTACTGCTTCCTCATGGAAGCTGGAGAAGCATTTCTGCGTCTTTAATTGTTCGGTCTATCTCTAAGGATGTCTTACCAACTACCAAAATTCTATAGCTAGATTCAAATAGTTCCATTTCATCAGGAAATTTGAAACGAGAGTGACATGTCAGTTCTAGAATTCTGCCACAAGTAAATGGGGATCGAATATATGGAGCTGAACATGGCTCAACACCTGCATAGATTTTAAAACTATTGGAAGCTGGCAAGGGCATAATATTTTGTGTACTTAAGAAATGAAAAGTGGATAAGCTGCAAGATATTTACGTTATGAAATTAAGCGTTTGCACGAAATCTCAGAAAGGTTGCGTCCAGAAAGATTTCAGAACACCAAGAGAAAGAAAAGGCAATACGCAACTTTAATTTCATACAACAGCTAGACTAACTGTTAGGGGACAGGCTTACCTTGCTATGTTGAGAACGCTCATCAGAGGCAAAGACAAATATTTGGACGGAGGAAACAAAGGGATTAACGAATCAGAACTAGGAGCTAATAGCGGCTCAAGCCAATGCCGCCCCCACATTCTAGCAACATCAAGAGGAAGCCACCTAATAAAGCATGCCAAAAGTTATGATTAGGTCTATGACTTCATCTCAAAACTGCAAGGAGACTCAAGACACAATATCTACCCATTGCAATTTAAAGTCATCCTGCTAGCACCCCTTGCAAGAAGTATCTGAAAAGAAAAATGGTTACTTCAGTTTCCAGTGAAGAAAGAGATGTAAATGAATGCTTCATAGCTATTAGAACTCTTGCCTGACAGCACTTAAGATTCCCTCCACAAGCAGCATAGTGCAGAGGTGTACTGCCCGCTCCTAAGTAGATATACCAATTTGTCAAAGAACAAGTGATCGATCCTCATAACTGACCAGAGCATAAAGAAGACAACATGTACCTATCAAATCCATGGATGTCCCATAGTGAAATGTCACAGCCGATACATTTGCATGAAGGTCAAGCAAAAGTTGTACACAATCAAAATACCCATTTAACGCTGCCATATGAAGAGCTGTGATACCCCCATCAGCCGCCTTATTTACAAACTTGGACAGCACACTGCACTGAGAATGAACAAGATAAATAGCACGAATAGATTCTCATCTTCTTGCGGCAAGCGTCACTCAATAATAGAAAACCCGACTGCTGAACTATCTATACCCTCACCATAGGTTCTCCCAACAAGAACTTAAGAAGTCAATTTTACTGCAGTATTTATTGAAGACCAAGTTCTAGACCTTACCAAAGCTCGAGGTTCAACATTTAATGGATAGGGTCCCACTAGGACCAACTTGAAAACAGAAGTGTATTAATTTGAGCAGGGTCAAGGCCAGTAAGAGTAACTAACAACATACCTCTGGTCACATTTGCCTTTCCCATTTGCTCCATCACCTCTATCCACATCCAGCTGCCTGGCTATTGCTTCGTAAGGAGAACTTGGGACAAAGTCAGCCACAACTAATCTTATACACCTGACATGCCCATTTACAGCTGCAAAATGAAGAGCCGTCCTCCCACTAAGATAATCCGCTCTTGTAACCTGAAATTGCAGTAGAGACATGTTGTTGATGATACTGAACTACAGTATTTAACTCGGCAATCATAGCACTGAACAAATAAAACAGCAATTTGCCATCCAAGTCACATAGGCCTCTCCATTTTTGGAAATTTATAAATGAAATCCAGAACCCCCAGCTTGCAACACCTATGGACCGGGGCGTGATATTTGAAGACAGAAAAAATTTCTCGTAGAAAGGTGCATATCGGCAAAATTTGAAAAGAGATTAATTCGAAGGAAACCCACGTTGCATCTGAAAAGCAGAAGTGTCTGAACAACTTCCCAATGCCCATACCGACATGCCTGCATAAGCGCCGTCTGTGAACACAAACAAGGAGGAACAAAATCAGAAAACATCAAGTCATATCAAATCAATTGCTGATGCATCGACAGCTTCTGAACAATTGCCCCTATATATATTATGTCGAGATGCGTGGCATACACAGATTTTTTTTTTGAAAAAAAAGGCTGAAAACAAGCGAATTTGTTTCCTAATAATCTGAAAAATAAATGAATTTGCAGGTATATGCTTGCGCGATGGCACCTAAGTTCAAGCAAAGCGGCCCGCTACAATTAATCAAAACCCATCCCAGCTTCAGTGTTCTAGATTGGAGAAACTTAAGTCCCACACAGTCCAAACAAGCGCCATCATCTAAATGCAGTTCCAATTATCAAGGGCAAGAAACGGGCCGAACCACATTCTATAAAAAGAAAAGAATCGGAGTTCATATCATCCTCGAATAGTCGATACTCGGCAGCTCCGTAAAGAAGGAAACTTTCCAAAAAAAAAAAACAAAAGAATGGAGAAACGAAGTACAACAGTACCTGCCCACAGTAGTTTCTGGAATTCACATCGGCTCCATTATCGAGCAGCAGCGCCACGATCTTTCACCACAAAACACCAAACACAGAATCGCCATTATCAAACGACGGCAGAATCCATCGATTACGAAAAGAACAGAGGAATCAGAAAGGGGGGGGGGGGAACAAGATTACAAGGAAGAGGGAGGAGCGAACCTCGTTGTGGCCCTTCGCGGCGGCGAAATGGAGCGGGGAATTGAGGCCGCCGAAGGTGGAGTAGCGGGCGAGGCAAGGGTTGCAGTCGAGGAGCATCTTCGCCTCGACCAAGTCGCCGTCCCTCGCCGCCGAGACCAGCCGCTCGCCGGAGGCCGAGCAGCCGAACGAATTCCCCATCCCCCCCGCTCCCTCCCTCCCCTTCTCTCTCCTCTCCACCTCCACCTCCACCTCAATCTCTCTCTCTCTCTCTACCTCCGAATCGATCGCGCTCTTTTATATATTAATATTAGGTCAACGATCCGCGGAACGAATTCAAAACCCGAAAAAAGAAAAAGAAGAAAAGAGAAAGAGGAGGAAGATCGGCGGCGGCGACCGGGGCGGGGGGGGGCAGCTCCGGCCGGACTGGGTGGCTCTCCGGCGGCCGAATTCCGGTGGTGATCGTGAAGAAGAGGAAAGAATGATTCGCTTCGCTTCTTCCTTTTGCTTTCGGAGCGGGGGGAACGAAGACGAAGACGAAGATGGAGATGAAGATGGTGGTGGGCGAGGATGGCGTGCAAAGGTGCGAACTTTAACCCGCCCCTTTCTTTTTCTCTCACTCTCTCTTTCTTTCTTTCTTTCTTTCTTTCTCTTTCTCTTTCTCTTTCTAATGTATTCTCTCTCCTATCCTATCCCCTCCGCTCCTCGGTGTGTCTTTTGTCTTGTCTTCTACGCGTGACGTTGATTGGATTTCTGGTGTGACATGAAAAACGATGGTTCGCTTTTTTCATTTATTTAATAATTACATTAAACGCCCTGAAATTTATGATGGAGGTGCAATTAAATTCTATAATTATTAAAAAGTGAAATTAAATCCTAAAGCTCATTAATTCGTGCAACCAAATCATTCTATTAACAAAGCAAAAATATTAATAAGTTTTAGAATTTGATTACGTCAACTGAACAAGTTTTAGGACTTGATTGCGTTTTTCCAAAAATCTTAGGATTCAATTACATTTTGGACTTCCAGTACATTTACCCTTTTTTTTCCATTTTGACTCAAATATTTTTATCTGTAGGAATTGAAAAAGAGAATTGAAATTTGGTAGCTTCTTTCGTGAAATTTTATCCGTAGTCTCATATCGTCGAGCGACTCACATGTAAAATTCCCCTCCAAAATAATCAATACCTCTCGTGATTACTCACGGAGCTCCCTTTGAGATTTGGTCCATGTGAAATGGGGTTGTCGGAAGCTATATCGACTATGTTCGAAAAATGCTTAGTTCTTTTAGAATGTTAGGCATAAATTAAGTGATAGGCCTCCTTTTTGGTTCAAGTGGAGCCACCATTAGTAGTGGAAAAAGGTGACGGCTGTGGAAAAATTTCGGACTTATTAATCATTGATTCGATATTTATGATTGACTCCACCACAAAAGCAATTAAGCATAATTTCTTTCTTTCTTTTGGCTCCAAATAATTAGGTAGTGCTAGTTGAAGAAAATAGTCTTCATAAGATTTGGGCGAGCAATTTTCTTGGAGGATTTAGTAGAAAATTACTTTTATTTATTTATTTTTTGGAATTTCCCACCTGCATAAAAAAAAATCTTCGCAAATGGGACATATACTATTAGTATTATCTCATTTGGACCGTACTTTAAATGCAAAGAATGTAAAGAGAACAATCTTTTTCCGGTAGACCCAACCTCCAAAACAAAGTGGAAAATCGAAATCAAAATCAAAATCAAAATCAAAATCAAAGGTTGGTGTTGGATCAACCTATTTTTGTCCAGTCTCGGAGGACCGCACTCGCCTCAATCTTCGAGAGTGGGTCCCACATTTGATCGATCGCGATGGGCCTCAGAAAAAAAAAATCAGCCTTCCACATAATTTTCCTCTAAAAAATGTGGCGAATTAAACCGTGACTAGCGGCGTGATGAAAATACTCTTCATAAGATTTGGGCGAGCAATTTTCTTGGAGGATTTAGTAGAAAATTATTTTTATTTTTTGGAATTTCCCACCTGCATCTTTGCAAGTGGGGCATATACTATTAGTGTTATCTCCTTTGGACAATACTTTAAATGCAAAGAATGTAAAGAGGACAATCTTTTTCAGGTAGACCCAACCCCCGTCGGAAATAAATGGGAAATCAAAATCAAAATCAAAGGTTGGTGTCGGATCAACCGTATTTTTTGCCCGGTCCTGGAGGACCACACTCGCCTCAAGCTTCGAAAGTGGGTCCCACATTTGACCAATCGCGACGGGCCTCGGAAAAAAGAATTACAGGATTAACGGCGTGATGACTGATAAGCTGATCGAGATTGGGTTCAAGATATCAAAATTAGAGATTCAAGTCCCAGAGCATTCGCGTGATTCACCGTGACCCCGATCCGGAGGGACGGAGTCCGGGATCCCGAAACGGAGAGATTTCGCATAACATAAAAAACTCACGCACAAGTACGTTCAGGAACAGAGGAAATAGCCAAAGCATGTTTCACAAATCAATGCATGCAATACGTGATTTTTCAATTACATATAATTGATTGCTTATGATAACATTACCACTCATTTCAAATATAATCAATAACAGAAGCATTCGATCCATATTTGGATGTGATCGCTTTTGTTAGATTTTGCGGTACCACTGTCAACTATTACAAAAACATAAACTCGTTTAAATGAATACGTGATTAAAGAGTTAAACGAGTTTATGTCAAACTATCGAGTGACAATTTACCTCAAACTATTGCTATTTCCATGGAACGCAGATAATTAATCTATTCAATGGACTTCTCAATAGACGCAATTGCATGCCAATAATGAAAGGAATGCATGTGGCACACTGAGATGTTGTCATCCATCGGATCCCGCTTCTTTAAAAAATACAATGTCAACATGATCACAGCGTCTTCTACATTGACTTCTTCCCCAAATATCTCCCACATTCCTCCCTTTAGTCTAGTGGTTTGAATGGACAACTCGTTAAACAAATACATGTGATGACATCTTCAGGTTACTATGCACGGTGTGTGTTGATTGCCGTCTCTTCGAAGCATATGACTGTGCCAAAACAGAGGTCGATGTTACGCAATACCGCCGGTCATACCTGCATCGCGTCGACATGTTCACATCCTACCCACGTCGTGGTCGTTTTCATTCGCAAGTTGCTGGAACCACTTCATCTCTTCAAAGGAAGACACTCCACCTTCGTATCAGCCCAAGCTCCGTTTCTGCACAAGCATACATGCAAAAGAGAATATACTATCCAAATGGTTTAACACCAATCACACTCCCAGGTACCTCTCGTAGACCCGGCATCGAGCCCATCTGGAAAGACATCATCAAGCCCATATGATTCATGCACACTAATTAATAATTATTTATGCCTACAGCACCAAGCAACAGGATGAATCAGCACAATATGCATGCATGGCCTTGTATGCTACGAGAAACGTCTTATGCATTCGAGAGGGTCGAAAAACCAAGAAAAGTTTGGACGACATCGGTGGATCGACTCTTTTGGAAGGCGGCCTCCCCAACACATCGGTATCAAAGCAGTAGGCTTCCTGATAAAACAACAAACGGGATGATTCCAGTAGTTGACTGCATGATTCAAGAAATCTTCTGAGTTCTCTAGGACACGACTTCAGAATTTGTTGTCAATTAATCATAGGCCACAGGTGCTTTCGTAATCTGCAGGTGCATGGTTTGGTTGTTTATCAGTTGTTCGGACGTAGCTTGAGAGCTGAAACTGAAAGTGACTAAAACAATAGGAAGTCCATGTTAAGACGTGAGCAGGAGCTGTCAAGATAGGATCAGCTCTCAACTTCCACGTCAAATTCAACCTACCTTATGCCAAACTTCAACTTCTTCACGAGAAAGCACATTAAAAACACGTCCTCTTCCAACTTCTCCTCCACTCTATATAAGGCAAACTACAAATGCCGTGTAAGATTAGCGTCATTATCTATGATGGAAAATTGCACCCTGAACATGACAGACCCCCCTAGTTATGAGCCTGTGCAGGTGTTCAAAGAACCCGAAATTTTGAGGGTGGTAAAATAAACAAAATAGAAGATGACGTCTTGAATTGGTCTTCTTCGAACCTAAGTTTGTATCTTCCTAATATTTGGTCCTGGCTCCAAAATCACCGTTCATCTCCTTTGTTTGGTCCCTGTGCCCAATCGAACCAAAAAAATCGGACCATAGGAGAGCTCAACTTTGTCTTAGAAAATTTTCCTGTTAAATGAAACCAATTGCCTTATGCTCGAAACTCTATGATGAATACTTTCTATTTTAAACTACCTTTAGTTGGTTACTTTAGCCTGAGATAGTGGTTTACAAATGCCAAACTAACTCTATCCCCTAGGTATGTACCCAAATAACCATCAAGAAATATAGTCCTACTTTGCCGACCACTTTGTCATGCAAAAGAGGAGGAGGGAGGAAACTGGCAAAACGCTAAGATGCAAGAGCACACAAATACAAGATCAACCAAGGTGCATAAAGAACACAAATATGGAAACCGATGCTCCAATTTCAAACTTTCCAAAGAACATCAGGACTCTTCTCTTTTCTTGCGCAATAGATACATTCGGAGTCCAATTTGGTCTTCCATTTCAATAGTTAAGATCAAGCAAAGATCTTGTGGCCCAATGCAATTAACTCCCATCATCGGACAAATATTTACACGATGAAATTATCAAAATAATTTCACCTAAAACATTGTTTTGCATTCAACAATAATTGAAATGACAAAGATCCTCAGCTTCGACTTACATGTTCATTGAAATCATCTCACTGGTTTCTATTCCACAAGCCAGTAAGCAGACTTCTTTCCCAGAAGATGAGAGCACCTTACATTTCCGATAAAATGATGCTCACTTACTTCTCTAGATGTGGAGAAGCCAAGAGAACCATTTACCAACTCGAAGGCATTGTGGCCAGCATATGCCTCGTTTAAGAACCTGTGGCTGTCTTATGACTTAGACTGCTTGTCTTCAATTTGCCTGTTTGCACATAAATTCTAATTCCATAGTCTGAACCATGCCATGAGGTAGTCAGCCTTTAATACAACCTCAATACACCAGGGAGCAGTCTGATTCGTGTTCAAATTCAGTGTTGCATGAGAAAAGTTTTAGGCACCAGCCACAAACAACTTCTCTTAATACGCTAAAACGAGTCAATTGATTACTTCTTCTTCATCAATAATTGCCTCACCATCATCATTGTCATCTGTAAAGTCAGCTTCTGAAGCTGCATCTGAGTCTGGTTGTTCATCCCCCTCCTCATCAAGTACAAAATTTTCCTGAACATCAAATTTCGTCATCTTATCCTCTATATGGTCTCTTCTAAATCGCCTCGTTTCATCGTGATCGTCTCTACTATAACTAACAAGCTCCTTATCCACTTTTGCCTTTCTTGGACTCAACAAGACCAAATCAGCCAATTTCCTTCTCGCCAAATACAAGTCATTGGGTTCTATCAGCTCTCCCTTCTTATAAGCCTCCCTAAGAAACACAGTGTGAAGCTTCCCGTGATTACCCCTTGTCGAAATATAGAAGATCCCTTGATGTTGAAGGAGGAAGTCCTTCAACTTCTTTGGCAAATTCATTGCCATCCTAAAATGTGCTATTCTCTCCAGCGTGATCTTCTTCTCAACGGTCATTGAAAGCAATTCATGAATCACTGCCACGGCCCTCTTCTCCATACGTTTCTGAGCCTCTAGCGACCTCAAATCATACCTCGAAACATCCTCATAAGGCGACCAATACGGGACTCGTTGCCACTTCCACACTGCAATCCTATAATACTTCCCTATCTTAAATCCCGGTGGAAAATTGATGATGAACGAGAACCGCACATCTTCGGCATCAATTCCCTTCTCTCTGTACTCCCTCTCTCTAGCCATCTCAATCGCACAAACAGTTAAACTAGGGTCTCCCTCTACAATCTCAATGTACTTATTCCTAGTCTCTTTAGCATCAAACAATCTAAAAAATTGCGGGTGCTTCAAAATTACCGAGTACTCGAAATCCTCAGGCAACCCGAATTCGGCCCGTGCAATCCGCACATGCTCCAGCCTCAGCCGTCCCGTGTTAGACATCATCAGGAGCTTCCTAAGCCGAACCACGGCATCAGGGATTTGGGCATCGAGAGCCTCCTTCTCCTGCTGGATTTGCAAAATGGCCTTTCGGGTCAGTCTGCAGTACAGGATCCTCTGCACCGGGTGCTCATAAACCTCGAAAACGTGAGGGAACTTGAGGAGGAAAGCGCCGGCCTCGTGCTGCTTGAACCCGAACCTGCGAGCGAGGACATCGAGGCGCGAAATCGGGACGTTCTGGTTGTGCTGGGAGAGGATCAAGTCTTGGAATTTGAGGATCTTGCGCGTTTTCTTCTCGATTTCCATGTAGTTGTCGTACCCATGGTCGCGGACCCTCAGCAGGTTTTTCGGGATGGAGGTGGATTGAGAAAAGTGTCTGGCGAAGGTGGAGCTGTGGAGGGTGAACGCTATCGAATTGGAGGGCTTGCGCGACTCTGATTTGAGGAAATTGGTTGCGGAAGAGGAGAAGACGACGATCTTCTTCATGTGGAGAAGCTTTCGGGGGGAAATCAGGGTTCAGGGTTTTTGCTCGCCGGACGTCAGTTTGATGCCCGGATCCTTGGATGGAGCACGAGAGGCACGAGCGATAACGAACACGGAGGAATCCCAGGGGCCGACGCCACCAACCGCCGCGGCGGCAGCTCCCCCGCGCATCACCACCGCCTCGTCGCCAAGCCCAGCTCCGGTGTTGCCGACCTCGAGCGACGACGACCCAAGGACTAATGTCGCCCAAGGCCGGCGATGCCACTGGCGGCAGCCGCGAGCGACGCGACCTTGAGGAGAGAGAGAGAGAGAGAGACGGGATGGAGATGGGAGATCGGGACGACGGCGACAGCCGGTGGCGCGAGACTGGACGGCGAGGGGAGGGGAGATGACGTCGACGGCGGCGCGACGGCGAGGTGGCAGAAGCCGACAGTGGCTGAAGGTGGAGGGGAGAGAAAGAAGAGGGCAGAGTGAGGGTTTTTCGAGGGTCTGGACATCTTGTGTAAATTCCTCAAAGAGCGAGGGCAACTGGGTCATTTTAGCAGAAGACCTCACTACTTTGTAAGAGGGAAAAAAACAAGAGAATTACACTAACAATCTCTAAACTTTAAGCTGACATGAAATTTCATCCCTGAACTTTTGATTTGTCCAATGTCATCTCTAAACTTTCAGTATATATTCAATTTAATTTTTAAACTATATGAAAATATTTATTATAATCCTTCCATTTAACACAAGATCACGGACTACATTGTACATGTACAAAAAGTTAAGGAATAACGTTGAACTAATTAAAAGTTCATGGATTATATTGAATATTAGACTAAATTTTAGGAATAATATTGAACAAATTAAAAGTTTAGGATTCACATTGCATGTTGGGACAAAAATTCAGAAATTGTTTGTGTCTTTTTTTTTTTTTTGGTAACCCAGGAACCCCCGCACGGCCGACAGCCGGAGGAGTAAACCTGGGGTGACGCTAGCGCAGGACCCACCACCACGGCGCCACACTTAAGAATCCCTAACGACTACGCTGGGGTTTGAACTCTGGTCCCTTCGTGGGGGGACCAGAGCGCAAGCCAACGCAGCCGCTGCGGGCGGTGGTTTTGTTTGTGTCATTATCTCATTATCTTAAGAAAAAATTACACAAATAGTCGCTAAACATTGGATCTAAACCTTGATCCAATGTGTAATGTCGTACCTAAATTTTTAATTTGCTCACTGTTTTCCATGTAAAACATTGAACATTTTCATAAGTTCAAAAACTAAATTGAATATGTCTCAAAAGTTCAGGGATCACATCAAACAAATTAAAAATTCAGGTACGACATTATATATTAAGTTAAAATTCAAAGATCACATTAAATAATAAAAAATTTAGGGACGACATGGCTCATTTGGCCGACAAAAGTTATATATCAAATTTATGGAATGGTTCTTTAGTGTTGTCCCTATCATTTGAGCTATCTGAGTTGTATCCATGAAAATCATTTGTGTAATTATCCTTTGTTGAACGAATTCCCAGAAAGGATTGACTTAAATGAAGAGAATTCATGTCCTATCTTGAAAGAGAGATGGATTCAGTTGCTTGAAATCAACAGAATAGGTACACGAAGCCAAATAAAGTTATTTAGCTGAGTTATAACTTAAAACCAGTATTAGTTTTTCCAGGATCTCCTTCGCTAAATGTGCACATGATTCCAGCTCTGAAAACAAGCTCTGCAGCGAATGAAGCGCAAACATGGGCAGGATGCCAAAGTTTTTGGTGCTTATGAGACCTCTAGAAGAAGTGCCAGGTTCAGTCAGAACTCAGAAGCTAATACATTGGAAACCGATACGGGCCTGTGAATGAATTTTGTTAAGGATGGAAGGCCCGTGAAAGCATGGGCTGGCCACAGACGTTTCACTCCATTGTTTGTCTCCCCTTGAAACATGGTCTCCACTTTCATATCGAACCCCAAAGAACAGATCTTGGGCAAACTGCAATCACGCACACTGTACTGTACCTGATCTTGGAGTTAAATGAGAACTCAGGCCGGCTCTTATTTCACAAGGACAGCAATAAATTGGCTTGCATGATTATGAGTTCTATGAACGTACAGGTGTTCATGTTGACTGTGCGAATGCTGTGTTCGGCATACATAATCCCAGAACACGATCTGCATTAATTCAAAATAAGCCGCCAAGCATAAGGAAATTAGATCCATGAAAAAATTTCAACTTCTATAGAGAACAGAATAATTTCTCTCCAGATCACAATTTGAGAGCTAAGTCCGTCCTGGTGGCTATCTAAGTCAATGCCCGAACCCCTGTATAGGCGAAACATCCAGTACCTTCAATTCCATCACCATGTCCGGGCAGGGCGAGCGGTTCGTTCTTGACTCGAAACCACCTTGTTTTTTCTTTTTGGTACCTATGCCTTTCCACCCATTTCAGTCTCTCTATACTTTATGTTATCTTATTCCATACAAAAAGTAGATCAATCTAACTAACAAGAAAGAGCAGGAAAAAAAAATATGAACTAGGACATTCGCAATGAGGTTTTGATCCTCTGGATTGTGCGCGAGAGGAGGTTGTGCACGGTCTCGACTGACTCTGCTGTGAGCTTCGCAGCAGGAGTGCTGCTCACGAGGATCTGAAACCCAATTGTCATTAGGCACCCGCTGCCATCAGCAGTTCCAACGAGACTTCCATCGAGGTTCCTTAGTCCATCAATGTGTGACGGACTGTCTGGGAGCAAGGCAAATCCAGACGGTAGGAGCGCAACGCCGTTTGGGTCTCCGCCGCTCACCACCGATTCAATCACTGTTATGTCCACTGGAGCATAGGCAATGAGGGAGCCTGACGCATCTGTCCATGTCTCTTGCAGAATCACCATGCTCGTGTCGCTCGCACTGAGTGCCTGCAAGTCATGGGTAGGCATATTTGTTGAAGCAAAATCAAAAGCAGTTGGAGCTACAAGGTTCAGCATTAATCGACGAGTGCTTACATTAGCACGGAGAAGTGAGGCGCAATTGTCGCGCCTCTGACCCTTAGCCACATGGACTATCTCCTGCATTGGGCCACCATGGGATAATATATCCCACTCGCTCCTCAACTGCTCGTTGCGCACAAAATTGAACACCGTCTCATGCGCTATGGGCATCCAAATGGAAGTTGCTGCACTCAGTACGATCCCGGGGGGCTCGCCAGGTCTACCAGCGTTTTTTCTAGTCGTTACTCGCACATCGCCACTCATGTTCCCAAGGTGAAGGACTTCCCAGTTGTGCAGCGGCGAAGCACAGACCCCCGAACAGAAATTGTCTGTCATGCGCTGCGCCAGTTTCAGCATATTTCTCCTTCCACTCAGATTCATTCCTGTTCCAAAAATTTTTAGTCTCAAATAATGTAACCTATACGAATAAAGTTTGCGATGAATATGGGAAGTATGACCTGAACTATCTTCATTAGGGTAGGTAGATGACATGAATGTTAGCAAGCACTCGCAGTGCCTCTGTAGCGAGGCAATCCACCTCTGAGAACTGAATCCCATGCCGGAACTAAGGTAGGAATGGTAAAGAGGGTGAACTGCAGTTCCGTCATATTCTGAATGTTCGATCCAAGTAACCTGAAATTCACCATACTCATGTTAGATATTTTGCGACTCTAGCAACAAAAGCCAACTTCATACTTCATGAGATACTTATAAGTCTTGATGTACTTTCAAGATTGCATCGTTTGCACTACGTTCACGCTCCATTAATCAATAAAATCATCCATCACCTGGGGCTTCTTTATCTCACTTAAGTTTGATGAAAAGTCAAAACTTGTACAAGTTTTTATCCCTCCTTCGGCAGAACAAGTTAAGTTACTGGTGCAGAATAATTACCAAAATGCAGATTAGACACTGCTAACGCACTTCATAAATTAATCTCACGGCATGTTCCTGTCTGGAACAATATCACTCAAAATGATTCAGTTGCAGAAGGCCTCGCGAGTGGTGAGCAAATTGCGCATACACATAGAGAATAAATTTATTCGGCTACTTACTGTCTAAGGAGATTCAAACAAATTAAATATAAGTCTGGATCCAGGTCATATAGTCTCGCTGTCAATAAAAAGACATGGGACAAATTTAAAAATGAGATGAGAAACAGGAATAGAAGCATCAAATACATACTTTATGCAACAAAGATTGGGAGTCTCGAGGCCGAGACTAAATAAAGTATAAGATGCAGGTTGGCCTATCCATAAATAAAAAAACAGCGCCATGGATTTGCTCGCTTCGATAAGGCCCAGTGGGATAGTTAATTGGAGACAATCTACACTTCGGAGATCAAACAAAACTATATAATACACAATCGTAAAGGCATCATTCAGTAAACTATTGGAGAAAGGCTAAGATTCTGTGGCAAATTAGTCCTGCGCTCTGTGGCTACAGTCTCTTAAAAAGTCTTGCGATTTTGGGCACCGAAAGTGACAGAATGAACGAGTGTAAAATCGGGTTCATTAGTAGATCAAACAGAAATCTAAATACGGTGCAATAATATCAATGATCTTGCTCGATGCCTCTAACGTAAATAGTACCTATAAGGCAAGAGCAAGACGTGTGAAGAAAACCCAGAACTATAGCATTCGATGAAAGAGAGGTATGGTAAATATTCAATATTGGCAATACCTTGGAAGAGCCATTGGGCATATCCTGTAAAACACATCCAGAAGGAAGCCTCCTACAGTTGGCGAAACCACGCGGATCCGAACCGTCTTGGATCATGCCAACGGAAACATCGACCACCGCCCATGTACCCTCTCCATGCTGCTTGCAGAACCTAAGGAATCTCACTTGGCGCAAAGGAACCAACGGCGAAAGCACTTGAAATTCAGCATGCATCTACAGGGCAAATAATAGCAAGTCTTGTTAGTTCTGACTTCTCAGATGAAAAGGAGAGTAATCAAAGCAAAGAAACATACCACTTGCAAAGCTCCATTCCTGTTTCCTCTGATTCCACTCGATATTAATTCGATGGTGGATGATCGAGCAATTATGCAGGGAAATGTTTCCGCCCAACGATTCTATAAAGAGAAAAGGGTTGGGAAATCATTCAAGCACTAGAGACAAACGTAAAAAAATAGAATAACTAGTATAATGTGATAAGGATATCAGTTCAAATCGAGTAAGGACTCGCCGTATCAGATCATTAAAGCTAAGATAATGCAGTTCAAGGGGCATCCAAACATTTGGCTACAACTGGAATGGAAGAAGAGACTTAAAACTTGATAGGCGAAAAACATTTTTGTCAAACTCAGTGAATGCAATGAGGCCCTATTAGTTAGTAGTATTCAAGTCGTGCACCATACCACATCCATCAAAATCTCTACAACAGCCAAGCTGTTGATGGGGACGATACCGGTCTCCCTTGAGGCCTCGGTCACAAGATCACTGCGCCTCAGACCGGCAAGAGAAGTGGATAACCGTGAGTACTCCTCGTGGTTCAATACTTCTTTTGCTCCGTCCAAAGTTCGCAGCCAAAGGCAGGAATTGGGCTCAGCCATCTTCATTAATTCATTCATGGAAGCTATTGCAACATCAATATAAGCCGATTTTTCATTGGACAATTGATTCCTAGCCATCGCAACTGCTGGTCTAGCATAAGGAGTAGCCGGGGAAGCATTCGACATTCCATCTAGAGAGCTCATTCCCATTGGCAATGCGGCACTGGCTGTGGTTGAGACGTTGGGAACGTGCCTCTGGGCGGAGAACTCCGAACCACGGTTGGACCTCGGAGGGCTCGAGGGAAGGTGTGCAGTGGGGAGTTGTTTCCCCAAGAAGTTGTCAGTAAGAGAGCGAACCCGAGCTACTTCATCCTTCAACCGAGCATTCTCGACTCTCAGCTGGTGCTCCTCGTACGACACCATGCCGGCGCCATTAAAGATGGCCGTGCCGCCGCAGTTGCTGCAAATGGGATTGGTCAGTTTGCTCCGCATTGCGTCGTTCTCGTTCCGGAGCCTATTGTTGTCGTCTCTCAGCATAATATTCTCATGGCGCTCCAATTGAGTCTGGTTCAAATTACCAACAACACATCTCAGTCCAATGCTCAGAAAGCAAATTTTATGCTGATACAAAAAAGACTGATTGAGACAAAAATGTGGCTTCACCTTCATCTGGGTCCTTCGGTTCTGAAACCAGAACTTGATTTGCTTGGACTCCAGACCAAGCCTCCTGCTCAGCTCCAACCTTTGTTTCTCATCAGGATGAGGACACTCCTTAAAGAAACTAAAGGGACATGGAAAAAAAGTTGAGATTTTTCATCCAAATTGAAGAAATTTACACAAAAGGGTCGCTATAACATCGAAAAGAGAATCGATTACGCTTCGAGTTCTTGAATTTGATGCGGACTGTGTCGGTGGTACTTCTTCCTCTTGCGGGGAACAACTCCTGCTTCTTCATCAACAGCATCATCCTGATCGTCATCCCCAGAAGCTCCATCGAACTGGTTGTCACTCCCCGACCCTTCGTCCCTCAGCCTCCCCATGAAGCTTCCCTCGAATGGTTCACCGAAGCGGTCAATCTCACTCTGCCCCTCCATTTTGTTGGCTCTCTGCAAAGTGACCTCATATAACAGAGACATGCTTTCAGGACTCCATGTAGTAGAAAATAGTTAAGAGGGGAGAGAGAAAACTCCCTATCTCATCATTTAACACTCGCTACAGGGAGTTGCGAAAGACAAGATCATAAAAATTTACGGGATAGGGAGAAGTACAGGATTACATGAAACAAAAAGGACAAGAAAAGATCGCCCTTTTTTCTTTTTGTCAACTACCTTTAGTCCATGCAGAACTCAAGCCGAGTCAACCATCTCTCTCTCGGAATGTGTTCGCGAGGCAGACACAAGACAAGTAGGTCCGTGTTTTGTTTCAATGGTTCAGACCTGTCTCTCTAACCCTCTCTCTCTCTCTCTCTCTGGGAATATTTTGACAGGAAAAATTTCAGGAAAAAGACATTTTGCGTAAAAGAAATTACGGAGCGGGGGAAGTGGACTGGAATGCGCAAAAGTCTAGAATCGTTTTCTTCCTTCCTTAAAAGTGCTTGACCGATGGCTTGTCCGTATTAGAGGACTCAGCGAGCGTCAAGACAAAATCTTTTTCTTGGATGGCATGAGAAAAGCAGAAAGGAAGGGAAGTGGATCTATAGCCGTGACTCCTGATCCCTTCCGTTTCACACCTTTTCACACAGAACACAAGAGTGACGGAGGGGTTTATCTAATCAAAAAGACCAACTTGACGTCCTCGCATTGATTTGCACAAAACACAGGCTCATATGCGATAAAAGGTACCGTTTTTAACGTCACAGGGAGCCCAAGAAGCCTCTCTCCCACCACATTGCGAGATTGGACATGTTAAAGATTTTGAGGCGCTTTACACACACACACACTCTCTCTCTCTCTCTCTCCCTGTGTGTATATGTGTGTAAAGATGGTCAAATAGAGAAAAAGATACAAGAGAGATTAATAAATAAACAAATGAATGATATGACGGGAGGGGGGGGGGGATTGGAGTTCTCGAGGTTTGGAGCTGACTTACAGGGGGACCACAGAAGGCGAAGGGTCAAAAACCAGCTCTTGCAGACTAAAGAACTATTTCCAGAGAGAAATGGAGAAAACAATTCTTGGATTTCTTGGTTGTATCAAAAGCCCAGAAACCCTGTTTTGATCTGGTCACTCCCACTGCAAACAGCAACAGCAACATCAACATCAACAATGGCCATCTCTCTCCTCTTTCTCCCTCTGAAGAAATTGCAGAAGAGAGAAATTATATAGGGAGGAGGAGGGGTTGGCCAGAAATGGGCTTGTGACTCTGGGGAGAGAGAGAGAGGCTCTTGGCATTCTAGCACATGGTATCACTATCAAAAATGTACTTGCCTATATATCATTTTCCTCCCTAATTCACTGAATATGGTCAAAACCCAATGTATTTCGCGCATAAAATTAGTTTGGACCAAGCGCTTGCGATGACCAGTAAGCGCGTCGGACCGCGATGACCAATAAGCGCGTGGGACCATGCCGACCATTGTGCATCGAAAGTCATTATACGACATCGTGGATGTGGAAGAACAATAATATGGAATGTAATCTGATCATGGTCATGAGATTTTTCCATGTATGAGCAAATCATCTTGTCTTGGCATATTATTAATTGCGGGACAAGCAAGTTGAGGATGAGCATGACACACCATTGCGGAAATAGATTGACCTGTGCATCTGGAGCACCATCAGAGAATAAGGGAACTCTATGGTTTGCTTGCATGTATCGAAGAAATTTTAAGTTCCCTTCCGGGCTTAGGACGCAAATTCTAACTGGGGCAGGGTCCGCGAGAGATACTCGTTCAGAAAACGCACGTATTCGCGCGATCTTGCCCGTTAGACGTGTCCTTTTTTGTACGAAAGCAATGAGCTTAAGGAATGTAAAATTGGTTGGCTCGGCCAATTGCACGCAACGGTTCAATTGCTGAGACCATGTTTTCGAGAAAATATATGTTAACTAGTGTGTTATGGACACTTGGTATGTGGATTATAAGTAAGTTCGTAATAAAGTGCAATAAAATTAGTAATGTGTAATAAAATTACTAATCACGCAACAGCTTTGCATATTGTAACTTAGCAGGTGTGTTCAACCATTGGAATGGAAATTGGAGATTTATCAGTAAAATTCTGCCAATAGTATTAGCAACCTCACGTTTACTCGTGTTTGGTTGCACTCGTGGAGTGGAAATTGGAATGCCCGTTCATTTCCTTTTCTCAACCAAAATATTATTGAATAAAATTATATAAAATATTATATGGTTATAAAAAAATTTCTGTTTTAAAATTACATAAAGAAACATAGATTTTATTAGAAAATATCGACTAATAGTAATTATTAGTAACTATAGATGGCATGTAAATCTAAGTAATTATCCATTTAAAATGACATTGTATTTATGAGTATTCTTATTAATAGAACTATCAAGTCTTTTAATTAATTATACTATGATTAATATCGAGAAATTGACAGTTATAATTAATACTTATTAATAGATATCAATTACGATACTATTCTATTAAATATAATAACTACTGAGGAGTTAATCATTAATGATTAATAATTTTTAATTATATTCGAGAAATATCAATAATTATACTATTACTGCATGTACAGTATAAAGTAAATTTATTTAAAAAAATTCTCATTCAATTCTATTCCGACAATTCTAGCAACCAAGCGCAAGAATTCTTACTCCACTCCATTCCAATATTTTACCCATCAGAGATATTGGAATCATCATTTCATTCCATCCCATTGTATTGTTTGATTCGATTAATTACATTCTGCTGTGCCAAACACACATCACAATTTTGCTAGCATGGTATTCAAAAGGCAAGAAATTGATATTGAGGTACAAATCATATTAGTGAAAAAGTAATCCGTCATTATGGACAAGTCTTCAAAAATTATATTTTATGAATATGAATTTATCCTACCGTGAACGTTTCTTTTGCAAGTAAATTACCTTCCCAGAAAATAATATGCATGTCGATAGAGATGATAAAATTTCTATTAAGATAACCGAATCATCCATCTGACATATCTTCTAGTTCAAAAGGTAAGGTGATTAATTTTGGAATACGACCAAGTGAGAAAATGATCTGTCATTACGGATGCTCCTGAAAAATGAGATTTTATAGTTCCGAATCTATCTTATTGATCATGAACTTTTTCTTGCTAGTAAATCACCTTCCTGAAAAAATAATGTGCGCCTCAATAGAGATGGTAAATTTTTTATTAACATACCGAATCATCTCTCACATGTCGAGTGGACAAAACGAGCATGTTTCTTGGACTTTGAGCTCTATTGACAAAAATGAAATCTAATGATATTCACATGATCGATTCCCGGTCTAGACCGGTTCCGATCCAGTCCAACGGAACCGGTCAATTAGTAAAATTTATGTAGGTCAATCTTTAAAGTCAAAATGCGAGTTCCATAAAATTGATAAAAAGTGTAAACTAAAGACGTGAACATATCCTTAAAGGTTTTATCTGAACTCCGAAACGTTAAACTCGGGGGTGTTCCCTGAGGAGAGGGAAGATTGAACTTTCTCTCCAACTGGGAGGACTATACATATAAGTACCGGCACATTAAAATAAGAAATGTAGTCTTATTAGCCCGTTAGGTCTATACACCTGGACAAGCGAGCACGGCCCTAGTTATAAGCTTGCTTCCTCTGCTTTAGTGAGGTACTCTCGGTAATCACCATCAAGGATCTAAGAAAGGCTCACGATCTACCGAAGATAAAAATTAAGAGGTAGAAGATGTTACTTATCTGTAAAGTTAAAATACGAGTTTCATAAAATTTACAAACAATGTAGAGTTAAAAGCAGAGGTCAACTCATTCAGAAGGCAAAAGCATGGGTTCAAAACAAAATGCGCAGCCTCTTTTAAAGGAGACTTTAGAATGATAATCGTGATTACTAATGGGTGTTACTAACTGGGTGGGATTATTATGCGCCTGTTTAAGTGAAAGAATTTCTCGCGAATTAATTTTTCGAACTTTCACACATTTGATTTGCTGAAAATAATCGATCAATAGAAATCAATTTATGGTTAGAGAAAATATGCATATTTAAAGTTAGGAAAATGAAATTCCTAATCTGAAAATGGAGAAAACGTTTTCCTGAAAAATAATTTTTCGGGAAGTGTCTTCCTTCTTTTATCGTGAAGCTTTTTCCCAAAACAAACATGCATCAACTAGAAATATTTGCTCTTAATTAATCAACAGAAATCGGGAATATGACTAGATAAATCAAGTGCAAAAATCCTTGAGCAATAAGAGTTCGAGTTACCAGTAAGGGTGTCAATAGGTCAGGTCGGGTTTCTATGATACCCGATCCGGCCCGAATCATAAGGGAGAGTGTTCTCTCCAACCCGACCTAACCCAACCTGAAATGCATAGGATTTGAAACAAAAATCCGGGTCAGGTTGGGTTGGGGTGGGGTGGGTTTTGGGTTTTCATTTGGCTTGTTTTTTTTTGGTTAACCTATAATTACAGGCACAAGTAAACCAAATTCATGTCAATAGTTCATATGCATCATGTTCGAAACAATCACATAAATTCTATAGTAGAACAATTCATAACATTTTTACAACACTTTCAGAGTAAGAGATCTTGTTCGAGTTACCATGCGACCACGGGGTCTAACTGAACATGAACGCATCACCTGGTTGATTAGATTTCGTAATCACAGCGGCCCAAAAAATCGAAAGCGGCTGAGCCACGGTGGCGAGCCAAGTTTCTAATAGATATCTATGTGTGTTTATAGATTAAGTGTACTAATCTCAAACCATATAACATAATAATTTCCATATCCGAAGAAATAAAATAATTCACAATCTCACAAATACAACATGCTTGGTCTAGTTTCATGCTGTTGCGTGCTCAAATTAATTTACTTTTCACAAAGATCATGATGCAGGATAATTTTTCAAGATGATAAAATACTATTATTTCAACAATTTTAATTAGTAAAAATCAAGGACAAGTATATTAGAGATCCTAAAACTTGTCATGAAAGTTCAATTGAGTTTTAAGACTTTCAAAAAGTGAAGTTGAGTCCTAAAATTTGTTAAATTAGTGTAATCAAGTCTTTTCGTTAACTTTGTCAATTTTAGCTAACATGAAATACTAATGTGGCATTTTTTGTTACTTTTTGATACATGTGGTGCTGATATGGCATTCATTAAGGGCCACATCTTAAAAAAGAAAAAAACTTAAATATTTAAAAGAATAAAGAATAAAAAAGAGTAAAATTGTTGAAAATGACACGAAAGGATGACATTAAACAAATTAAAAATTTATGGATCAAATTACACATTAGGCTAAACTTCGAAGACTGTTTTTGTCATCATCCCTTTTATAAATATTACAATTCCAGTAAATCTAGCTTCATAGCTTACTGGCATGGCCATTTCAACTTGAAGCTCACGGTAGCCGTGGTCACTTGTGCTCCAAACTTGCAACCAAGACCACGAGCTTCGATGCAGCTTTGAGCTTGAGCCCAAATTTGGGCAAGCTTCACAGCGCAACTCGAGCTCGGCACCATCTAGGCTGACCTCCGATTGCAGCTTCTAAGTCGACCTAAAATCTAGTTGTCGAGCTCTGCTCCTGGCGGGTAGCTCGAACTTAGAAACAGAGATTGAGCTCTATTGCACGTCGAGCTTGACCCCAAATCTAGGCTTGAGCTCTGCTGCGACGTTGAGCTTGACCCTAGATTTGCATGAAGAGATGAATAGTAGCAAGGGGAGCACATGTGGAATTGAAGAAAAAGTAAAGTAAAGAAAAGAAAAAGCCACGTTGACGCCATTTGTTTTAAAAAATTAGTAAAAGAGCTATGTCGGCATTTTTCATTAACTAAATTGGATGAAATTAACAAAGAAACTAGATTGCATTTTTCATTAAAATATTTAGTGATATCAAATCGCCACATTAGCTGCGGACGTGACGCACATTTATTCAGTCAAACCCACTTATGTTTGACACGTGACAAAGCATTGTAATTTAAATAAAATATCCAACTAAAGCTGGAGTTGAGATCATAAGTCCACAACAGCTTTATTAAAAAATTTGAAATGGCAAACGAAAACAATAAAAATTGCAACCTTAGTTCCCTCCTCGCTCAAATGCTCCTTCCTCAACTCCAGCTCCTCGCTCGAATGCTCATTCCCCAACTCCACCTTCATCTTCTCGCTCTCGCCTCTCCATTCCTCTCCTCAATGCCTCACCCTTGCCAAGACCCGAACCCGACCCGCCCATGACCCTTGATTTCGCTACTCGCCTCGAAAGGGCCTGTCACCCAACCGGAGCAACCATCCTCCCAAGGAGATGATCCTCCCCAACGGCTAAGACTACGAGCATTGGTTCGTTATCATGGAGCTCCCCACCGATCGCAAGCCCTCCCAGATAGATGGTCAACGCTTAAGTCAAAACCCTAGCCTCTGTTGTTGCAAAATAAAGAGCAGAAGAACCATCGATGTTTTTTCTTTTAATTTCTGGTCTTAGTTCAAGCTGAATGTGTTCGATTTGATTGTTTATTAGTAGTGTTAACGTCTTGAAATTGGAAGATTCCAGATTTTATAGAATCTCCCTTTGTACATGTAACTATGCAATAAATAACTGCACTTAGAGCCTCATATCAACACTAGTTTTAATAAGACACTAAGATCAAGCACATATTAGAACAACCATGAGGCAGCCTCATATCAAAACTAGTTTTAATAAGACACTAAGATCAAACACATATTAGAACAACCATGAGGCACTAAGTGCAGCTTTTATTGCATATGTAGTCGCATGTACAAAGGGACATTCTATAAAATCCGGAATCGTCCAATTTCAAAATGTTAACGCTACTAATAAACAAACAAACCGAACACATTCAGTTTAAATGAGGACAAGAAATTAAAAGAAAAAAAGATAGCATTGATGTTTCTTCTACTCTTTACCTAGCCACAACAGAGGCTAGGGTTTTGATGTAAGCGTTGATCATCTTTCCTTGGAGGGTTCGCAATCAATGGGGAACTCCATGACGATGAACCAGTGCTCGTAGTCTTAGCCGTTGGGGAGGATCATCTCCTTGTGATGACGGTTGCCCTAGTTGGGCGATGGCTCCTTTAGGAGCGAGTAGCAAGATTGGGGGTCTTAGGTGGGTCGGGTCAGATTTGGGTCTTGGCGAATGCGAGGCGTTAAGTAGAGGAATGAACAGGTGAGAGTGAGAGGATGAATGTGGATAGCGCAAAACGGGTTTTAATCTTAAATATTCTCGATCGAAAAATCATGAAAATTAACAGAAGATACTTTGGTTCTTAATCAAACACCATACCAAAAATCAGATCAGAATGAGTTCAGGGTTTGGCCTTCACTTAATGCAATTCTTCTGTTGGCACAAAAATTTTCCGTTTGATGAGAGTCAATTAATCCTCTGTACTCCCAACTCGAAAAAAGTAGGGGGAACCAATCCCACTAAAGCACATTGAAGAAATGATTCCATCATTATGAATGATTTTAAATTATTTCGAAATTATTTTACACGAGTCATGACCAGACTAGCTTGCAAGTAAATTACGTACCTGAAATCATAATTAGAAATTTAACTGCGACGATATTTTCATTTTAATTACTAAATCAGCTATCTCTTTTATCTTGCACAAAATGAGTATCTCTTTAAGAGTTTAAGTTCCATTAATAGAACATTTCTAATAAACTTGCATTAATTTTTTGTTTAATTTTTCTCATTTTGTGAGTTCTGAAGTTCTCATGAATAAAGCACTTGATTATATTGCTGAAGCTCAGTATTTATTTGCAAGGGCAAAAATACCATAGAAAGAAGAAATTAAGCGCTTCAATTGAGAGAATTTTTTTTTTTTATAAAGAGGCCAAAAAAGAAATTAATCAAAATCAAAATGGCGTCGCCCGGACTCGAACCGGAGACCTTCAGTGTGTTAGACTGACGTGATAACCAACTACACCACGACACCTCTTGTTCTTCATGTCTGCATATTGTTTAAATCATCATATGTTTGATAGAGAGAGGGATCGACATTCGAACTCCATGAGTTTGCATGGCCATGCATATCTCGTTGCCCACCCACCCCCCTCTCCGTCTTCGGTTCATCAATCCAACCAGCTCATTAAGAGGAGGCATTGTTGATAGCAGAGAAACGGGGGCAATGGGAGGGCGCGGCGTCCAAACGCGGACTTTGTCGCTGCGGCTGGTGTCTAGGATGATGATGACGGTGACGTCCCTCTTATTCCTTGGGGCCGCTGAAGCCGCTGTGGACTGCGCCACGGTGACGGCGCTCGTGTCGACGTGCTCCGCCTTCATAGCCTACGGGACGCCGGACCCGTACCCGGGGACGCCGTGCTGCGACGCCATGACCACCCTCAACATGGTGGCGGAGCCCCTGGAGGACCGGCGCGCGGTGTGCACGTGCCTCATGGGCCTCATCGACGCCTACAGCCCGAACGCCACCGCGATCGCCACCCTCGCTGGGTTCTGCGGGGTCTCTCTCGGGTTCAGCATCAGCCCGAACACCGACTGCAACTAGTGAGCCCACCGTCCCATTCTCTTTCTCTCCCTCTTTCTGGGGAACTTTTTGTGTTATCTGTGAACCACAGAGGAGTTCATGCTGCCACTGAAGTCATTCAAACGAAAGAAAAGAAAGATCAAGAGCGAGCGATCATAGATTTTTCTCATGCTATTTATAACTGTGATTAATGAAGTCTACTTCAGGTATTTTTACTAAGTTTCTCGAGCAATATTTCTCTGCAAATGATCTCTTTCTCCTGTTTAATGACTGATGCAGCTTAAAGATCTGAGAGCGATCGAGAAGCGAACCCGCAGCTTGAAGTTAAAAGGAGTGCCGAATAAAGAAGGTGTATCTACCTTCACGTTAGCAAGAGGACTGAGAATATGTACTCGATCGTTATTACCTTTAACAATGAAATAAATAAGAGTTCCTTTGTGATCGAAATGTTTTTCTTTTCGCCTTCTGAGGAATTGATTGCGTTCTATGATATGAAGGAAGCTTTGATCACCACATTGAAGCACAATGCGTACTATAATCGGCAATCCCTCAATCTCCTTCACCATTGCAATTAAGTTCAAGTGGAAACATATCATATGAAGAGATTTTTTTTTTATGCAGACGCCGTTGCTAACGAATTTTTGCCGCGCTTACATCATAGATTCTGAAAAAAAAAACGTGACAAAAGTAAGAGTTTGCATGTTCCTCAATAAATGGGTCATAACTTTTGATTCGGTAGAGTTAAGAGGAAAATTTGTACTACTATAGCAAAACTGTGAGATCCATCTGAGGTCATTTTTGGCCTCAAATCTGATGTGTTCATGGCTTTGAAAGTTATTTTTTTTTTGTCTATTTAGGAGCCAATTCATTACACTATCTCAGAAAATTGACCGTTGATCTCTTGCAAGTCCTGCAACATTAGATTCAGGGTAAGTACGTTTGAGATACTGGTTAGAGAAACTAGGCTCAAAAACAAATCAAAGACTGATAAGAGCGGTTCGTGAGATTTGGGAACACTTGTCTGCAATGTTATTATGCTCCTCGCTCAGCATTCTGTGGTAATGATGTGAATGTGTACACGATTATACTTGATTAGTTTCTAAAAATAGGGATTGCGAAAAGCAAAGTGGATCGCCTTATTTTGTAACAAACTATTCCTAGCTGGAATTCGACAATATAGCTTGTCATATTGTAATATAGAATATCAATCTCCATGAATTATTTTGATAGTAACTTTCGCATTTCACGTGCTTTCCAAAAACAGTTTCTATCTTTATCAGCGATAACAGAAGCGTCTGGGTGAGCAGGACAATGAGAATATATATTTAAAGAGCTTCATGGAGATCGCTCTCTCGGAATGACTATTGATACTAGGTACTCTTGTCGCCTTATCCTTGTTTTACACGAGAGATTCCATTTCTGGGGTTCAGTTCAATCTGCTGCAGATGAATCTGAGGCCGAAGACACCTCCTCAATTTTTGTAATGTCTCGACGTTTAAATATGTTTGACCGTCGACTGTCCGGAATGGTTTGGCAAAAAGAAAATGCCAGCCACGTGAAAAACGGCCTTATATATCTTTGATCTTGATAACTTGTTTTTAAGTTTCCAATACTTACATCTTCCCATATGTGCTGCTGCTGCTGTTATCCGTCGAACATGTTTATTCCCTTCACAAAACCACACTTAATCCATTAGCTTTTGTTTTCTCCATCTTTTTCTATTTTTGGCCACTGTCAATTTTCGAATAGAATATGGGAGAGCCGCAAGAGGGAAAATTATCATATTGTATAGGCCATGCCTTAGTCGTAATTAAAATCGCAACAGCGATAACCAGAATTCTTTTATTTCATGGAAGTGTAGGCGATCCCACCTCTGGTCCACAAGGCATCTGCAGAGTTTTCAGAGGAAACACGCCGGGAAATATCAAACAAAGATAAACAGAAAATGGAAAGAGTTCATTATATTATTCAACTCATTAGCCAGCAGATCAGCAGTCACCGAGGTCTTCATCGATTTCAATCTGCAAAAATGGCAAAAGAAACAAAAAGGTAAGGTGAAAGGTACGTTCAACAACATTGCAATTTCAAGGAGAAAAGAGAGTGATATAACTTTTCAATTTACCTGTTCTTTGTTTTGCTTTTACCGCACCTCATAGAACTCTCTTAGGATACCAATCCATGTGAAAATATAGTCTAGGATTTTGTTCTACTGCGTGTACTCAATCCTAGTCGAGACCGAAGAAAGACTTAAGTAGCTAAATTGCAAAAAATGTGATTCGGACAGGTTTAGATTCGGTCCACCGTCACAGGAAGAAAGAACAGTGCTGTAATCAAGAACAGAAGGCGAACACACTAAACGTACGACTTACCACACGAGACGGGAGGGAGGTGGCACGCCGAAGGAAGGCTGGTGGCGACCCTAAGAGTGCTGCAGAGGCAGTCATGCTCCACCGCCTGGAGCGCGCCACAACACTCAGAGCTCGGCCCCCTGCTCGACCCAGGCACCACGAACGGCCCGCACACATTCAGGCTAGCCATCTGGCTCGGGCAGCTCTGCGCTCGTACCTCGCCCACCTGGGTCTGGGCCACCATGAGCGCCACCAGGAACATCATCAGCAACGTGGCCCGAACTGGTGCCATTGTTGATCGACGATCACTTGTTTTCTGAGGGACGAAAACTCCTACTACTTTAAATTGTTAGCAGATGTGATTTGCGTATATGAGTGGTACATGCAAGAGTTTTGCCCTATATATATTAGCTTGTGGGAGGGTGAGTGCTTCTTTTCTTAGCATGAACCACCTAATTTGCCATGGTTTTGATATCATTGCATCTGCGTTGCCGGCGTTTAGCTGTTAATTCTTGTGGGATGATTTTCAATTTATTCATACACTAAGGAAAAAGGTAATACAAGTGATATCTTGATTAGATCACTGGTATACGTCCATATAGGCCAGCGTAGAGCAAAATTTCGTTATATCAAAGTCGGAGTGCATAGAACTATAACAAATCACTGTTATGATTATAAAACCCTCAAGCACTCATAGCTTCTTTTACACACAATTCTATTTTTCCATGCAAAAAACAGGAATTTCTTTTTTCTGTACTGTGAATATCGATGAGAAGTTTATAATCAACAATTTTCCGTGCAAAGAAATACAATGATGAGAAATATGTATATATGGTACTCAAACAATTAGAAGTTGGGAAAATGACACAAATGGTCCTTGAACGTTGGCTTCATGTGCAATGTAATCCAAAAACTTTTAATTTGTTCAATGTAATCCCTGAATTTTTGGTACATGTTCAATTTCGTCCAAAAAATACATAAAAATATTCAATATAGTCCCTAATATTGAATATTTTTATATAATTTTGGGATTAAATTGAACATGTACAAAAACCTCAGGGACCACATTGAATAAATTAAAAGTTCAAGGACTACCATTACGTATTAAGGTAAAGTTCGGGGATCACATTAGATAAATTAATAGTTCAGGGATCACATTGCACATCAAGCCTAAGTTTTAGGATCATTTGTGTCAATATCACCTAAAAATTTGGGGGATCTGATATGCAAAGCAGGTGTACCAAATTGCATAATTCAAGTACATTTGGATGTATGCACCAATGTATTCAATAATTTCTTTCAAAAATTGTACCATATACTGTGTACATTGGGAAAACTTTGCACATAGCTAAATTCAAGGGAGTCCACGAAATTCGAACCCTCGATCCAGCAACTTATTTTTTTACTGCAAGCTCTCTTGGGTTTTGCCATCCAGTTGAAATAAGATAAGTTTAAAAGAGACGAGAATCGTCCACAGAATGAAGTGATGAAACTTTTTTTTGGGCAATGTACGAGGTATTCCCTTGCCATTACGATTCAAATGCCTCCTCGGGAAGCACAGCAAAACCTCGAGATCCCAATCGATTAATGAGGATCCTGCCAGGTTTTGATGGGCAAATTTCTAGGCTCGAGTTCGATGTTGCCCTAACTTCTAGGCTTGAAAGAGGACTGCAGGTTATTTCACCTAGGACCCTTCTACTATGTCCATTTCACGCGTTGTGACCTCGTTCGAACACTAAACACAGCAGACAACTTCAACCTTCAAAGGCATGGTGCATTCAGAATTAGCTCAAGAATGGCGTCGTGGCGAAGGGCAAGAAGGGAGATGATAAACATTCTTCAATGAACATTATTGCTTTCGGGATTACATACAACCAAATTGCGCAGACTACAGGTAACAAATCACTTGGAACCCTAAAAATGAGAGAACGAACCAAAGAAGAAGAGTGACCTATAGGCTCTATAGCACCCAATTCATCGTCAAATGTGTCTTACACGAATTGGACCCCATTTCGTTTCGATAGGCGAAGACCTTCGAAAAGTTGGGGTTTGTTGGAACTGGATCTATCTGGAACTTTTCATCATGAAAGAATTGCTGAAAACATGAAAAAACAGAAAAAGAAAGAATAAAAAAGAAACGCAGAAAGCGACTTGATTAGGTTCCTAAGAAGTGGAGGATCGGCGGTGAATGGCAGGCGACGGGGCAGTCCAGTAGGACTTGACGGCGAAGAGGAGCTTCTGCCGCACGAGGGGCCCATCCTCATGGTCGACGATTTGGCTGTCGTAGTTCATCCCATCGATCATCCTCTTCAACTTCACCAACACGTCCACGTCGTCCCGTATGATCACACTCCCTTCCGGCCTCAGGATCCTGTCCATCTCCAGCAGTATGTCCTCTGCCTCGCACCTGTTCATACAAACGTTCATCCAAAAACATTAACAAACAGGTTATGTTAATCAAATTAGAGGGTCGGAGGTTAGATCATTGAAGAGAAATACCTGTCCTTGTAGAGGGTGAACAGTGAGTCGGCATGAATGAGATCATAAGTCCTAGGATAAGTAGACATGGCTTCACACCTGGTCCAGGATTTCAACAGACAACATTACCTTCAACATTGCCCCAAAAACGAAAGATAGATGGAAGGAGTTGTGGGCAAATTCCAGGATTTACCAGCTCTGATAAGTCCCGATGAGCCCTCTTTCGTATATGACTCCGAGCGTGTTGACCTGGGCTTCCGCGGGGACAACGTTCATGACCCAGACGGGGTCCTCCACGAGCGCCGCTGCGAAGCCGCCCAAGTGTGCGTTCATGTCCAGCAGGTTCCGGTACCTCCCGGCCTGCCCCAGCTGGTTGTTCACCGTCTTGTAGTACGAGACCCTACGCTTCCAGAGCTCGGCGTCGGTTCGGAAGTTCTCTGCCGTGACGCCCCTCACTGTTCCCCCGCCGATCCTGGGCGGGACGGCAATGAGCCTCTCCGGCCACTTCGCCACCTGGCCGCCCGCGACCTCCTCGTCGCCGGAGACTTCCGGTAGCCGGGTCAAGCAGGTGTCCATGTTGGTGTACCTGAAATGAATCGAACCCATTTAGTAAATCAGTGGTATTTTATGGAGCATTAGTTTATCTTCTTAACAGTCATCGTTAATCAGAACAAAAATTAGTGACGGCAAAACAGACTACGAACCAGGCCCTGTCCGGATCTTGGGTGGGGCAGAACCGTCTCACTTTGCATTGCAAGTGGTTGGAGGGTTTTCGCCAGACGGCGATGTCGCCCTTCTCGACGAGCTTGGTCCAGCACAGGCTCCTGGCCACACTCTCGATCGAGTTCTGCTCCGATCTCAAGTCGTCCTGGGTCCGATTCCAGCCCCTCCAGTACTTCCTCCATCGGATAGGTGGACCCGACAGGATCCAATACCCGCCCGGCCTCAGGACTCTATCCACTTCCATCAAATATGCTCCGCCTATTGTACACACCGATCGAATAGTCAGTTACGTTCGACTCGACTCCTTCCGATTACATCTTTTCACCAACAACCGACTGATTACGAGAAAGATTAGCACGCGAGGATTACCGGATTGGGCCCAAGGAATGAGGCATCGAGAGCAATGTGCCATGTCGAATGCCCTAGACGGGTAGGGAAGCCTCTTGGACGCGAGGACGCCGATCAGGGCCGGCACCCCTCGCTCAAGGGCGAATTGTACCTGAGCCTCGTGCGTGTCCCTCGGCGCGAACGACACCGTCAGCACGTTCCGAGACAGAAGATAAGCTCCCCAGCTCGCCACCTACGCTCGAGCAAGACGATTCAACGACCCCATGAATAACGAAAAATTCAAAAGTACAGAAAATTTAACGATCAAAATACCCGCGATGACCGATCTTCTAGACATAAAAAAAATTCAAATTCACGTAGCACGGGCAAGTTACCTCACTAATTGCGCCTTAAACGGAATCTATTAACATCAAATCAAGAGATTCGATTCCCCTTTCAAAGAAGGAATCGAATCGGGCAAATAAGATTATGATTCCTATGACTCGAGACGCGTACCGTATTATTATTAATTCTTTGCCAGCGAGAAATTTCCTTCTATTTCTCCAATGAAAGATTCAACATGGCAAGTCGAGCCGGGCCAGTCAAACCTTTAAGTATCCAAACAAATTTTCATTACCATTTTAAAGAAACATTAGCAATTCTGACAGATCCACTCGTCTTCGCCTCCTAGGCAAACTCGATCCATATGCAAATCAATAATTAAAAGATTTTCCATAATGAGCAGAAAGTTGACCGTCGGTGAAGGAGAGCACAGTTTCTTGCACCATACTTTGACCGAACACAATTCAACATCACACGGGAAATCAAATCCGATGAATAGAATAACGCTGTGTAGTGATTGAATTGGAGTAGATTGATGTATCGAAATGTTGGAGATACTCACCCCGCAGCCGGTGTCGATGGCGGTCCGGATGGAGCCGTCCTTGAGGTCGATGAGCTCGCCGATGTCGTCGATGTAGGCGTCGGCACCGTGGGGGAACATGGTGCCGCCGCCGGGGAAGTGGAAGCGGTCGCCCTGGTACTGGATCCAGTTCTGGACCGCCTTCTCCACCGTGAGCTCCTTGTGGGGCACGTTGGCGTACCACGCCAGGTCCCTGCTCGCCGGCCACCGGAACGGTATCCTGTACCCGTAGGGCGCCAGCACCCGGCACTTCACCAGCTCGCTCTTGTCTGGGCAGTGCCGCTCCCGGTATATCAGCCTGTCCCGGTCGAACCGGAGCGACCTCGTCACGTCCTCGCAGGGCGTGTACTCGCTGAAGTTGGCCGCGCATGCCGGGTACGTCCTGGGGCGGTCGTCGAGCTCCGCGTCCCCGGCGTCGTCCTGCCGGTGGTGGGACGCGAAGTCGAGGGTGGTGCCGGGGGTGGCAGAGGAGGCAGGGGACGATCTCTTGGCGGGGGACGAGGGGCAGGGGATGGTGGATATGGTGGCCGAGGCGGCGGAGAAGGCGGCGGGGGCGACGCGGCCGCCGTGTTGCCAGACGCCGAGGAGGTAGGACATGAAGCAGAGGATGAGGACGAGGATCCAAGTGGAGAAGGTGGAGTTTCTGATCATGAGGTATGACGAGGTGGTGGAGGCGGCGGCGGGCTTGGCCGTGGGGTGGTAGGGGGCGTAGGGGCCAGCCATCGGCGGTGGCCGGAGGCGGGAGGCGGAGGGTCAACTTGCGGCGGAGGCGGCGGCGGCGGCGAGGTTCGCCTTTGGTGTGTGGCGTTGGGAGAGTAAGAATGGAGTGAAGAGGGTGGAGGAGAGTCTTAATAGGAGGGGGGGGGGGTGGTTGACGAGAAATAGGTGACGAAAACAAGTGGGTCATGTGGGCAACAAGTCGTGATTATACTAATTATTTAATTCCCATCTTTGGATTTCTCTTTAAAGTTTCATTGATCAATAAAATAAAATATAAAAAATGGACCTCGGTCAGGTTGTGATTCCTGAAATTACGGTACATATTAATCCTTTCATTAATTTAAGTTTGGAGATTATATTGAACATTTTCATATAATTTATGGATCAAATTGAATATTTATCAAAAATTTAAGAATTAAATTAAATAAATTAAAAATTTATAAATTATATTACATGTTAAATCAAAATTTTAGAATTATTTCCATCGTTTTCGCTCTACTGTACACGTATAGTTGTTGCCCCACTGTATAAGGCGAGGATGCGTAGGGAGGGGGCAACTGGGGCTGGTTCTAAAAGGGGGAAGTTGGGGGGAGACAAGGCGGTGGGATTTTTATTTAGGGGAATTTAATAATGTTTTTGGATAGGGCGTGAAGCAATTTTGGTACCTCCCGATTTGTTTCCTCTTTTTTTTTTATCATAATATATGCTTTTTTTTAATATCAAGATTTCTTTTTTAATTGCGAAAAATTGCCAAAAGTGAGACTTCGGGGAGGCTTAGGGTGGGGCCCGCCAGGGAGTTTGTCGTTTCCCCACCCCGGTCGAGACTGTCCAGGTAAGAGCAGTGGAACCGGAAAGCGTCGCCCGCGTCTCCATCTGGACTCCACCGTATCCTAATTCATTTTAGCCCAATTCCCCAAAAAAATCTCAACTTTAATCTTTATCCCAATTATATCTCAATTTTTTTTATTTCATAAAAAATCCCAAACTTTCACTTTTGTCCCAAATCTACCCCATTAACTTTTCATACAATTTTTTAATATTATTTTTTTTTTGAATTTTTTATTTTTTCTTTTCTTTTCTTTGTCCTTTCCTTTTCTTTTTTTTTTTTGTTTCACCTTCAATCTCTGACCGGTCGCCGGTCCAGCGACCGGCCAGAGGCGGGGGCCGGTGAGGTCAGCCCCGCCAGCCGCTAGCAAGGCTCGGCCTCGGCGGCGTTGGGTGAGACCGACCTCGCCGACAGCCGGCGGGGCCGACCCTTACCACGGCGAGGCTCAGCCCCGCCAGCAATTGGCAAGGCTGAACCTCGCTGTTGCTGGGCGAGGCCGACCTCGCCAGTTGCCGGCGGGGCTGAGTCTCACCAGATCTGGCGTGGGTGAGGCCGACCTCGCCAATAGCCAGCGGGCCCGAGCCTCACCGTGTCTGGCGAGTTTCTTCCAGCAGTTCGCCTGAATTCGGCGAGGTGCAATCGAGATTCGCCATGGCTAGCTCCGGCGATGGAGAGAACGGCGAGAATCGCCGGACCGCAACGAGCCCCCCGTTCCGTCATCGATAGACGCATCCTCGGTGGAGTGCGGGCCAAGCTCAAGGGTCTTGAGGGGGACAGCCGAGGAGATTGGGATGGCGGAGAGGCTGACAGACGTCTTCGTCGGGGGAGGCAACGGAGCTCTGTTGATGCAACGAAGCGATCGGGAGGATAGGGTTTTGCAGGCGCTTGCGATATGCCAGTTGCCGGCGGGGCCGACCTCACCAATAGCCGGTAGAGCCAAGCCTCGCCGTGGTCGGCGAGGCTTGGCCCCACCGGCTATTGGTGAGGTTGGCCTCGCCCAACGCCGGTGAGATTGGCCTCGCCCAACGCCGGCGAGGCCAAGCCTCACTCGCAGCCGACGTGGCCGAGCCCTCGCTAGATCTGGCGAGACTCGGCCCCGCCGACAACTGGTGAGGTCGGCCTCGTCCAGCAACGGCGAGGTTTAGCCTTGCCAGTTGCCTGCGGGGTCGAGCCTTGCTGTGGCTGGCGAGGCTCAGACCTACCGGCCTCGCCGGCCAGAGTTTGAAGGTGAAAAAAAAAGGAAAATAAAAAGAAAATAAAATAAAAAATAAAACAATTCGAAAAAATAAAAAAATAATATTAAAAAATTAGACGAAAAGTTAATGGGGTAGATTTGGGACAAAAGTGAAAGTTTGGGATTTTTTATGAAACAAAAAAATTGGAATATAATTGGTACAAAGGTTAAAGTTGAGGATTTTTTAGGGAATTGGGCCAATTCATTTTTATTTAATTTTTTCTATTATTATCTCGATTAAAAAATGTTCTTTAATGTTAATAATATAACGATATAGTATATGGTTTTTTTTAATGTTAGCATTATTTTGTTGAATTTTTAGATCGTCTATGATTTAGTGATATTTATATGGGTTATATAGATTTGGATTAAAGCGCGTGGTCGAAGGATCTCGTGATTGATTTTTCCTTTTGTGGCACGGATCGGGATGCCGGCGAGCCAGGGAGCGTGAGCATCCGTCCTCGAAAGGAGCGTGGGCTGGGGGAACTTCGATTTTGATTTTCGCCGACTTGGCGGATTGCACCGAGAGAGCTGATCGTTCGTTCGTCTCCTCCGAAATTGGGCCTCGGGTTAGTTAATTAGTTAATGTGAGCGGCCCGGCTCTTGCCCCGGCGGTGGCCGGCGGTGGCCGGCGGTGGCGGTCTCCGTGATGACGTGGTCTGGGGCGGTCTTCATCTGGAGCAATGCACGCTGAATTGACGATGGAGCGTCACAGTACGTGCCCTATGTACCCTACATGTACTTTTAGTGTCCACTCAAATAATAATACCTTTTGCCAATCTTAATTAGCCGCCGAATGTTCAATTTAGATTTTAGACTATAAGAAAACGACACGGGCACTATATTAAATATTTACTAATAATTCAGAGATGGTACTGAACAAAATAAATGTTCAGGGACGGCATTGCGCATGATGCTAAAGTTCAGAAATCACGTCGAATAAATTAAAAGTTTGTGAATGATATTACACATTTGACTGAAATTCATGAGCTATTCGTGTTCTTTAAAAAAGAAACTTCAACATAGTTAAAAGAAAAACTAAGCGCATGGCTTAAGCACATCTATTATCAATTTCCGTTTTTCTACCCTCTTCGGCATAGATTAGGAGCAGGTGGCGAGCCACGAAGTGCGAGCATCTGTTCTCAAAAGCATGACCAAAGGGACTGATCTTGATTTCACGACTTGCGAATCACATGGAAAGAGTTGATGATTTGTCGATCTCCTCCAAACTCAAACCTTGGGTCAGTTAACTAATTACTATAAAGGGTGACGTTTGTTCCTCGAAAAATAAATGATTTGAAAAATATTTTCCTAAAAAATAGTCGCTTATAAAGAATGAAAGAAAAATATTTCTACCGTCAACGAAAATGTTCAGACATAAATTATAAAAAAATTTTATCGACTAATAATATCAAATAATACAAGCAATTATTCCGCAAAATAAAGGGAACCTAAGTAACACTAGAATTGCCGGGCCCTAACGGCGGTGGCGGTGGCCGGCGGTGGCAGTCTCCGAGATTGCATGGTCTGGGGTGGTGTTCATCTGGAGCAATACACACTGCATTGATGGTGGAGCGTCAAGATACGTACCATCCATGTACTTTTGGTTTAGATTATTTTTGACTTCCTTAGTGGTTAGCCACTAAAATAGCCGAGCCCCACTCCTGACAATCTTAATTAGCAGCCAATGAAACCTGGACCGGTTGAGATCAAATGTTTATATAAATATGATTAAACTATAGACTTTTAATAATATCCGAATATGATACGGTAATCGGGGGACAACGTATTGATTAGTGTGTGTTAGATGATAGAAAATGAATCGAAACTACGGGTCTGAGCATTAGAAACCAACTGGTTGATGATGGACTGAGAACTTCTCGACATGGTGAAGGTACCTAGGTCTTTAGACCCATTCTCGAGGGAACGGCGCCCGGCCGCCGATGTCTTGGATCTGGGTGTTGAGGACCTGCGCTCAGGTGCGGGGGCTGGGCCTTGGCTTCGAGCTAGCCATCAGGGTCCCAAACGTGGTCGCCAAGGTCCCAATTGCAGAAGCTAGAGTTTCTTAGGCGTAGCCACTGGAAATCCAAAGCATAGGTGTCGATGACTTAAGCGCGAGAGAATGTTGCTTGGAAACTGGGGTTTACGAGCACTGGGGTTCCCAGCCTAGGCTCGAGGGACTTAGACCCAACCTTTGTAGACCCGGGCCGGGGCGCCAATGGCTTGGTAATGTGAGTTGGATAGCAAGCATGGCTACTAAGGGTGTCAAAAAGCCCGAGCTAACCCTACCCGGCCTGACCCGGCTTGACCCAACCCGAAATTTTAGGGTATTTTAGGGTTAGGTCTTATTTTCTCTGGGTATGGGTTTTAGAAGTGGGCATTTATTAGAATCGAGCCGGGTCGGGCCAGGTTGGGCCGGGCCAGGGTCTTTTGACCTAGCACCAAATATAACGCTTCTTCCTTCCCCCTTGCTCTCGTCTCTCTCTGGCGGCCGTGAATCTCTTCTCTCTCCCCCCCTTCTTCCACCTTCTTCTTCGCAGTTTCTCACACACGCAGACACAACTCACAAGCTTGTCGGATCTCAGAGCTCGTGCGCAGGGGGGACGGGGTGGGGGGGGGGGTTGGGGGCAGAGCTCCACGGCAAGGCGGACCGGGAGGATCCCAAGGCCCTCCTCGATGGGGTCGCCGTCGCTGGCCTTGTCGGGATCTTGTGCTAGCTTGGCAATCCTGCCGAGTACGTCTCTCCCTCTCTGTCTCTCACTCTCTCTAGTTGTTTCTTTTTTTTTTTTTGATGCTTCGTCGGGATCTTGCGCCAGCTTCGGAGGTCATCATGTCGGCGCTCTTGATGATGGTCTTGCGGTCGGCGGCGACTGAGGAGGTCGACGAGGGCTTCTGGTTGTCGGAGCCAGGCTTTGCCGCCGGGGGCTTGGGCGATTTCTTCTTGGACTCGGCGACGGCGCTCTTTTCTGGAGCTGCTCCCGTGGGCCTTCTAGGGTGGTGATTGGGTGGAGAGAGCATTGCTCAAGTGATAGGGCAATTGCAAAGAAAGAGACAGAGGAGGAGGTACAGAACAAGCCCTCGAAAATTGGACCTTGTTTAAAGATAAAAACCCTAAACCTGACCCTGCCCGGCCCGACCCGACCCTATTCTTGGAGTATATGCTGAATAGGGTCTCGGGCCAGGTTGGGTCGGGTCAAGTGCGACCCTGTATATTTCAGGTCGGGTCGGGTATCATGAAAGCCCGACCCGACCCGACCCATTGACACCCCTAATGGCTATCGAGGTCCTAGGCCCAACCACTGTGGATCCAAGCTCGGTTGACGAGGACTCGGGCATAGGCACCGAAGCCCCCATCCCCAAACTCCTAGGTTTTGGTTTAAGCACTAAGGACTAGTCATATTTTGGAAATTGAATTCTGTTTTTTAATAGAGGAAATTAATTTTATGAAAATATAAGTTTTCCATTGATTATGACAAGCTTTTCTATTGACTCGTTTTCCCAAGTGATTCAAATGCTGGAGAATGAGAAAAATGTTTTCCTATGGACTACGAAATAAACGGAATCTAAGGTCGAGACTTAAATACTCGTGTTTTTGCATATAATTTAGGAGTGAATTGCTTTCTAACAGACAACTTATGTTATATGGATTTAATTACCTGAGCTCAAAGCCGTCGTGAATAAATTTAAGGGTCCGTTTGTTTGAAAGAGAACTATTTTCCGGGAAATTGTTATCCGACATTCTAGTGTTTGGAGGATGGAAAATTTATCAATCTACAGAAAACATTGTACAAAGACTGAAAATAACAAGTTTAAATTGGGAGAAAACGACTTCTTCTTTAAGCAAAAAGCAAAACTATTTCTCTAAACTATCAAATCAATGAAAACTTGAAAATGATTTTTATGGAAAATATTTTTCTTTATCAATAAATGCACTCTAAACATGTCTCATAATCATAGTAATTGGAGAATTAGCTCATGATTTGGGAGCCAAATGGAACGTTCGAATCATGCATGGGAGAATAGTTAATGAAAAGAAATTAGATTCCGTCCCAACGAAGCGAGCAATGCGATGCTTAGGGAGAGGAAGGGCACCATGAAATTGAGTTATTGAGGGGTAAAAAAGTAGCAAAAGCACGCGAATCAAGCAGGAGCACGTGGATCAATTAAACTGATGAGTAAATTGCTCCATGTATGGCACTATTCTATTGATATAATATCCTATGGAGAGTCAAATTGAGTCCAAAATAAAATTAGGACGACCTAAGTTTTGGCGCACAAAAGGATCCGTTATAAGATCTCACATAATTGTAAAACCACTTTCAAATTTGATGCCAAGCTTATATATCTTATAATATAATATATAATATATATAGGCGTAATTCCCTAATAAAGCCCCAACTTTTAGTCTAATTCCAATTTTGTACTGATTTTTTTCTCTATAAAAAATCATCAACTTTCACTCTAGTCCTAGATCTGCCCCCATTAATCCTCCGTCCAAAAGTTGCCTTTAATTTCTCCAAAAATATTGACATAAGAAAGTATTCTGTTGTTGTTCTCGAGGGTGTTGATGAAAATGTAGGTGAACGTCTAAGTGACCCTGATGTTGATAATTTGGAAGAAATTAGAGACGATTTTTTAATGGCGGGTTAATGGGGAATAGATTTAGGACCGGTGTGAAAGTTTGTGATTTTCTCTAGATAGGAAAAAGTTCATGGCAGAATCAAAATTGAACATAAAAATTTAGAGTTTTTTTAAGGGATTAGGTTGTCTCGCACAAAAGCTCGAAATTCAGCTAGCCAAAATAATTCCATACTTTAGGTAATTACATGGTTTTTACTTTTTAGAGACTTTCTAGGGTTTTGGGTCACCGCCAAGCCTACAAGTATACAAATATGTTCACATAAGCACATGTTGAACTACAGCCAACGGTACCATGAACAAAGAATGAAGTCCCCCGCCAATCACCATTTCCAAGAAAAAGGGCCTTCAATTAGAAAATTCTTTTGGTCGACGTGATTCATCAACTCCCATGCGATTTCCATAACCAAATAGGGGGCTTGCGTCTTATGGAAGCGATGAGCTCCAAGTTTGAGATATACACATGAGAGGCCCGCATAAACATTATGTTTATATTTCAAAACTTATAAAAAAAAAAGGACGCGGGTTTGTCAATTCAGTCATAAACCTTTTAATTTTGCAAATTGAATCATAAACATTTTCACGCTTTGCCAATTGAGTTCATCTGACCAATTTTGATAGAAAATTATTGACTTGGACGCTTACCGTCCTACGTGGCACGGCATGCGCTGACGTGGATAATTTTTAATAATATTTTAATATTTTATGAATATTTTATTATATTTCTACTCCTCTTTTTCTTCTTTTCTTTTCTTTTTGTTTCTTTCTTCTTTATTTTTCCTTTTTCCCTTCGCCAACCACCGTCGGGCCTCGTCGATGGCAAGGGGGAGGGCTGCCCTCGCTGGCTTGGGTGAGGAACGATCGAACCTGGGCTAGTGAGGGCAACTCTCGCCAGATCGTGGGCAGCCCACACTTGCCCATGCAAGGCAACCCTTGCCTGAGGCTAGCAAAGGTAGCCCTCGCTTGGGCAAGCGTGGGCCACCCTTGTTTGAGGCTGGCGGAGGTGGACAAGACCTGGTGGATGGAAAAAAGGAAATCGAGAAAAGGTAAAGAAAAGAAGGAAAAGAGAAGAAAAGAAAAATAAAAAAATGAATAATTCAAAGCATTATTAAAAAAATTTCATATTAGTACCGATCATGTCACATAGGATGACTGAAGTCTATATCAACGATTTCTGACAAAATTGGCCAAATGAATTTAATTGGCAAAACGTAAAAAGGTTAAGAGCTCAATTTGAAAAATTTAAGGGTTTAGAACTAAATTGATAAAAGTGAAATATAATTAAAACTTTTTAGATAATTTTCCTGTAATTTTGCCTTTATGTTAACGTATATTTTCCAAAAGTATTTTAGATCCTCGTGAAATTTTGGCGTGACAAGGTGTTTTACACCACTAAAAGATAGCTTATTCTTCCATTTATCAGTTTATTACTTACTAGTAACTTACGCTTGGGACTTGGATGGCAAACGCCAAATGTCTTCTGATTACGTCCTGTTGATTAGCATGTCAATGTATTGGAAATCTATATCTAGCTGAAGACTTATAAATTGCAGATGGACTGATTTTTTTAGAGTCGTGTTCTGTCAAGTGTGTTTGAAGTGAAAGGTCATCACGCTCAAGTGGAATTTGAAGTCAACTCTTGGTGAACCATTGACCTTAGAAGATAATGCGTGCACTAGATGGAAGAGCGACAGTCATTCTAAGTATAAGAAGAATAGTCTCTGAGGTTCATTGTATAAGTTCAGTGTTGAGGATGACCGAAATATCATTTGAATAGTAAATCAATTCAATTTGATGGGGCCAATGGAACTTCGAACTCAATTCGCTTGATTAGTCGCATCGGCGGACATAACTTAAAAATAAATCCTATACTTAAACCAAATACAATTTATGCAATCAAAACCCCAAAATGACAGGACTGCGAACTTGCGATTTTGATGGACATCTAGTTAGATTTCTTAAGTAGGGCTTCCGTGCGAGGCTTTTGCTTTTTCCACAAGTTTCTCGAAGAGGAATTTGACCCAAAAAAAAGGAAGACAATCATTGAATTTGCGCATGAAAATATAGATTTGAAGTACGTAGGCCGATCCAATCTTGAGAGTTTTACGATAAGCTCATTCAAGTTCATAAATCCATTAAATTGACCAAATCCAGTTAAATAATAGGATTCAACGTGGATGAACCATTGGGGAGGCAGCTGCTTCCCCATGAAGCATGGACTTTCTTGACCTTAGGCGTGAGTTGGCTTTATTTATCTTATAGTTTATAGGTCCATTACAGCAAGGAACCAAGTAAGCATCGGGGGGACAAAGATGATTAAAAAAATGTATAGGGTACTTCTTGGAACGAGGCATAACATAGTCTAGACAATATTAACTAACTCGATGATCCGATCTCGATTGTCCAATTGCATGTTGCTTCGAGTAGTTCAGTGACTACTTTCTTGACCCAAAATTAAAAAAATTGAAAAAATTGCTGCGACCTTTGACTCAATGGTTAGCCACCTTTTGTACTAACATTAGTCGAGCAAGTGCGAACCAGCGTGGGATATGATCAACGAGAAATAATTATCTGGGTCGACTGCAAAAAGTGTCAAAAAGATAACAAAAGAAAAGAGATTTACTTTTTCTTTCTTATTTTTAGTTCTTTCCCTAAGTAAAAGCAGCTGAAATCTACTTAGCTAGGTATAGCATGCTTTTCGATGATACCAATAAAACGAATAATGGGAGAGGAATCTTTAGGTCGAATGACCGATCCTTCTCCCCGAACACCAAACACCGTCGGAGAAGTCCTCGGAGCGGTGATTTTGGAGACCCTCCGACGCTCAAGTCAGAATGTGCTTATAGTGATTAGAAACCAGCGGACTCTTGGCTTCATGTACGAGATAGCTCTTACCGGTCAAGAATGTAATAGACTTCTACTTATACCCGACCTGCCGAGTGCCGTCCAAGTTGAGGTGTTCAATATTTTTGGAGCATGTCGGGATTGGCCACCTTTACTGGTAGTGCTCGATCGGGGAGGTTTAGGAGGTTTTATCAAGCCTTGAAACTACCGACGGGCATGTGCGGCTAAAAATGATGGCTCCAGGCCCTTGGGTGAGGCCGGACTTTTGGATGGGTTTGGGCCTTTTACGGTTTCAGAGATGATTTTTATAATTATCTTATTGGGCTTCGCCTTGAGCGGTTATAGTACGGAAAATTTCAATTGATGGTATGAGGTGAGACCCTTTTTTTAAAAGTAGGCTCATAGTGGATCTTATTTCAAATAAGGCCTTGAAGTGGTAAACCTAGTCTCAAATAAGGCCCCTAGCTCTTCGGCCGACCAAATCTTCGTGAGCTAATGAGCTTGTGCATCTTATGTGAGATGGACAGGCGCGTCATCTAGTGAGATTTGGTTGACCAGTGAGATTTGACACAACAAATTGCGATACTACAATTGCTTGTCGAGTCAAGATATTCAAGTATTCTTCCATGTTTGAAACGAATCCCACTGAAGTCCAAGTAGTTCCAATATCTCAAGTGGAGTAAAGAAGAGTTCAACTTATGAGCCATGCAGGGCTTCGCTCTTACATTAGTGTCTCTTACAGGTTGGGGTAACAATTGGAGATCAATGACGTGGCCATACGCTCTATCACAAGTTACTCATTTCCATCTACAACAATCTCCACCGTTCCAAAAAGAAAGCAAGCGATATGAGTTTGAGAGACTTTATTTAAGCCCAAGTAGAGCGTCTCTTCTTTTGCTCCATGCAAATGGATGTTGAATTTCTACATAAGCATGCACACAAAATTTGTACAATAAGCAATAGGGCTACTAGTGCAAGGTAACAGAATCAACCCAAGAGCAATTAGGGAGAGAATAAATGGATGCTTTAGAGAGAGTGGGTCTAAGGGCTCCCCAATTAAACCCCATAGTCATGCGATGTGGGATCACGGAGCATGACAATATGTCCATTTGTATAGTCCAATTGTCACGTCCTAAATCCCTCGTCAACCACCCCGGGGAAGTAGGTTTAGAGGTATTTTATTGAACTCTCCCTAAGTTCGTACCTCACGTGACATTAGTTGTTTAAATTTATTTGTCCAACAGGAGTCATCACTAGTCACGATTAAAGGTTGGCTAGAAACCCTAATCGAAATATGGGAATGTTATCTCGAAAACATATGCAACAAGAGATTCTTAGGGGATCGAGGACTTGATTACGCTAATTTTTCAACTAATGCCCTTTCGATACCTAAACTCAACTATTTGTTAACCAAAATGTCACGGTAGTCTTTTAATAATCAAGAATTTTGAATTTTCATCCTAACCATTCTAAAAAGGGAAAACAACAATCAATGAATTTAAAACGCGCAATCAAATGAAATCAAAATGAAAGTGACAAACAGCGACCTAGCATCGTCTTTAAAAAAAATAAAAAAAAAATCCTAAGGTAAAGCCCTAAAGGCTTATTCAATTTTGGGTTTAATTTTTTGTTCAAACCAAAAGTGTGAATTAAAAGCCCCAAACTAAGAGAATTCTACATATTTTTAGCTTTTTTCACATTTTTTTATTTTTCTAAATTTTCTGAATTTTTTTTTTTAAAAATAATTTTTTTAAAATTTTTTTTGGAAAAATGGATTTTGGACTGGGTCAGGGTAAACCGGTCTGATTTGCTAGTCCGACCTGGGCCTGGGAGGCCCAAAGTTGGGTCTAAATTCAGATTGGCCCAATCCGGATAAAATCAAATTATCAAATTCCGTCTGGCCCAATACTATTTCAGCTCACATCTTTCTATATCTGGCCCAACTTATTCCCTTAGCCCACAACATCTTTGGTTCTGCCAATTTGCAACCTGATACGGATCTTTTATTTCCAGATTTTATTCTTTTTTCTATTATTATTATTTTCTATTTTCTATTTCTTTTTCTTTTCTCTTTCATTCTGGTCTTCTTCTTCCCGAGACCTGTACTAAGAGAGCTTTTCCACCAAAACATCACTAACACCGTTGGAAATCCATTACCACCGATTCTCTAACCTTCGCCGTCGGCCATCTATTCCGGCCATGACCGAACTTCCGTTGACTACAACTTACAACGATTGTCATCCTTCATCACACACTGGTCACAAAAATAAACTCCAGCCACAAAATTCCATTTTACGCTTAGCGAACTTCCGGCCACAACAACAAATCCTAAATCTAAACAAACAAGCAATCGCATGTATGAAACAGAGATAGAAAACTAACGGTAGCAGCCTTAAACCGCGGGCATATCTCCGACGAGGGGAATGAATCCAGTGGCAATTTCAACCATAGTTGACTCGGACGAATAATGAATACGCCACAAAAGTTTACAGAAATCATAAAAAAAAAAACACAAAGAAACTTGAAGTCAGGTAAAGTTTGAATTGATTCTAAGTTTAATCACAGATTTAGATTCAATCGTCTCTTTGGCATTTCATCAAACATATGATATGCGAATTAAAATATATGTTCTAGAGTGAGATTCAACGCAATTTTCGGTCCGATTGTAATGTATGAAGACCTAAACGAGCGTATTTCACATCGACTCGGTCTAAGTTTATCATGACACACTTAGAATTTTCACAATCAAATTCGGTATTCTAAACTCATAACATCTCATTTAAGCATTTCAGCGAACAATTGATGTCCGACTTAAAACATAAATTCTAGACTCAGTTTCAGAACAATTCTCGGCTTGACAATGATATATCACAATCCAAATCATCATTATGTTCCATGGCACAACTTCAATATCACACTATTGATCCAAAGTCTCATTGATCCAGTCCAAGGCTTTCAAGCTCCATAGATGAGTAAAAACAGAGCAAAGCAAGGAATATCTAAGTAACTCACCTGGACAGAAACGGAGCTTCAATCAGTGACGGCAAGGGACGTTCGGCTATGCTTCCTCTTTCTTGATGAATGAACTGAGATTCCGACGTGATTTTGGATGAAAAAAATGATAAAATCGATCTCGGAAAATTGGACTTCGGCAAGCGATCCGAATCGGTAGTCTCCAGAGATGATGAATGAAAGAGGAAGGGGAACAGATTTGTCCGGAACTTTTTTCGATCAAAAAGCATTAGAACGCTCTTCTCTTATACCTTTTCCTCCCTTTTCTTCCTTTCCGATATTTTTCTTTTCCGATGGAACTTCCCCCAGCCAACTCTTTCTCCCTCGATGAAAAATGAGGACTTGGGCCAGGTTTTTTGTGTTCCTTTTGGGCTTAAGTGAATTCCAATTTTACAAGCCCAAAAACATGCATGAATGAGGTATTGGTAGGCTTGAATTGAGTGCCATGGGTTTAGAGAGGCCAATTTATTTTCTTCTCTCTTTTTTTTCTTTTTTTTTCGAATATTTCTATTTTATAATTTTGCTAAAAGAAATGGATGCTTGGATGATAGGCGAAAATTCGGGTGTCAACAGCAGTTTATTCCGATTCAAAACTATTTTCGTCGTTCCAAGAGGAAATGAGATGAGATGTGTCTGAGAGACTTTGTTTGAGCTGGAGCAGAGCATCCCTTTCTTTTTCAAAGCAAATAGAGGATGAGCTTTTGTTTCTACACAAGCATACACATGCATTGTCTAAAAATAGCAACATACTTACTAGTACCAGCACTTTCAGACTATCATGTCCTGCCATGAATGATGATAAAATTGATGATAAAAGCTATATAGCATGCGAAAGTCACTCAATTAGACTTCAAGTTTTTGGCTTGGGTGCATTTGTTTAAACTTTAAGAAGGCGGCTTCGAATGGGTTCTTAAGAGTAGACACGAGGCATTTATAGAGAGCAAAGGAAGGAGTGATAATGAATGTAATGAACTAATGTTCTAGATCATGGATGTACTACAAATATCATGTGTTTATAATTTCATTTAGATAAAATTTCATATGAGTATCAAAAGTAGGATGATTTTCTCAAAAGAGCTATAAGAGTAACCTTGGCTCAAATAAGGTCATGAAGTGGCCAACCTAGTCTCAAATAAGGCCTCTGGCTACACAACCAGCCAAATTGCCGCCAACTGATGAGCCCATGCATCTCTTTCATGCACCTTACGTGAGATACGGGAGCTCGCTAGCTGGTGAGATTTGGTCGATCGGTGAGCTCGGCCGATAGGATTTGCCACGACAAATTGAGGTACCTTAAGTGCTTCATTCAATTGAGGAATTCGGATATTCTACCATGTTTGAAATATATCCACTTAAGTCCAAGTAGCTCAAGCATCTCAAATTGAGTAAAGAAGAGTTCAACTCACTAGACGTGGAGAGCTTCGCTTCTATAACAACGGTACTATTCATGTCTCTTCTAAGTTGGGGTAAGAATTGGAGCTCGATGACATGACCATACACTCTATCACAAGTGACTCCTTTTCATCTGCAGTAATCTTCGCATTTCCAAGAAAAAAGCAAACGATATAAGTTGAAGAAGCTTTTTCTAAGTTGGAGTAGAGCCTTTTTACCTTGCTCTATACAAATGGATGTTGAATTTCTACATAAGAATGTATATGAATCATCTAAAATAAGTAATTGATTTGCTAGCGTGATGGGAGTAATATCACCTCATAAGCAATGAGAGAGAGAACAAATGGATGCTTTAGAGAGAGTAGGTTTAAGGGCTCTCTAATTAAATCTCATAGTTAAGTGATGTAGAGTATTTCAACACCCCTCTAACGTGCAAGCCGAATTAGGAATAACACATGGAATTTGACAAATTGGGTGGATACACAAACGAAATTAACTAGGGCTATAAGTAAAGGGGACCACGTGTACATAAATAGCTTATAGATTTTATAGTCAAGCGATGTGAGGTATTTCAACATGAAACATGACAACACGTCCATTTGTTCTGTTGGAGAGAGAGAGAAGTCAAGCGATGTGAGATATTTCAACATGGTCATTTGTTTGGTCAAAGAGAGAGATGGAAATAGGGACATTATCACTACTGTTCATGATCGCGACGCACATACAGGGAATAACATGTGCTGCAATAGTCCTTTAGGGCTTTGCTAAATTCACTGGTTTGAATGTTGAGGGCAAGCCATACTTCCGTCATATGAAGTCCATGGGAGGTGACTTGACGTTTGGTTTGAGCGAGTTGTGCGTCAAGTAACGCTTCATCATCAACGAGGCGAGACTCGGTATGACTCGAGGTCCTAAATGTCTTCAATTCTTCTTCCAATGCAACAAGTTGCATCATGAATCGATCTTTAACGACTTTTTGGCAATCAAGTCTTGAGGTATAGTCATGGGCTTCTTTTAGGATTTTGCTGAATTCATTAGTTCGAACAATGAGGGCATGCCATACTTCTTCCTTTATATGAAGTCCCTGTGAGGTGACTAGATGCTTGGCTTCAAAGAGTTGGCTTCCGAGGTGGCTTAGCTTGGGAGGCCTCCAACAAAAACCCTTAAGAGTAAACAAATGGCATTTATGGGAAGCAACATGAGTCATAGTGAACAAAATCAATTTTTATTCTATATCGTCGATATACCATGTATATCAACAGTTCATAATTTCTTTTAAGTGAAGTTTCATATAAGGGTTTAAAGTATGACCGTTTTCTCTAAAGAAGTCCACGAATGGACCTTGTCTTAAATTATGCCTTAAAGTAGCCAACTTAGTCTTAAATAAGGTCCTTAACTCGCCGGCCAACCAAATCTTCGCTAGCCGGCGAGCTCATGCATTTGACATGCACCTCATGTTCATATTTTGTGCATCTTATGTGACATGCACGGGCTCACTGGCTAGTGAGATTTGGCACGACGAATTGAGGTACCTTAATTCCTTCATTAAACTAAGGAATTCAAGTATTCTTCAATGTTTGATCTACATCAGTCTTCCACTTTCAAAAAAGAAAGCAAGCGATATGGGTTTGAGAGGTTTTATCTCAACCGGAGTAGAGCCTTTTTATGTTGCTTTATACAAATGGATGTTGAATTTCTACATAAGACTGTATATGAATTGTCTAAAATAAGTAATTGATTTGCTAGCGTGATAGGAATAATATCACCTCATAAGCAATGAAAGAGAGAACAAATGGATGCTTTAGAGAGAGTGGGTTTGAGGGTTCTCTAATTAAATCTCATAGTCAAGTGATGTAGAGTATTTCAACACCCCTTTAACATGCAAGTCTAATAAGGAATAACACATGGAATTTGACAAATGGGGTGAATACATAAGCGAAATTAACTAGGGCAATAAGTAGAGGGGACCACGTGTACATAAAGAGCTTATAGATCTTATAGTCAAGCGATGTGAGGTATTTCAACATAAAGCATGACAAGAAGTCCATTTGTTCTGTCAAAGAGAGAGAAGTCAAGCGATGTGAGGTATTTCAACATAATCATTTGCTCAATCAAAGAAAGAGATGGAAATAGGGACATAAGCACTACTGCTCATGATCGCGATGCACATATTGGGAATAACATGTGCAGTAATAGTCCTTTAGGGCTTTGCTAAATTCACTGGTTCGAATGTTGACAGCCCGCCACACTTTCGTCATATGAAGTCTATTGGAGATGACTCGATGTTTGGCTTAAGCGAGTTGTGCTTCAAGTATCACTTCGTCATCAACAAGGCAAGCCTTGGTATGACTCGAGGTCCTAAATGTCTTCAATTCTTCTTCCAATGCAACAAGTTGCGTCATGAATTGAGCTTTAACGACTTTCTAGCAATCAAATCATGAGGTGTAGTCCTGGGCTTCTTTTAGGGCTTTGCTAAATACATTGGTTCGAACGATAAGGGCATGTCATACTTCTTCCTTCATGTGTAGTCCATGAGAGGTGACTAGATGCTTGGCTTTAGCGAGTTGGCTTCAGAGATGGCTTAGCTTGGGAGGCCTCTAACAAAAACTCTTAAGAGTAGACAAATGGTATTTATGGGGAGCAAAAGGATTGATAGTGAACAAAATCAATTTTTATTCTGTTTCGTCGATGTACCATGTATATCAAGTGTTCATAATTTCTTTTAAGTGAAATTTCATATAAGGATTTGAAGTACGACCGTTTCTTCTAAAGAAGTCCATGAGAGTGGACCTTGTCTTAAATTAGGCCTTAAAGCAGCCAACTTAGTCTTAAATAAGGTTCTTAACTCTTAGTCTTAAATAAGGTTCTTAACTCGCTGGCTGACTAAATCTTTGCTAACCAGCGAGCTCGTGCATTTGATGTGCACCTCATGTGCATATTTTGTGCATCTTATGTGACATGCACGGACTCACCGGCTAGGGAGATTTGGCACGACGAATTGAGGTACCTTAATTCCTTCATTAAACTTAGGAATTCAAGTATTCTTCCATGTTTGATCCACGTCAATCTCCCACTTTCATAAAGAAAGCAAGCGATATGGGTTTGAGAGGTTTTATCTAAGCCGGAGCAGAGCCTTTCTTTGTTAATTTATGCAAATGGATGTTGAATTTCTACATAAGCATGCACATGAATTATCTAAATAAGCAGGTTACTAGTTCCAATCTAAATAGCACCGACACGCAACACGCAACTTGACACAACATGACACGTGACACGCCATTTCTCAAAAAATAGAGAATTCAGACACGTTGTATATTAAATATATATTTTTATATATACATGATAAATTATCATTTTTAAATTAGATTCAAATAAGTAAATAAATAATAAAAAAAAGTCCAAAATGAATTTACCCTAAAAATTTTATACACATAAGTTTTCAAAAAATAATTATATATAAAGAAATATATTAGTTAAGAAACTAAAAGTAAATAATCAAATTTGCAAAAAAAAGAAAGTACAAGATCAAAAAATAAAAAAGCAGCCCATTGTTGGAAGCCCAGCCCACTTTCACTTTGTCAAAACCCTAATAATATCTTCTTCTCTATCCCTCAGCCTCCTCCTCTCCACAGCTTCCACCTCTGCACGACCATCCGCCTCCTCCACATGACCCGCTTTCTCGTCTGCACGACCCGTAGGCTCCTCCCACCTCTTCCTTCTCCTCCGTCATCGACGAAACACAAGGCAAAGGAGATGATGGCGTAAAGGGCGTCGTCCTCGACGCCGAAGAAGCAGGAGGCAAAGGATATGATAGCATGGAGGGCGTCGTCCTCGGCGCCAGAGATCTGCACCTTCTTCCTCATCTCTCTCGGCCGCACCTTCTTCCTCGTCTCTCTCAATGATGAAGGGACACGCGTGTCACCAGCGTGCCCGGCACATTGACCACGTGTCGAATCTTCGGCACGCATTTACCGCATGTCCAAGAGTGTCGGCCGCATGTCAGACACGCAATATGTGTCCGACACCAACTCGGATGCCTCCCCAGCATGTCCGTGCTTCCTACTTTCCAATTAAACTCCATAGTCAAGCGATGAAGGATATTTCAACACTGCTACTCATGTGCAAGCCGGATTATGAATGACACATAGAATTTAATGAATAAGGTGGACACACACGGGATATAAACTAGGGGACTAAGTGAACAAAGACTACTTGTATATAAAGAACATATAAACTCTAAAGTCAAGAGATGTGAGATATTTCAACATGGACAATGACAACATGTCCATTTACTAGGAGTGGCGAGTTCATGTGTCTCGCGTGCATCTTTTGTGCATTTTATGTCAGATAAGCGGGCTCGTTGATCAGTGAGCTTGATAGGTGTGATTTGGCATGACAAAATGAGGTACTTTACTTGCTTCATTGAACTGAGGAATTCGGGTATTCTTCCATTCTTGAGATTGATCCCACTTAAGTACAAGTAGTTTGAGTATCTCAAATTGAACAAAGAAGAGTTCGACTTACCATCAATGGAGAGCTTCGCTCCTACAACAATGGTACTATTAGTGTTTCTTACAGGTTGGGGTGAGAATTGGAACTCAATGACATGACCATACAATCTATTACAAGTGCCTCCTATCCATCCGCATTAATCTTCGTCTTTCCTAGAAGAAAGCAAGTGATATAGGTCAAAGAAATTTTGTCTAAACTGGATCGGAGTATCTCTATCTTGCTCTATACAAATGGTTATAGAATATTTCAACACCGCTTTCACGTGTAAGCTAACCTATGGAATTGGACGAACCGGGTAAATGCACACACGAAATTAATTAAGGCAATAGGTAAAGGGGACCGCAAGTATATAAAGAACATATATATCCCATAGTCAAGCGATGTGGAATATTTTAACATGGAGCATGACAACATGTCCATTTGCTCACTCGCACTTTACTCCGATCGATTGGCAACAATCTTTGTCGTTCCAGGAAGAAAGGAGGTGAGATGTGTCCGAGAGACTTTGTCTGAGTTGGAACAAAGCGTCCCTTTCTTCTTTGAAGCAAATGAAAGATGAGCTTCTATTTTTGCACAATCATACACATGCATTGTCTAAAATTAACAACAGACTTACTAGTACAAATACTTTCACACTATCATGTCCCACCATGAATGATGATGTAATTGAAAATAAAAGCTATATTGTATGCGAAAGCCACTCGATTAGGCTTCAGGTTTTTTGCTCGGGTGCAATTGTTTAAACTTTGGGTAGTTTTTAGTGGGCTCTAAAGAGTAGACAAAGGGCCGGAGCAAAGGAAGGAGTGATGGTGAATGTAACCTATTATTGTTCCATATCATTGACTTTAGCATGCATATCAGGAGTTCATAATTTCATGACCATGAAAATTTGCTTAAGCCCAGTCGACATATCACCTTTCGAGAAAAAAGAATAATTCGAACAACCATCGATTCTTTTGGACAGCATATCAGCTTCCCCCACCCGACTCATACATAGGAATGTGAAATTAATACGAAATTTTGAGGGTAATGACTATAAGAAAAAATCGAATAAGAACTAGCAAAGTCGGGCCATCAAATTGACTCTTGATTTGGAGTTACATTGGATATGGGCGAAATCTGGCACTGTCATCGGATCAAGTGTGCCAGTTCATAGGCCAAACCAGAGCTTTCCTCTCCCTTTCATGGGAGCTTTCTCTCCCGATCCTCAATTTGGGAGTTTCTTTTCTCTTTCTATCTTCTTGGCGTGCCGTGGATGCTTCTCCTTTGACGAGTGAAGTCCCCATGTTCTTAGAAGTTTTCCCTGCTCATACTACAGGAAATCCAAACCCTCTCTTTTGAAGACCAGCTACCTGGATCCATATCTAGATCCCCACCACGAATTCCTCCATCTCTAACCAGGATATTTCTCCATCCATAACCGATTTGAGCCCTCCACCTACTATATAACTATCTGGAATCTCACATTTGGCTGTGTATATCTGTTACAACGCCGTCTGATTTGAGTCCCGGTACACCAACTCTGAGGTGCCAGAATTACTCTTTCAATTGTGACTCATTTGATGACTGGTAGAGTAGGTGATCCAATGATCATCTACCCGCCTCGCTGAACAGTGGACGACATACAAGCACCAAGTCAGGTGGAAGAAGGTGCACACAAAGTATTTGATAAAATGTCTAGTAGAAAGGTGATTTCTTAAATCTGCAAATGGCTCTCTGTTCATTCTTGAAGTGCTGTTGGGAGCAGTAGTTTTCGTTGAAGGTGTTAGATGGTCGAGGACTGACCCTTGCTAAGTTCAACGGAATAGTGGAGGCGAGTCAAGCTATGTGCTCATTGTAGACATGAATATTATAGCCTGGAATTGTCGAGGCATCGTGGGAAACTCGACAATGAGAGAGTTGAAGGCCATATGCCGATCTTGGGACCCTGATATCGTGTTTCTATCGAAGACAAAATGTGATGCTAAACGGATAGAAAATATTACAAGAAGGATTGGATTTACTCGGTCCTTCTCTATTCCCATGGAAAATAATGCGGGAGGTCTAGCAGTCATATGGAAAGATCCTATAGCTTTATCCTTTTCCTTTGCAGACAAAAACCAAAATCATGCAGAGGTTTCTAACAAAGAAAATGCCCAACAATTATGGTGGCTTTTGTTGGTGTATGCACCTCCTTATCGTGGGCTTAAATGAGTGTTTTGGGAAGACTTTACAAGCCGGGTTCAAAACTTAGGAAAAGACTGGGTTGGAATTGGAGACTTCAATGAGACTATTTATGGCTATGAGGCATCCAATAGAAGGGGTCAAGGCCCATCTCGTCACTTTCTGGTGGATTTTAGGGACACATTGGGTTGTGTTGATCTTGGGTTCAAAGGTAAACCTTACACTTGGACAAATGGCGGAGAGGGCTTTGCAAGCGTTCGGAAAAGACTTGATCGAGCAGTTTGTTCAACATCATCGTGTGCGAAATTCCCTCGAGCAGGGATTGTCCACTTGCCGGTGGTAAACTCAAACCATTTTGCTGAACTCGACTTCTATTGAGAATAACTCGAAATGTCCTTTTAAATTTGAAGCCGCATGGCTACGCTATCCAACTTGTGTTAATGAAGTGGAAAAGGCTTGGAACAATAATGTGGTTGGTAATTCATTAACCACATGGTATAGGAAGCTGAAATCGACAGAATTAGCTCTCAAAAGGTGGAATAAGGAATATTTTGGTATTTGCCAACAACGCCTCAAGGAATTGACGGTCGCACTTGATTCCATTCAAAGGGATGACCCTTCAACAGAGCATAGCAGGAGGGAAAAAGAAATCAAGGTGGCTATTAACGAGCAAGGGGAGAGATTGGAAATGATATGGAAGCAAAAATCGAGACAATCATGGCTGCAAGATGGTGATCGGAATACCAAATTCTTCCATCTTTCTACAACTATCAGAAGGCGCAAAAATTATATACTGGCAGTTCAGGATGATGGAGGCCAATGGTTTACGAGTATAGATGAAATTACAAACTTCTTTTTATCTAAGTATACAGAGCTTTTCTCGGGACCATCACTAGATCCACACCCTCTCATTAGGGAACTCTTCCCTAAGGTAATTTCTGACGAAGAAAACTTGGATCTTTTGGCAATTCCAACTGAGGATGAAATATATAGCATCTTGAAAGAGATGGCCCCTCTTAAATCACCAGGTCCAGATGGATTCCATGCTATTTTCTACACAAAATGCTAGGAAGTGATGAAGGCCCACATTGTCCGATTTGTGCAGCACTTCTTTAACACAGGTCAATTGCCTCATCTTCTTAATCATACTTTTATAGTACTCATCCCAAAAACTCATAATCCACACACCTTTAACCAATTTCGACCTATAAGTCTATGCAACGTGAGCTATAAACTTATCTCTAAGTTGTTGGCAAATAGACTGAAAGGGTACCTTAGTCGTATTATCTCACCTCGGCAATCGACTTTTATTCCGGGTAGAAGCATACAAGAGAATTCTGTAATTGCATAGAAAATTTTACACTCTATGAGGAAGAAAAGAAAGGGGAGTCCATTCATGGGAGTCAAGGTTGATATGTCAAAAGCTTATGATAGAGTTGATTGGAATATACTTGATGCAATACTCTGTAGTTTGGGGTTTTCATCTCACTTTTGCAAGCTCATAAAAATATGTGTCTCGTCGGTTCATTATTCTCTTCTCATCAACGGTAGACTTGCGGGAAGTTTTAAACCTCAAAAAGGACTCTGACAAGGTGACCCTATCTCGCCATACCTGTTTGTGATTTATTTTGAACTTCTTTCTAGAATTCTATCTAGAGCAGAGGATTTGAAGATTATTGTAGGTATAAGAGTAGGGCGAAAAAGTTCGCCTTTAACTCACCTTATGTATGCCGATGACTTGTTGGTATTTGTCGAAGCTACTAAACATCAAGTGAGAGCATTGAAGGAATGCCTTGAACTTTATTGCTCGTGGTCAAGTCAAAGCTTGAATCATCAGAAGTCATATATCTTTTTTTCTAAAAATACTTCCACGGGCATGAAAAATTTTTGTATGGATGAGCTCCACATGCCAAAGACAAATCCTGAATCACTATACCTTGGAAATCCCCTCTTCAATACAGGAAAAAGCAGGACAAAATATCAATTCCTTGAACAAAAGGTTGATAACAAACTTAGCTCCTGGAAAAGAAAGGCACTATCTTGGGCGGGTAGAGTAACATATATCCGATCAGTTGTTCAGAGCACACCGATTTATGCTATGCAATCTAGTCGTTTGCCTCTGAGCACTAGTGACAGACTTGATGCCTCTATAAGAAAATTCTGGTGGGGTGTGCCAACCGAGAAAAATAGATATTTTACACCTAAATGTCGAGATTCTCTGTGTAGAAACAAGAAGAGTGGAGGAATGGGTTTTCGGCAGAATAGGGACTTCAACAATGATTTGCTTTTGAAGCTCAGTTGGAGAATGATCCAAGATAGAGACAAGTTATGGGTTCGAGTCCTTGAAGGGAAATATCTGCAGACCTCAAATTTCTGGAATCACAAGGTCAAGGCATCAGCCTCTCCTTTGTGGAAGGCAATCATAGATACCAGAGAAGTACTCAAATTGGGAACTCTATATCAAATAGGGGATGGAAAGTCAATCGAGGTCGGAAATCACTCTTGGATTCCTAACGTCTCAACTCATCTGCCTTTTTTTATTGATCCAAACCGTGCTTTGAAGCATAGAAAGATAAAAAGCTTCTTTATCCCAGGGACAAAAACTTGGGATGTATTAAGTCTAAATCAAACATTTTGCCCAACCTCGGTCTAAGCCATCCTTCAGATCCATGTGCCAAACTCCATTGGGGTAGACAAACTGATTTGGCATCCAGCTATTGATGGAATATTTTCTGTTAAATCTGCTTACAAACTCATCAAGTTGCCAAATGAAAATGGTAACAACCGTGGTATTTGGAACAAAATTTGGAAAGCTAGAGCTCATGAGCGACACAAAATGATGCTGTGGAGGATAGCAACTAACGTTTTACCTTGTCAAGCTAACTTGTTTCAATTGATCCACATCCCAAACCCCTCTTGCCCATTGTGTGGAGCTTCGGAGGAAAATTCAGTACATTTGTTCACAAGATGTCCCCTAGCCCAAATTTTGTGGAGACAGAGCCCATGGGGTATTATCTCATCTGCTTGGAACTTCAGGTCTTCGGAAGAGATGGTGAATCACTTTCTAGATCCAGGAAAAATAGTACAGAGAACGGGGGTGGATTGCAAGCTTTTCACCCTCTATGCAGCAATTCTTTGCCCTAGAATGTGGCGTTACAGGAATGCAAAGATACATGATCATACTATTCTAGATCCTTCCCAGGCCATTCAGATGGTCATACAAGATTTCTTGGAATTTTCAAACATGTTCAAGAGCGACAACAAAGGTAAGTTAAGCAAGGAACCAGGTTTTATTGGGGTAAGGTCAAACTCTTGGATTCCCCCATCAAACCAAGAGTTGAAATTTAATGTAGATGGTGCATGGAAAAATAACAGAGGTGCCATAGGTATTATTGCACGATCGTATAGAGGCTCAGCTATCCAAGCGTGGACAAGACGAGGAAGATGGAACTCGCCAGTGGAAGCGGAAGCGGAAGCTACAGCTCTTCTTCTAGCATGCAAAGCTGCTCAGTCCCTCGGTATCCACAAAGCGATTTTTGAAAGTGATTGTAAGGTGTTAATTGATTCTATTCAACAAAAGGGCATTTGTCCTTGGTATATTCATCCTTTTGTCTCAGACCCTCGCGTACTACTTAGCAACAACCCATAATGGAGTTTGAAGTGGATCAGTAGATCTCGTAATGTTGTTGCTCATGAGCTTGCAAAATGGGCTTTTTATCAGTTAGGAACTACATCATCTTTCTTTTTTGATGATCTCCCATCTAGAATCAAAAACTTAGTATTAGCTTAATCTTCTTTTATTTATCATGTTGCTGTAGGCACTAGTTTTTCTGTGTAATATTTGATCTTCTCTTATGCAATGGAAGGTTTGTTTTAGCAAAAAAAATCTGGCACTGTCATCCATTAAGGCATTAATCCTATGGTTTTTCAGTAGACCAATCACTGTACTTCCAACTCGCTGGGCTCAGTCCAGGGAGATTACGATCTTATCTTAGCAACTTCAAGACTAATTACAAACAAAAGCTAAAGAAAACAAAGTCTTGAATTTGTAGCCCATTATGTTATAGATGATGGACCCAGCCATTGCTCGATGGCCCTATTTTGGCTTTTGTGTCCCTCCAATTGATAACCTAATTGTAATTAGGGACACCCAAAACAGTTGAAATTGAAAATTCTTTTTTATTTTTTGCCCAAACAGAATACCAAATCGAATCAAACTCTCTCAAATCAAGACTGGGTAGTACATGCTGTCCCTGGTCGAATTGAAACTATGGGATCTGAACGTCAATGAGTAAAAATCGGGTTAAAGCATGTAAAGGTTCGACGTTATTGAGTTCTGACGATTCAATGAATGAATGGAAAAAGTTGACGATAGGATTTGCTTATTAATATTTTGCGCTCAGGTTTGCGCGCTTTTTCTAAGCAATGTAAAGGTTTGTCGTTACCGACCGGGTCGCTAAAGCCTAAAGAGAAAAGACCGAGAATCAAATTGGGCCTTATACCCTCTGCGAGCCCAATTAGGGTTTTGTTATAGTCATGATGCAAAGCTCTATGTACGCCCCACGTGTTTCATGATCTTTGACTAAATGCACCTTTTTTAACTGACCAAAAATCAAAATAAAGGTCGTTCGACTGCAAAATTTGTTCTTTTCCTAATGTTTATGTAATTCCGCGTGATCTGAATGGATTTTGGCAATAATTGGTCCTAGTCATCTGCTTATTTTCTGCATTAATTTTCCTTGACTTTCCCCATATTTAATAGCTCATTCTTCTTAAAGAATTGCCGTGAAATTGGAACGTGAAAGTTGACCAATCAAAGAAGAAATCGCACACCAATTTGAGTGGACAGAATCTCGGGATCATATAAGTCGGTAGGTATATGTATACAACCTACTGTATATTTGATTTCTCTTCATAATATCACTAGGGTACCCCACGTTTGATGCATGCTTTTCTTTTTTTAACGTTTTGTTTTGATCAAGAGAAAGTGTACATAAGTCAACCGGGCAAAACTTATACATGTAATGATTTTTATCTCGATAATCTTAATGTACAAAGTTAACAATAACACTGTTTACCCATGTCTAGAAAGCAATTTTGTAAAAAAAAAAAAAGGATATGTGCACTAAAAGTCCTAAAACTTATCACAAAAGTGCAATTAAGTCCTAAAACTTACAAAAAGTGCAAACAAGTTCTAAAACTTGTTACGAAAGTACACTTGAGTCCTAAAACTTTCAAAAAGTGCAAACAAATCCTAAAACTTATCACGAAAGTGCAAACAAGTCCTAAAACTTGTCACAAAAGTGCAAACAAGTCCTAAAACTTGTCACAAAAGTGCAAATAAGTCTTAAAACTTTCAAAAAGTACAATCAATGGAGGGACTTGATTGAATCAATTTGACAAGTTTTAGGACTTGTTTGTACTTTCGCGATAAATTTTAGGACTTGTTTGCACTCTTTTAAAATTTTAGAACTCAAGTGCACTTTCGTGACAAGTTTTAGGACTTGTTTGCACTTTTTGAAAATTTTAGGACTCAACTGTACTTTCGTGACAAGTTTTAGGACTTTGAATGCACTTATTCCAAAAAAAAATGTTGTTTTTCATTGTTTGAGTAGCATTTAAATTGCCGTTCATGAAACCCATATAGAGATAGAGCTGAACCGGCAAAATGACTCATAATTAATCATATTATTGCATTGTGGTCATAATATATAATGCCAAACTGTAAATGTTAATTGAAGTAATATTTATGAAAAAGTACGCTACATGGTTGTAAAAATGATCAAATCTATGGCAAAGTTCTTGACGAAGCATCATAAAAGGTTGAGCTTTGGTAAGATGAGAAATCAAACTATTATAAGATAGGTGTAATGTGACTTTCTTATTGTGCGAAAAAGGCAAAGAGTAATATGCACAATTAAAAAGGAGAAAGATGTAGTTATAATTATAGTTAAAAATAAAAAGGAATATCACTAATTGTTACATACCTTCTAATTTGAAATTAAAAAAGAAAAAGAAAAACTTCACCCCATAACTCTAGAAAGTCACTCCCATGAATAAATGTTTTTATACTTTCTCAAGATTTGAAATTGCAAAGTAAAAATCAACGACCCATGATTTCAAGAAGATCACTTCAACAAAATGGATTCACACTTCTCATTCCACTTAATTAGAAACATTTTGTTGCAATGTGCGTTGGAATAGAACTTTCGGTTGGGAATGGTGAGAGTATAAACACATTAATTTAAGAGGATTATTGGAAAGTATTCAAAGCTTTTGAAATCTTGATCGAGAGGTAAGATAACTTTTATACCGTTCGAGTTCATGTAATATATAAAATTTTCGTTTCATAAATAGCAAGATATTTGATAGTTAGTTATAATTAAGAATGTAATAAGTAAAGTGTGAATTAGAAATAGAAAAATCAAAACAATAAAAAAAAATTCTCAACAGGCCTTATCACTTCATCACTGTCTAAATTTATTTTACTTAATATATTTTTCATATTTTCCAAAACAAGAAAGTAATTAAGGTGACAGGAAGCAAAGTGTGGAACTGAGAAAAAGATTTTAAAAAAATCATTGCAAATTTCTCAAGAAACCACATCACCAATTTACTATCCACAACTTTTCCATCTATATATGTATGGACATACTAAAATATATTGTGCAGTACTCATTTACGAAATTGGATGGGGACAACTTTTCAATTAGAAATAGCTAATTTCTACCTCGGAAAGATGATTACACGAGACCTAAGCATGTCTTACACTTCAGCCGATGGCTCCTACAGAAGGTGAACTTGTCGAACGACTTTCTAGGTTTGACAGGTTAATCCGACGATTTAGCTGTCTTCCAAGCGCTACGGTCAATGACAAAGATGGTCGCCCATATAAAACTACAATTAAGCAACAAATAAAATAGTTTAATAATGTGTACATATATATGTATAATTAAGGCCGCAGTTGGGGAGAAGTCGTAGGTCTTGTTCGCTGACATCCTGGAGCGTGGTTAGGAATCAACGGGATTCACCTTTGAAAGTCGAAGGGCTTGTCTAACTTCTATATGTATATTTTCTATATATGTATAGGGGGGGAAGAACACATGTTCATGCCAAGCATTATTGTACTATCGAAGAAACATCCTTAATACACGTACAAAAGGAAATTGGCTAAGCAACCAAAACCATGTGGGCAGATCACCATGATTGTTATTCTAGATTGTTAGCAGATGGTGACAAGGGGATTTAACATTAATTAAGAGGTGGGGGATCTTCATATGTTCCGTTTCGCCCCGTTTATTACCCTAAATCGTCTTTCTTAGACTAGATTTCCCCGTCCGCAGCTTTCGTTACCGTCCTAACTTTAGCTTGGATGGTTATTCAAAGGGAAAATTATCAAAAGAGTCTTAAACTTATTGCAATTGTGCCAATTCAGTCTTAAACCTTTATTTTTTCGGCCAATTGAGTTCTAAATCTTTTCACGTTTTGTCAGTTGAGTTCATTCGGCCAATTTTAATAGAAAATTGCTGATGTGGACGCTAACCGTCCTACGTGGCACTACCGGTATATTTTATTTATTTTTTCTTTTTTTTTCTTTTCTTTTTTCCCCAACTCCCAATTTCGCCGGCCACAGGCGATGCCCTCGCTTGGCCCTAGGCAAGGGCGTCCCGACCTACAGCTAGGAGCAAGGAAAAGTCCACATTAGCATTTGCCATGACACGTGGGACAGCTAGTGCTCACGTCAGTGATTTTCGGCCAAAATTGGCCTAATGGACTGAATTGGCACAAATGCAAAAAGTTTAGGATCTAATTGGTGAAAGAAAATGTTTATGATTGAATTAGCACAATTGTAATACATTTAGGATTTTTTGATAATTTTCCCGTTATTCAAATAAAAATGGTTAATAATCTCAGGAAGTTTCTTTTATATAGTCTCTTTCATACCAAACAAATGAGACGATAATAAATCTTGTGAAGTTCTTTTATATATATATATATATATATATATATATATATATATCCAATTTCATCTTGGTTTTCATGCACCTCACCTCATGTACATTTCGCTACCACTAACATAATAGGGTTGACACCAACCACTTCTCTGTACACACTTAATAATCTGTTTAAATCAACTCTAGGACAAAATGAATCTGGCACAATAAACCCAACCGAATTTCAACTTAGAATCCTAGATCCACAAACAACACCTAATCTCCAAACATCACCAATCTTGTGGAGGTATATAAAACTCATTTGTAATTATATACAAGAAAAAAATATGGACTAAGCTGACTCCGTGGATTATGTTATGGGCTGAGCCAAGTCGCACCGTAGAAAATTGAGTATTGCGTAGGAACACACGATGTTTTAGGAAAAATCTAATGTGAGTCTCGCTCTTTCTTGATGTGTGATTATTTTAGTATATTAAATTTAATTCAAGTTACTCGCAAGAAGGAAGGAACATATACTACATGGATCTCTATTTCGCTCTTCCTTGTACTCTTTCTATTTCTCGATCTCTCTCTCTCTCTCCCTCTAAATGACCAAAGACTCTTCTTCATTTGACAAAAAGAAAATGGTGGAAATTCAACTCCCGCTTGCTTGGCCCTTCTTCAACTCTCACCTCCTCCAGCTCCTTCTCTACCTGCAGATTCTCACAATCTTTCTTCTTCACTCCTCTTGATTCTTTTTCCCGATCATCTCACGAAGTGATCACCTTTCATTGTGCTTATGGGGTCTGCAATGTCTGGCCTTGCTGATGAGGCCATAGGGTGCTCAGTCTCACCTTCAGGGACCTGTCTTGGGGACTTGCCTGAGAGTTGCGTCACCTCCATTCTCAAGTTCTTGGATCCCCCAGAGATTTGCCGGTTTGCGTGCTTGAACAGAGCTTTCAGAGATGCTTCATCGAGTGATGTTGTTTGGGAGTCGAAATTGCCTCCCAACTATCGTTTTCTGGTTGAGAGAGTTCTTGGCGAAGACCCACGATGCATGGGAAAGAAAGAGATCTTCTCGAGATTGTGTAGACCCAATTGCTTTGATGGTGGCACAAAGGTAGTGCTGGGTTGACCATTACCCAAACCAGTTCATGCCCACTATCATTTCTAATACATACACAATATTACATATGCCTGCAGGTATTATCTATACATAAACCAATATGCAGAAAAACAAAGTAAATAAGAATTTAGAGTTCCCATGTTTTACTAAAAGTTAACCATAAGAGATACTTGCGCTCACTGGCATGTGTGTCGTGTTTTAAATCATCTCACTTGCAGGAAGCATTGTTGGATAAGATTGCTGGAAGTATATATGTGGCAGTTTCGTCAAAGGCGCTGAAGATAACTGGGATTGATGATCGGAGATACTGGAACCATATTCCTAGCGAAGAATCCAGGTAAAGAGCTTCAAATGCAGCTCTCTTATTTCTCTGAGTTGGAGGGTTTGGCTGCTGTGATTGTTTTGAAATAGAAAAAGAAATCACTTCAACCGAGAGCCATTATGTCGTCGATTCGATATTTTCCCCTTTCTATTCAACGAAATATTGGAGATGACATTGGTGTTTAAATTAGAACTGCATTTAGTCTTTTAAGATGTCATAGATCTCAAAAGGCCAACTTTGTCGGTTCCTATCATCTATGAAGCTCGTGAAGCACAATATTTTTTTTTTTTGGTCGAAGTGAAGCACAATATTAAGCTCTTCCTTACCAAAAAAAAATATTAAGCTCTTGCTAGATAATCACTTTGAGTTAGAAATCCACCAAGTGAGAATTAGTCCTTTCATACAGTCAAATTATTCAGCATATGAAAAACTTAATTCGCAGAGGCAATAACTGGAGAAAGTTTTATCTTGCGCACAAGAATAAAAGATGATAGCTAGGCAAGTAAGAAGACTACAACAAGCTTGGGATATTTTATATTTCTTTAATAGTCATGATGATGAATAACGTGCCTTGTGATCAAAGTTTACTATCTTCCTCCAAAATTTTGTTCAATTCTCGTGGTTTGACTGGACAAACGTAAGAGCTTGGTTCACCTTTCTAAGGAAGGAACAAGTTCCTTTCATTATTCTTTCAATTTGCTCAGCAAGATGAACTATTGGACCCAAAACTGTGGATCGAACTCACAAGCAAACGAAATTCCATTTCCAAATGTCTGGAATTCTCTAGCATCACTGGCAGTTGTTGGTTTTCCTTTTCGTACTCTAACTGGACCATAGGCTTTTTTTTTTTTTAACCATAGGTTGAGTATAATGAAGATTAATCTATAAAATGATCTGAGACAAAAAAGAACTGAATATAAGAAAGTTTCAGAGACATTTTTTATTCTTCAGTGAAATTTGAGGGACAAGATTTATTCATCTAAATCTTCTGTAATTAACCCGATTGGAGATGCCGGGTTCGACTCCTTTTTTGACGGCTTGACCCCTTCCGGAGAAGTAGGGCCAACTTCTTCTGATGCATAAGGGGTCAGCCCTCTCGAAAAAGAGGCCAACCAGCACCCATCTGATTAAAAAGTAGGAGATGTCCGTTGAATTTCAGCAGGGAGAAAGAAGAGTCTGAACCAAAAAAACCAATGACAGGATCCTATACCCTCAATTTAAGAACGTTTTCTCACAGCCACAGGGAAATTGTAAGGAAAGAACCATTCATTTCTTTTTGCGTGATGAAAGAGATTGAAAAATAATAGCTCTCTTCTTTTATCACTAGGTTCAGCACAGTGGCGTATCTTCAACAGATGTGGTGGGTTGAAGTTGTGGGGGAGTTTGAGTTCCAGCTCTCGCCAGGCACATATAGCTTATATTTCAGGCTCCAACTGGGCAAAACCGCAAGGCGATTCTGTCGGCGGACATGCGACCTCAATCAGGTTCACGGCTGGGACATCAAACCTGTCCGATTTCAGCTTTCAACGTCGAAAGGTCAGAGCACCGTGTCTGAACGTTATCTGGATAAACCAGGGGATTGGGTCCAGTACCGTGTGGGTGACTTTGTGGTCGAGAACCAGGACGCACCCACTAGGATCAAGTTTTCAATGGTCCAGATTGATTGTACGCACACGAAAGGTGGACTCTGTGTAGACTGTGTGCTTATATGCCCAGGTCAGGGTTGAAATGATTCCACAGCATGCTTAGGTTTCTATACCAGAGAAAGTAATAGCCGTAGATTTGATTGGCACTGGTCAATTTGCTTTCTTTCTGAACGAATATGCATCTGGCAACACTCCGATCATGTACACATTGTATTCAGAATGTTTCTGAGGTTTTTTATTCAGAGCAGTTCAGGCAGGGACATCATATAAGTGAGATGCTATTTTTAGAGTATTGGAGATTGTGATTGTTATCTTCTTCCATTCCTGTTGCAACTAACATGATGGCAGTTAATCTATAAAACACAATTCTAGGACTACTCGCAGGTTAACTTCTTGAGATTTGTGTCTATCTTAATCAAATACACAGTTAGCAAAGCGACCTTGCTGACGCTGCGCATGTAAATTTAGACCATGAGAACAAGTGGAAGAAAAAAGGAAAAAAAAAAAACAGATGACTGCCCGTCGACAAAACCGGAAGATGTTTAGTTAACATCTTGTCTCGACCAAATAGGCCACGAAAACTGGTGACAGTTATTATTGGCTGTCATAAGTTGAGTTGCCAAGAGCCAACCACACCCTAAAATTAGGGGAGAAAAGTTGGAACGAAAACAAAGCAGTTCTTTCTCAAGATTGTGTTCACTAGATTACACTTGCATCACTTGAAAACAAGAAACCCTTCTGAAAAGATTGCTAAATACCTACTGCAACAAGTTTGTCAAGTCACAGCAAATTCCACAATTAATAAAGTTAAATACGAAGAGATGCCAAAAAAAAAAGAATTAAGATAAGGAGCACCTATTTCAATATCCTGTACAAAAGGGTACACACTTTGCCAATGGAGATTGCACCTTGTATCACGTTAGTCTCTCGCTTATGCCTTCCATCCAAAGCCCATTGTATCATCGAGATCGCTGTTGAAAAACCCGCCATCTGTGAACTCTTGGGCTATATCCTGAACCATATCATCTTGTAAATGGAGACCCTGAGGCAAATCAGGCCCTTTCTGGCTGAAACCATCATTGCCACCAGCCGCAGAGGCCTCACTGTTCGAAGCGGCTTTGAAGCTGTTGCTCCTACTAGGCGCCGGCCCTGCAGCACCACCTGACACATTAGATGCAGATGCTTGTGGTGCTGCGTTATTACTCCCATATCCCATGCCATTTTTTGCCACATTTCCATTTGTATTCTGACCAGAACTGCTGTTAGACATCTCCTGGAACAGCTGCTGAATCATCTGTTGCTCCAAAGCTTGGTTGCCTTGGGACGACTGAGGATGGTTTGGGGAGAGTAAACTGTTGGTGCTCCCCGAGCGCTGCTGCAACTGCTGGGTTTGCTGCGGAGTGAGATGAGGGCTTGAATAGCTGCTGACAGGTAATTTCTGCATGGATCCAGATAAAACGGCAGGCCCTTGATACGTAGAAGGTGGGTTCTGGTTGGAATGGTTGCAAGAAGATGCCTCTTGTTGAAGGGAGTTGGAGCTTGTATTCATGGAGTTCTGCCGCATAAGCATGTTCTGGTAACTAGTCAGAGCTAAGGCAGCTTGCGCAGAACCGCTTAAGGCTCCGCGATTGAACATGTGCTGGTTATTACCCATGTGATTGTTAATACCAGGATGTAAGGCCATCAACTTATTGAGTGTATTGCGATCAGTTGGCAGACCCTGAACATTTGCTATCTGCTGCATCTCTTGCATTTTCTGCATCTGGAGTTTTGCAGCTGAGGCCTGTTGAGTGAAACTTTTCAAACCCTCTGCAACAATGCACAAAAAATGTTTACCATCAGATTGTTCAGAAAATGAGTGGTAGACTTGAGGGAAAAAGGAGAAGACACTTCAAAGAGTTATATTCGTCAACGCCACCGCAACACAAATACCCCCCAAAGAAAATGATGGAAATGCGTATATTACCAACAGGGCCAACTTTGCTCTCCCGACAGAAATCTATGAGATCCTTCATGCTGTTGACAACCTCAGAGATCTGCAGTTGGAGTGGAATCATTAAGAACAAAGAAATCCGAGCATCTACTGCAATCATACACCATGAGACAGCTTACCTGCAAACACCTTACATATCTTTTGGAAAATCCCAGGTCATTGAGTGACTGCAACTCCAGACTCTTGGCAAGCTGACGTCCAGCTGTCAGGACCCTAAAAGGAAAAGGAACAAGATCATTATCTGCCATCCATAAAGCTGCATGAACCAAAAAAGAAGCTTAAAACAATATACTAGATCTATGCATAGGCGAAAGAAGGGGATGAACCATCCATTCAGTATGTGCAATATAGCCCCAACTGGTGCCCTCTTCTAACGGGATCTTTCATTGAGAAAATCGTTAACAACAAAATTTGCATACTTACATGCTGCAGTGAGCAAGAGAAACACCATGCCAGCAGTCATATATTTATTAAGAACTCATTTTAATTAACCAGTGAACATGCAATGAAGCAGCGACACTGGTCATACAACCATAAAAACAGGTAAGAGGACACAGCCAACCCATCAAACTCTGGAGAACCTTTTTCACCCCCCTTACCATCACTTGACTGTGAGAAAGGAACATAGCTACTGAGATAACCATCTTAACATGTATATGTATCACCAAGCAAGGGAAATGTTTCTCGGGTTCCAGCCAGTAAGAGCCTTTGATTGAGGAATCCAAAAACAAAACAAAAGGTATGGAACAAGTTGCGAGAAAAGCCACCAAGTTGATGAACTTACATGTTACTGTTTGTTTGTAAATCCTGTTGGGACACCCCATCAGCTCCACTCTCAGCAATTGTGCTCTGACACTTTTGTGCAACCTGGACCAACTGATTTACCTGCAGAAAATGTATAATCATGATCGAAGGTTATAAATGTCAGGAATGGAACACCAAGGAAACAAACAGATGGCAATTATTCAACGTCCAACCAGAGTCAGGTTGTAACATCATATACCAACAGTACGAAAGGCTCGGAACATCATTAAGAGATCTATGAAAAGCTCAGTTAGTAAACAAGGTCTTTTGTTCTAATATTGCAGAATGTGGGGTGCTGACTCCTGCTAATGGTGTGTCATGATTGATGAAACCATGGTTGGTACCTGTGGGGCAACCAAGCGCCGAGGAAGAAGTTCTTCATGACGACGGGCACAGAATTCCCATGACAGTATCTGATCAACACCGAAATTTAGCAAAAACCTTCACAGGAATAGAGCATTTAGGACATTGTCTTTAAGAAAGTACATTGGTGAATAACCTTGAGATCATTAGCGAATGTGATACGAAGCTGACCCTCACGAACAACACGAAGTTGCTCATACACACTCTCCTGAACAGCTTTTCCATACTCTAACACCATTATCCCTGAGGGAAACCTGACTTCTTTAGGCATGTCCAGAAAAAGAAGTTCATCAAGGACACCACTGCCAAATTTGATTTCATTAAGCCTAGGTAGTACTTCAAAAGTGGCCTCTGTCAAAACCGCAGGAAGAGAAATTATTAATAACCAAATGACCCCAGTGAAGGGATTGCTCCGAGTACTAAAAAATACAAGATGCATAGTGGAGAGCAATTCATCCCAAACAAGAAGCCACTCTGCGCGTTTGACCAATTCTTTTGGCGACGTAGGAGTTCATAAAAATGTTTAGATATATTCATGTACCAGGTCAATGAAAAAGGATGTCAAGTATTCTTCCAACAAAATTGAGCACATGTACAGTAGTTAGCCTGAGTCAAGATTGAAGAAGAAAGCTCTCAACTAGATAGCCAGATTTCCACTCCTATTGACTTGCGATTTAATTGAGTAATTGTACCAGCTCAGAACATATAACGTGCTATACCGCGAGATTTAGCAATTATCAGAAGCACGTCAGGTTAAAGGGCTACAAAGTGATCCCTAGGTAAACAACATCTACCATCCAAATGGATAACTCCAAATCATACTTGCCAATAAGAGCCAATTCAAAGAACGTCAAAACATAGTGATATCCACAGCCACTATGGTTTTGAACTGATAAAGAAGTAGATTGAGATGTCCTCTTATCCAAATTTGCAATTAAAAAGACACAACTATCAAGATTCAATCACAGTAAAGAGAGAATTTCCAGGTACAAATCAGTAGACTTAATTAGTCCCTATCCCTTACCAAATCCCCTTCCAGACTTGGAACCACAAATGTCGCAGTGCCATGCATCCTGACAAAGAAAGGATACACAGAAAAAAAAGACGATCAGCCTACATAAAAATTGGTAGACCAAACTGATGATCAGTCCATCCAGAAGACTTTGGAGCTTCTGTTCAATGCAAAGGTGGAGTAAACATAATGGCATAATAGAACCAACCATAGCGGCCTGAGGAAAAACACCAAGTGCATGTTGTCCAACATTGTCGTATAATGACAAGCACCACCTTTTCTTTGCTCGAGGTGAATAATATTCTGCCACAAACTTCCTCCAATAGGCAATAGCATTTACCTGTAAAAAGTAAAACAGAGATTGGCTCAAGAAACAATTCAACTGATAAAATCTAAAGAGTTCAGGAGAGGCATTCAGTCTAGACTTCCAACTCACCGGAGTCTGTTGTCGCTGATGATAAAGATATTGCATCAACCGACGAGCACATACACCGCTATCATAGGGGCGCTTAAAGGCATTGATTGATTGAATGCCCTGTTGCTGCAGCTGCTGCCTCAGCTGAAGTTGCTGCTGCTGCTGCTGCTGCTGCTGCTGCTGTTGCTGCTGCAAATGGACCCTCTGCATATGTGGCATTGATTGAAGAAATTGTTGCTGTTGTTGTCGTCTTTGCTGCAGCAGTAATGCTTGCAACTGAGGATTACGCCCTTGTAACTGCATGGCATCCTGTCTCTGCAACAGTTGCTGTAAGACATGCTGCTGGATTATGTCTTCTTGCTTAATGTCCACCCGTGGTTTCTTCTGCACCTGAGATAGGTTATTCGGGTCCTGCATGAAAGAGCCAGGCATTCTTGCACCCATGGGCAGCAAGACTTGCCCAGTTTGTGGTGCAGGTAATGACGTAGCAGTAGAAGCCCCTTGTTGCTGTTGTTGATTCTGTTGAACTGGGGGTGTCTGTTCTTGATGAGAGTTCTGCTGAGCTACAGAGGATGCATCCATAACTGATGAAGCCGACATACTGATGTTATTCGAAGAAAAAGACATTGGTGATGCTGGCAAACGCATATAAGAATCCGTATTGATACTTGCACTTCTCTGCAAATGTGGCCCTCCTGAGAGTGCAGAATTAGCATCCGTAACCAAAGAGCTCGCCCCAACACTTGGTCCTGAGTTTGCCACGCTATTCAAAACTACATTGTTCATGTCCCCTGAAACCGTTCCTAGATTAGGGCGCCCAGTTCCAGTTACCGAATTAGAGGAGTTACCGAATGAAGAGCTCAAGTGAGAATTAACTGCAGTATGGGACCGTCCATCCCCCTGGTAATAGATTCCTGAACTCGAGGAAGACTGGGTCAAGCCTCCAGTTGCACGTGATGGGACCATAGGGGGTGCGGCCCCTTGGTGAACGGAGTCTAAGTAGCTATCCAGAGCCAGGCCTGATTATCTATCCTCTGTATCAAGATATATTCACTCAAACTTCCTCAATCCACCTGAATAACAGGCTTCAACCAGCAGATCACAAGCACAACATGGGATGCAAATGATGCAGAGACCAACCTGGAAAGCAAAAACTGCCGGCAGTTCTGTATTGAAAATGTCCCCAGTGAGTGAAAGGGGAGAATCGAATTTACAGAACGTCATCACAAGACCAAAAAGTGTTTAGTGTTGCACAACATAACCAGCTTCAGGGTGCTCTACGCGAATATTCTAAGGGAACTGAACAGCAGCAGCAGCAGCAGCAAAGAGTCCGGCGAAAATAAAGCAAGAAACCTACTCGAGAACCATGCCTAACTAAGCAATTCGGAAACAAAACCCAAAGCACCTCATCAAACTCGGAGCACTCCCCCAACAAACGCTCGGACAGAAAACCTTCCCCACCCACGATCACACCGACCAAACCCTAGTCACGAGCTGCTCAGCTCAGTCACAGCAACCACAACCCACGACCCAAAAGGCCCAAATTCCCAAACGAACTCAACACCCCTCCCCCACCCAAAAGCAATTGCACCCTAGCTACCCGCAAATTGAAACCAATTCGAATCGAGAAGAGGCAAAACAAAAACAAAAACACAAAAAGAGAAGACTTTGCTGCCGACCCAGAAGAGATCGCCAGAGCGCAATGACAACAACCCAGAAACAAACCCGATCGAAAAACCAAAAGACACTAACCCGAACCGCGACCATCGGGCGCTCAAACAATCCACCAGCTGTGCACTGAGAACGCTACCTCCGTCACTGGAAATCACTCGCGCGACAAATCAAAACCACATCACAACAACAACAACAACAACAAGATACGCAGATACTGACCCAGAGATCGGGAAACGACCGCGGGGGGAAGAACGCCTCCGACTTCGATCGACAAGGAAGAAAAGGAGGGGGGAGAGTTTTCGCGCAATCTGGGAGGATTAGCTGCCCCAGGAATCGAAAGCGGAAGGCGAAGGAAGGAAGGAAGGAAGGAAGGAAAGGAAGGGGCCAAAAAAAAATTGGAAAAGATTAAAAGAGCCGCATTTATATACGCCCAGCGGTGGGGGTGCGGAGGGGGGGGGAGGAGGGGGCGTGGGATTTGGAAAGGGCGGGGCGACCGGCCGCGACCCGCTCGCCCCGCGGCGCCGCTCCACCGGCCGCAGCGGGCGGTCGGGGTGGGGGGGGGGGGGGCGGGCGGCCGGCGGGACACGCGTCGCCCCGATCGGTCGGGCCGGGGCGGCGCGCGCGGTCGGCGTCCTCGCTCGCGGCGGCGGGGGCGGGGGGGCGACGTGTCGGGATCCAGTTGGTGCGATCCGGGGAGTCGCCTAATGTGGACCGCGAGGAGGGGTTGGGGGGTGGTGGGCGGGGCGTTTGGCTTTTGGCTACCGGCGTAGCCAGTAGGCCTTCCCGGGGGGTGGGGGGGCGGGAATCCCCTGCGGCCGCGCACAGTTCCTCTAGCCGTGCAATTTTTCAGGCAATAGTTTAATATTAAGGAAATTGACCCGTTTCCTTTCTTCTTCTTCTTTTTTTTGGCTTCTTTTGGTAGTCTTTCTTTTTTTTTTCCTTCTTTTGGTAGTTTCTTTTTTGGGTCGAAATTCTTTTGGCAGTCTTAAGTCGGTCAAAATTCGACAGAAAAAAAAAAACACGAATATTTTGTCCTTCTTCTTCTTTTATCTTGGCCTAAAAATATAGTCTTGCTGTTTTTACGGCGTTGGAGTGGTCCATAAATCTTTTATGCATCGTCGATTGCCTAGCATTAGAAAAGTTTTAGGTGTCGATTAAAGTGATGAAATAAAAATACTCTATAATTTTATAAGATGCTAACTTTCTAATGTGTTCAATAAGTATGTTAATAGTCAAAGTACTTTTGATTAAGAAAACGAGTAACATTCAGGCACTCGTCAACACAACTCGAAAAGGTGTAATTACAAACCAAACGATTGCACATTTTTTTCGTGGTAGCAGCGAGATTGCGCATAAAAGCTGATAAAATTATCGTGTAATGTTCGTCTTGGATCTAGGGTGGATTTCCTTGAAATTCGTTTTCCATATTTTCATATATTTTGGTTACCAACTATGGATGAACCGACAAAAATTCATTCACAACAAATGAAATTTCAAGCAACAAGAAGGCACCGATTTTTTTTTCTTTTCAATTTATCAGAGTTTTTCTTGCCGATTAGAAGGTTTTTCTTTTTCTCAGTTCCTTTTTTTGGTGTTCAGAGAGAAATGCTGTAGAGATTCGAGTTCATAAATTTCCGTAAGGTGGAGCCCAATAGGGCAGGAAAAGATGTTAGTTAAAATGCCAAACCTAGCTACTTTTTAGCTACAAAAATTTCGCCATCCCTCATTTACCAAAGGAAATCAAATAATTATATATATTTGAAACACTTTCCAAACTCAAATTCGAGTTAATCACGAAATAAAGAGAAAACCAATGATGGCCTTTTCCTTAAAAAAAACGGTATTCGAGTCAAATGTTTTTTTATATAAGAAGTGAGTTATTTTTTTTGCGTAACGAACGCGTTTTTAAAGGCGAATAAAATAAAGTGATGTGATGTGATGTGATTTATTTATTATTTAATTATTATTTTTTGGGGATAAATGAAGTTAATGGGAGGTGCAATGATTGCCTCTATGATGCCTAGAGAAGAGATGGGGAGCGCAGGGCAGGGGTCTTTGAATTGAATTGAGAAGGGAGACTTTCGATTGGCACGTGCAATCCGCACGTGCAAAGCACCCCCGCCCCCCCCGCCCACGTGTGGCCGACTCGTTGCTGGCATGACAATCGGGCCGGGCAGGGCAGGGCAGGTCGGTGTTCGGTGTGTTCCGTGCTCCGTTTTTGGTTTTCTTTCTCCTTTTGTTTTTAGGATTAATACAAAAGAAAAATTACTAAATCGGCATGTCTGCGATAGATGTACCCCAATTTAATTTTGGAAAAATTCTAGAAAAAGATCCGAAGTGGAGTCATTTTCTTAAATGAGGGCTTGAAGTGGCCAAATCGTCTCAAATAAGGGCCTGAAGTGGCCAAATCGTCTCAAATAAGGGCCTGAAGTGGTCAAATCGTCTTAAACAAGGATCTTTAGCCGGTCAGTGACTATTCCGTCGTCGGGAAAGGAGTATTGTAGTCAAACAAATTTATAAGTATATATTTTTTTGATTTTTTTTCACTTTCTTTTTCTTTTCCTTTTCCTTTTCTTTTTCGTTTTCTTTTCCTTTTCCTTTTTTCTTTTTCTCTTTTTTCTTCTTTCCTGACGATCATTGCGCCTGCCTAGTGACAACCTCGAGCGAGGGTCGCCCTAGCCGGCATTGAGCGAGGGTCGCCCTCGCCGGCGTCGAGCGAGGTTCGCCTCGCCTGGGCTTGGCGGGCGAGGGCGAGGGCATATTTGTAATTTTTCCTTTAATTTTTTAATCATCAATAACTCTAAATTTATACATTTATAACAAATTTATTCATTTTACTGTCAAATTGCTAAGTTGGATAACACGCTGCAATTGACGGATGTACCGGTTTAGGATTTTACCCTCCGTTTGTCACATGTGTACCTGTTTATAGGTTTTTCGAGGTATTAATCTAATTTGACGGAAAACTAACGAAAGGTAAATTTATTACAAATGCACCAATTTGAAGTTTTTGAGTAAATTTGTCAATAAGTGTATTGGTTTGAGATTTTTAGTGGTCAAAAAATTAGTTTAAGGTAAATTTGCTACATATGTATCAATTTGAGGTTTTTCGCGATATTAACTATTTTCTAAGTATGACACGGGCTTCGTCGTTGTTTCCGCAATGGGCTCGAGCTTCTCCAACCTCACGGGCCTTCCCCCCGGCAATGCTCTTGGATCGGATCGCCAAAGGGGCGGTGGTGGGACTTGTCGTTCGTGCTCCCTCCCGGACAGGAGGGACGACATCGTGCGCTGGACTCGGCTCACGAACCAGGCCCGAAGGATTGATGGGTCGGGCCGAAGTGTTGCCACCGGGAGGGAATGTCACCGCAACGACGAGAGTTCTAAGCTCCGTCCCGTCGGTGGGCCGAAGGATTGTAGCCGGGGCTTCCGAGCTCTGGGAATGCCGGGGAGGTGCCGCGACGGCTGGAGCGAGCGTAGGACCTGTCGTGTCTTCGGAGAAGCCATGCATCGGTGAAGGATTGGAATTGAAGTGGCCTCGGCAGCGTCAGCACTGCTGTTCTTGTTTCGAGTCGAGCATGTTTCTTTGCATGATAAGAACAGAGCCGTACGCCCCACCGGGACCGGAGTGGTGTGCTGTTTCTTCCTTGCCCCCCCGCCTGTCTTCTCGAATTGACAGCCCGAGACCCCGACCCGGTGTCCGCCGTAGCCAAACCATGGCTGCTGATCTTCTTTTCGGGCATGCCCATCTGCTTCTGCTCCGGACAGGGCATTCACGTCGCGGGCCGGGCAGCGGGGCTCGCGGGCCGAGCCTGTCCCAGGTCCTACAACCGTCGAACCGGTGTCGGTGGATGTCGACGGAGAGGACGAGGTCATCCTCGGCTGTTGAGGACGGTGAGTGAAGGGATGATTCTCAATTCCTCTCTCTCTCTCTCTGTCTCGCGCCTTCGATTGGCTTTTCCAGTTTTGCAAATTGGGTATCGTTCCAAGTCACGGGAACGAGGAACCTTTCGGTTAGTCTGCAAGAAAGAGCAGGGGAGCTATTGAAATGACCTCAACGGGGTGCTTTTCGTTTAAACTTGAAGATGTCTTATGCCAGATGCATTGGCACAAAACAGGAAGCGGCAGAAGCCATCTTTCTTGGAAACGCACACTGCGAAAGCAACAAGGGAGAGGAATGAGCGCCATCTTCACTTTGAACGCCTTGATTCACCCACATCTCCCTCGTCCTTTTCGCGCCAAAAGAAATACGAAACGGCCACGAATCTCTGCTCGTCTCGGCGGCGACCCCGAAACCACCGGCGATGAGCGACAGCTCAACCTCTCGGTCCTTCGCTTCACTTTCGGTAACATCACTAACTCTCTTCTCTCTCTCTCTGTGAATTGAATATGCCATCACTTTTGGGTAATACCCATGATGCATAGAAGCAAAATATTCGAATCTTAGGAGGTGTTTTCGATGGATGTTGTCGTAGGCATACCTGGTTTGGACGAGTCGTACTTGCCCAGATGGATAGGGTATGGGTTTGGTTCGCTCTTGCTGCTGAATCACTTCGTGGGGTCAGATCTCGCCAATATAACTCCTGCTCAGCTGGTTACAATCTTTTCTGTGGCTGTAATTACTTTGATCGCACAGATTTCGTGGATTAATCTGGAATTTGAGCTTTTTTTTTTGTATCTCTTTTCAGAGGACAGAGGTTCTGGGTCTTTCTTTGGCTGCATTCTCCATTATACTCCCTTATCTTGGAAAATTTCTACGGGTAAATTCTTTTGCTGTTTTTAATTATTGATGTGTGTTAAGTGTGGTTGGTGTTATTGGCTGAGTCGAGATGCTATTCAAGGAGCTAATTTGTGGCGCAGAGTGGTGGTTCCTTTGCATTTTCCCCTTCATGAGGCCATTGGTTGGTTTTCGCAGGGTTCATGGGTGCTGGGCGTTTGCATTATATGTTTAACCTTTGGACATTGCGCACCTGTTTTGTCCTGGATTATCTTCTTAATATGGGTACTGTATTTTGTCTAGGCTAATGATTATATTTTCTGAGAGTGATAGTAATGATTTTTCAGGGTGCTGGTCCAGTGAATCGAGTAACGTTGCCTGAAGGCAATGAGCAGCTCTTCGTCATGTCAGAAAGTCTGTCTGATACGTTGAAGGAGAACTTGGCTTGGGCAACGTATGTTCTATTGTGCAATACAAATACTATTGCTGCGGTACGTGGTTACTAAGAGCTAAAGTGATCTCCATGGTTATTTATCACACAGCCAGCGTGAGAAACCTCAATAAATGCTTGCTTATTACTTTCCTTATGGAAGTTACAAATTTCACAGGTTTTATTCTTTTGTCTTGCCACAGTTAATATCAGTTAAAGGTGAGCTATGTATACGTGGCTATTGGAGAACACCGGATGATGTGTCTAAAGCTCGTGTCCTTGATTGGTTTGAGGAACAGATACAGAAAATTGGCCTCTCTGATTTGAAGGATACACTCTATTTCACTCAGAGTCCAGGTATGAGAAAATCTATTGGCAGGTCCTTCAATATCGTATCGCATTGTCTCTTCAAGGGCAAATGCTTGATCAATCAAGCAGTCCTTTGTATGAACATCTGCATATAAAAATGAAACCTTAGTAAAAATTGATGTTTGTTCCACTTAGTATGTGGAAGAAGCTAAGAGCATGCGAGCACTTAAAATATATTTCAGACACTAATACAGTGAAATAGCTCTTTTTTCAATCTTAGAAGTAAGCATGCGTGGTTCAATTATTCTGGGGAAAGAGAAAAATAAATCTCTTTACTGTAGTTTTTCAATAGCTGAAGTTTTCATCAAAACTGCAGATTTTGGATTTCGGGAATTGTTACCAAATGGGACACGCTCACTCTTGGTGCAGCCACTGCTTCAAGCTTCAGATCAAGAGGTATACGAGATGGGGAGAAATGAAGGGTTCATCGTCCTGGTCTCAAGCATGAGCTATGCTTATAGTGACAAAGACAGAGCCTGGATAAAAGCTGTTGCAAACAAGTTTACGGGTAAAACATATGTATAATTAAACAGTGGTGAATTGCTTGGTTGGATTTGTTACTTTTACCGAAAGTGATGCTCTGGTGCATCTTTTGTTCAGTTGTGTGTAAGTCACGTCCTTTTTATATCTACTATATTGAATAGGCAACTAAATTATCATGACTTCTTTAGATTGAACTGTAAGGGAGCAAGTGAATAAGGATTTGTCCGTCTTTCTCATGCTTGGAACTGAATCAGCAGGCTAATTTGTTGATGATGATCATATTCGTCCTTTGCTATTTCCGAATATTCATTCACCAAGTTCTGCTTAACCCTCTTATCTGGACACTCTTCTTGAGATGCCATTTGACGAGAAGTTGTCGCGGATGTGGACTGCAAGTGAGTTTAAGTGCCTGAATAGAATCTCTCTTCTCAGAAAATGCTCAATATTATGGAGGGGAGTTTCATTGCTGCAATACCAAAAAAGGGTCAAAACAAGTCCCTTTGCTGTAGAAAATACAAAATGGACATTCCCAAGTCATATTGTGTAATGTTCTTTAGTGTTCATTTCAACGTAATTCAATACCGTGGGAGCTGTTGAGAGAACATTGATAATGCCCTTTTCTTGTTTAAGACCTTATTTGTAGCTCATGCCGACAGGTTTATAGATCCTCTATCGAGGCAATGACTAAGACAGCAGCTCCACTCTTGGGACTGAATCTTGACCACCTGGATATTTGGATTACGATGGAGACACAAAATTTTTGGGAGATAATTATAAACTGGAAAAAGAAGATAAAAATGAGGTTTATGTTGAACCGGAATGCTTAACAGTACCAGGAAATAAGATCCTTGTGGTTGATGAAAAATATGCTCACAACCGAGATAGGACGCGGCATGGGATAAGGGCACGCATGGCATGATATATTGTTTTGAGTTTGATAAATGAATCTGCTACCGCAGAAGTTGATGGAACTGTGGACTGGGTCAGCTAGAGTGAATAAATAAATGATTGCCACACTCACTGCTCTCCTGGATCAGAAAAGTTTGCTGTGGCACTGGAGATTAATGCTGAATGTTCTTCGCCATTGAAATATAAACTGCACGCCTGATGTTAGTCTAAAATGTAGGAGTAGCCAATAAGGGGAGTTGATTATTTTTGCATATGAAATTCTGTCGAACATGGTATGCCTTGTTTCTCTTTTATTTTATTTTTTTTGTGCCATGAAATGAGTTTATTTTCTTGACATTTGTATTTAACGGATAATGTCTGCTCAATTTGAGGAACATTGATGAGTACATGTAATTTAAAGATATGCTTCTTTGTCCATTGACTCCACTCTGCTACCTGAGCGATGATAGCTCACCTACCAAGTATGAAGTGCTACTTATAATCTCCTCCCACTTCTTCATCACAATGCAGATGCCTGGCATCGCAACTCTTCGCCTTAAGCCCTCTCTCTCTCTCTCTCTCTCTCTCTCTCTCTCTCTCTCATGCTTGCCTTCAATCTTCATCTCTTAACAAGTCAATCAATGTCTCACTTGATGACCTGTTTCATTCAATGTTGATTTTTGGAATTTAGGAGTTGTTGATGTTGTTACTGGATTTGACTCAATTCTCTTTCTGATTAATGTTGTTTTTGTTGATTGGAGTAGTGGTTACTATTAGGTAGTTGTTATGTTTAATTTATTTACCCTTGTAATAAGGATGTGATAGATATATGTGCTTTTGGGAGCATATCTTGGACTCATTTGTGAAGTCGCTGACCCTTCTTTTTTAGCCTTCTTCAATATGAGCACATTATTAGGTACTTGTCCTTATTAAGCTGCTGATGTATATTGAGATGGTTAGCTTTCATTGATTCATGTCTTTTTATGGTTGTATTGCTTGATCTAAGATGTTAGCTTTCATTGGCCTGATGACACTATGGGAGAGTTGAATTTTTTTTTCTGGCTTCTGTCAAAAACTATCTGTTACTGTAAGTTTGAGTATATTCACCATTCTTCAAAGGGATTGATCATATATGCCGATGAAGATTTTAATCACTGTTGTGTAGGATGGTCCCATGTGGAAAATAGGTGTTAAGAAAGCTTATTAGGCTCGTCTTTCAAGTCTTTGATTACAGAGCAGTATTATACATTATGGAGATCGTATTAATTTGGATGTTGGTCTGCACATATTCTTTCATGTAAGAAAATGATTTCTCCTTGTTCATTCATAATAGTCACTTTTTTTTCTATGCTTCACAAATTAGTCTATTGTAATGAAATTGAATATAGACACAATTTTTTTTCTATCTTGTGCAGGTGGGTGATGATACGTAGGGAGCATGTGATTTCTTTTGATGCGGTTAATTGCAAAAGCATGGCAGAGTTTATTAGAGGTTGAGGTTATTTTTTTAACATAATTTTATAGAATACTGGTTACATTTTTCTCATCATGTTTTGTCTTGGGTGGAAATTTTCATGTTCTGATTTTTGGTTCGTGTAGATCTAGGGCTGTGGATTTTCAATCAACTATAGTCGATTTTCAATATGTTGCCAAATGAAACAAAGGGTTTTAGGGACGGTTGAGTCGTCTTTAATCCATGCTTTCATGGACACTAGTAATCAATTGGGACTGTCCCTATTAGTGGTCAGGAATTACTTTTAACTGCTAACGTACAGCCAACAGTCCAGAATGGGATTTGAGCTGTCACTTGTGAGTTTACCTACAGGAAAATATACCTTAAGGATGGATTCAGCTGTCACCTGTTCTCTATTTTCTTTTTGGTAGTGATACCCATAAAAATGCATATGTAGAACAGAGGGAGGAATTGTAGATTCATTTTTCTATGGAAATTGTTCTTATAGTGGTCTATATGATGATATTTTGGTTTCTCTATTAAAAAAACAGAAGGATGGAAGCATGCCGTGTCGATTTCGAGTGACTTGTATTAGCCTTGTCAGTTTCAGGTTTCTCTGCGTAACTGTTCTCAAGTGAGCTTGTGTTGAAAATTGCCCATGATATCCCAATTTTCTGTTTGTGATAAGTGACATGGTGTCTTAATTGGATGTGACCTTTCTCTGAGTAACATATGCAATCACTTCCTTGAGTTATCCAAAATATTTAGATGCCCAGTATGGATGTACGCATATATGTCATACATCCCTACCAAACTATAGAGCAGCTGATAGTTTCTAATGATTCTGAGTATACTAACAATGCAGAAGTGCACATGTGATGTCTGCGAAGATACTTCCACATTGCACAAATGTACAAGAAACTTGTGCTATGAAACGTGCCAATGGTATAACATTGTTTCTTGGCATTGGAACTAGGAGCTCTTACTCTGTGTGGTCAATACATATAGAGAAGGAAAGCCTCAAGTTGATGCCTGTGACCGCTTTGTCTTCTATCTATCTTAAGCACACCTTGAACATTTCAAAATGACATCATGTTCCGATAATTTGAAATAACTTGGAGAAAGCACGAGAGCTGGCAACAACCACAATCAGAAAATTGGTAGAACCCGAGTATTGGTATGGTTCGACTTGTGCATGGACATCATTCTCTGTTTTGATTTGCTGTGACATTAACAATGTTTACAAGCGATCAACACGGTCCCTCATCCAAGAATGAATCATCTTTTGTTCCTGTCCTAAAGGCTAATGCCACTACCCAAAGGAGTGGTCATTATGTAGAGACCTAGATGTTGCTGTTGGCTACATGGGAATGAAAAGGACCATTTTTTTCCTACAATCTCCATGGTCCATTCAATTTTGGATGACAATGAACCCTACTCACACATGCATTATCAATCGAAGCATAGTGCTTTTATGTGAAATTGTAGCCATGGTCATATATATAACCTTCATTGTGCCAATGTGAGTCTGCTTCCAATTCAATACATATTAGGCCATTCCCGTGGGATCAGAGAAGTCGCAGACCCATTATATCTCATACCTCATGGAATAAGTAGAAATTATAATGCAGAACTTTTTGTGTTCTCGAAATAACTCCTAATAGTTGTTGAGAAAGCTTATTAGGCTCTTCTTCAGAGTCCTTGATTACAGAGTAGTATTATACATCATGTAGATCTGTATAAATTTTGAGGTTGGTTTGGACATGTTCTTTCTGTAAGAAAATGATTTCTCCTTGATTCCTTCATAATAGTCAAGTTTATTCTAGGCTTCACAAATTAGTGTATTGCAGTGAAATTGAAAATAGTCAATATCTTTTCCAATCTTGTGCAGATGGTGATGATACTCTAGGAGTATGTGATCCCTTTTGATGTGGTTAATTGTAAAAGCATGGCTAAGATCTATTGGATATTGAGCTTTTGTTTTTTATATGATTGTGTAGAATACATGTTATATTTTCTATTTTGCTTGTTATATCTGGGGTGTGGAAATTTCATGTTCTGATATTTGGTTAGTGTGGATCCAAGACTTCTGATTCTCAATCTAATATAATCAATCGATTTTCAATTTGTTGCCAAATTATTGTGGCTTTGTTTTAGATGAAACTGATAATCTGATCATTAAAAAAGGGTGTTTACATAAATGATGTATAATCTCTAAAATAGAGGAGGAAATGAACAAATAAGTAGGAAGAAATTTGCTGGGAGACTACTTAGAGGCTTGATGGGACTCTACACCTTTCAAAGAGGACATGCATGCTCCTAGCCATCCCCAAAGACCTTGAGTCTTCCAATTAGACGGCCTCAAGTCGAGGCCCTCGACAAAGGGTTGTAGGGACGGTTAATCTGTCTTTAATCCATGCATTCATCGACACTAGTAATAAATTGGGACTGTCCCTATCACCTGTCACCTGTTTTGATACACGTAAAAGTGCATATGTAGAACAGAGGGAGGGATTATAGATTCATCCTTCTTTGCAAATTAATCTTATAGTGATCTATATTACGATATCTTGATTTCTCTATGAAAAAAAGAAGGTTGGAACTGTGCCATGAATGTTTTGAGTCAACTGTATTTGCCTTGTCAATTTCAGGTTTCTCGGCATAATTCTCGTGTGAGCTCATGCTGAACATTGCCCACGATATCCTAGTTGTCTGTTTGTGATAAGTGACACAATGTCTTGATTGGTTGCGACTTTTCTATGAGTAACTCATGCAATCACTTCCTCTAGTTATCCAAATCATTTAGATGGCCCAGTATGGATGTATGTATATACCTATGCTTCGTTCAATGGATAGTTACATTGCCAACTGCTGCAAGAGCGTCATGTATACCTACCGAACTATTAAGCAGCTGATAGCTTATTCTGATTCTGAATATACTAATAATAGAGAAGTGCCCATGTGAATATTACCCTACCGAACTATAGAGCAGCTGATAGTTTATTCTGATTCTGAATAAACTAATGATAGAAAATTGCACATGTGATGTCTGTGAAGATGCTTCCACATTGCACAAATGTACAAAAAACTCGGGTGATGAATGTCCCAATGGTGTTACGTTGATGCTTGCACATTGGAACCGGGAGTTCTTACTCTTACTGTGGTCTCCTTCTCTACATGTATTGGAAAGCCTCGAGTAGATGCCTGTGACCCCTTTGTCTTCTTTCTCTCTTGAGCACACCTTGGACACTTCAACATGACATCATGTTCCCAATTTCCAAAGATGCAAAATAACTCGGAGAAAGCGCGAGAGCGAGGGACAGGTGCAGTCAGAAAATGGGTAGAATCCGAGTACCGTTATGGCTCTACATGTGCATGGACACCATTCTTTGTTTTGATTAGGTGGGGTATTGATAATGTGTACAAGCGGTTGACATGGTCCCTAGTCAAAGAACGAATCATTCATGACAAGTTTCTTTCTAATGTTGTCCAGGATGAGCTGTGCGAGGGTGCTAGCTCTTTGATTGAGAGAGATTTAAAAGAGTGGGAGAGCGGGATTTGACTTTCGAGAGAGAGAACCTGAGTTGGGCAGGCAAATTGTATCCATCTGTTGTTCCTGTCCTGGAGGCTAATGCTACAATCCAGAGGAGCGATCATTATGTAGAGACCCAGCTGTTGCCTTTGGCTACGTGGGAATGAAAATGACCATTTTTTCCCTACAATTTTCCAAATCCATTCAATTATGGATGACGATGAATCCTGCGCGCGCGAGAATTATCAATTGAAACAGTGTTTTTATGTGAAATTGTTGCCGTGTTCACCTAAATAACCTTCATCGTGCCAAACCAACCCTACTTTTTCCAAATTTCCAATAAAAATCAGACCAGAAAAACTGTAGCTAGGTCTTTTAGGAGCAAATATCTCGATCCTCTAAAGATAACCACAACCATCAGTCTCGTTCTTTATACAAGTCCGCTGCCTTTTTTTAGGGACGTACGACATCGCGTGATAGAACCTGAAATGCCAAGAAAAAAAAGAGAGCCATTTACTCCTAGAGGCTGGAGGACCCATTTACATCCCTCGTTCCTCATGGACTTAAGTAGAAAACATAACTCAAACCTCTTGTGTTCTCAAAACTAATTATAATTAAAAGATTTGTAATTGAATTAGCACGTGAACGGGAGATCTTTGATGGATATAAACGAATCAATCCAGCCGAAACAAGGCAAAGTAGGAAGGAAGCTTGGAGCTCCCATATCGGGTGGTGGATATGGTTGAGTGGATATGATTACAAAGCTGAGGAGCGCAACGTGTACGCAGCAAGGGACTAGAAATTTTCTGCAGACGAAAGCATTGTCAGAGAGAGCAGGCCAGCGGAGAAGCTTCATCACATTGGAAGAAGTTGGGCAGCAACCATCCGCGCATTTGGTGGTCCCTCCACGTCGCATCAAGCAACTCGAGCTTTTCCTCCTCCTTACTGACTACGTCAGTATGCGCGAGCTTTAATGGTGTCGGTTCGGCTTTCCTCCATCGTCGGTTCCTTTGATGGGATGGGACTCCCCCCCCCCCCCGGTTTCTAACCCAAAGGCCTCGTTTTCCGTGGCTACTGAATTTCCTCGCTTATATAAATCACGTTCGCTCATTGATCAATTCGGTGGAAAGGTATTTGTGAACTTGCCGGTCTAATTGCGTCGTTGTGATGAATCACTTTGATTGAGATGTGCCATCCTCCGTTCACGGGGGTACATTACCTAAAGAAGTTGTAAACTTTTCAATATACTCAATTAAGTCATGAACCTTCTTAACGAGTTGTCAATATAATTTTTTCGGCCAATTTTGACCGGAGATTACTGACACTGAGGTAATACTAGAAATCGCTCGTGGGCCACAATAAACAAGAAATTAAAAGCGAATAAAGAAGGCTACCAAGATATGATTTTGATTCCGAAAGATTTTATCTCTACTAGTCAGTTCACTTACTCTTCTTTCTTTCATAAGCCTTAGGAAAGGAGAGTTCGGTATTAGCAAGTGAATCAAAGCACAGAGAAGAAGCCCTTGGTCTTTGTTGGTGGGACAATAGACGGTGTTTGAAATAACCATTGTTTGCTATTAAATCGAAATTTTGCTATTACTCAAACAAGCATAAAACGTATGCTTGCATATTCGTCCATAGGTCAAATTGGATATGTAATTATTGGAATGATTGTTGGAGACTCAAATGGTGGATAGCTCGTATCGTTTGTCGACCGTAATTCATGAACCCAGTTACCATAGGGAACATATCGTAAAGATCTATGAATAATTTGATGTTTGTTTCTTTCTCTTCTTTGATATTTGAGAGAAGTCATAAATCTAGAATATCCTATTCCTTTAGATAACAATCAATGTCTGCCCCTTAGGTCGCCAAACTACAACGAGAGTAGGTGGATATGCGAGCACGACAATTTATTTGTTGTTCTATTTCTCCATGAATCTAGGAACTTTTGCTTGCATTGTATTATTTGGTCTACGTACCGGAAATGATAACATTCGAAATTTTGTAGGATTATACACGAAAGATCCTTTTTTGGCTCTCTCTTTAGCCCTATGTCTGTTATCCCTAAGAGGTCTTCCTCCACTAGCAGGTTTTTTTGGGAAAACTCCATTTATTCTGGTGTGGAAGGCAAGCGGGGGTGTTGAAAATAAGCGTAGAACCGGAGATTCCCGAATAGGTCAACCTTTCAATTCGTATAGAGCTCTCGTCTCGTAGCTATTGGGCAAATTTCCATTGTGAGCCAGGAGTGACGGCGGGGGAATGAAATGAGTCATGACAAACTTTTCTTTGTGAAAAGGGCGGAACGTATCATCTATGCCTTTATCAGGTGGTATCGAACGACTTTTAGGAACAGAAAAGCAGCACTAACTGGCTTACTTGCTTGCTAGAACTAGAACCAGAACCGTACTTTTCTTATCATTACTAAAACCACCGTACCGTATCCAACCCCCCACCCCCAGCATAACCTTATTTATATCATTCTAAACCAAAAAATTACAAAAATTATCCATATCAATGCCGGCTATACCACGTAGTACGGCTGACATTCACGTCAATAATTTCCAGTTAAAATTGACTGGAAGAAGTATATTGGCAAATTATCGAAAGATTTAGAAATCAATTATTTGAATTGAAAGACTTAAGATTGAATTGGAATTCATGCGATAGATTTAAGATATTTTTTTTTTGGCAATTATGTCTCTGTCCAGGATGTTATTTTGTTTAATGATACCGTTATCAATCAGTGTTTGAGTGGAGGTCCCTTGTGGTGTGGGATTTCTTAGTTTTGAACTTGCACGTTTGCCTTTGGGTCTACGTATTTACTGGGGCCACAGGAGGAAAAACATAATTTATCCGCCGCTCAATCAAACCTTTCGGCCACAAAATTTAAATGAAAAAGTTACCAAAAAAGTCCTAAACTTATCGTGCTTTTATCAAGTTAGTTTAATACATTTGAATTATCTTAAACTTTTTCACGTTTTGTCAATTGAGTCCGTCTGGCCAATTTTTTGGCTGGAAATTGCAAACGTGGACACTGAACATCTTACGTGATACGGCCGACACTGAGGTGAACAATCTTAATTATATTTTAATATTTTTTTACCCTTGCCAACCACTATAAAAAAAAAAGAAGGGAAAGAGAAGAAAAGAAAAAAAAGGAAAAATATTAAAAAATTTTAAAAAATTACCTACATTAGCGTCAACCGTGCCACGTAGGACGGTTGACTTTATGCTAGTGATTTCTGGCTAAAATTGGACGAATAGACTTAATTGGCAAAAACGTAATATGTTTAGGACTTTTTCGATAATTTTCTCAAGTTTAAACCCAACCGAGCATTAGAAAGTGGAGGTTGCAAAATCACAAAGCGTGCTTAGAAGAGAGGCCACACTCACGAAAGATCCTTTTTTGGCTCTCTCTTTAGCCCTATGTCTGTTATCCCTAAGAGGTCTTCCTCCACTAGCAGGTCTTTTGGGAAAATTCCATTTATTCTGGTGTGGATGGCAAGCAGGGGAGTTGAAAATAAGTGTAGAACCGGAGATTCCCGAATAGGTCAACCTTTCAATTCGTATAGAGCTCCCGTCTCGTGGCTATTGGGCAATTTTCCATTGTGAGCCAGGAGTGAAGGCGGGAGAATGAAATGAGTCATGACAAACTTTTCTTCATGAAAAGGGCGGAACGTACCGTCTATGCCTTTATCAGGTGGGATCGAACGACTTTTAGGAACAGAAAAGCAGCACTAATTGGCTTGCTTGCTTGCTAGAATCAGAACCGTACTTTTCTTATCATTACTAAAACTACCGTACCGTATCCAACCCCCCCCACCCCCAGCATAACCTTATTTATATCATTCTAAACCAAAAAATTACAAAAATTTTTCATATCAGTGCCGGCCATACCACGTAGTACGGTTGACATTCATGTCGATAATTTCCAGTTAAAATTGACCGGAAGAAGTATATTGACAAATTGTCGAAAGATTTAGGATTAAATTATTTAAATTGAAATGCTTAAAATTGAATTGAAATTCATGCAATGGATTTAAGAGTTTTTTTTTTGGGTAATTATGTCTCTATCCCGGATGTTATTTTGTTGAGTGATACCGTTATCAGGCAGTGTTTGAGTGGAGGTCCCTTGTGGTGTGGGATTTCTTAGTTTTGAACTTGCACGTTTGCCTTTGCATCTACGTATTTGCTTGGGCCACAAGAGAAAAAACATAATTTATCCGCCACTCAATCAAACCTTTCGGCCACAAAATTTAAATGAGAAAATTACCAAAAAAAAAAATCCTAAACTTATCGTGCTTTTGTCAAGTTAGTTTTAAACATTTGAATTGTCTTAAACTTTTTCACGTTTTGTCAATTGAGTCCGTCCGGCCAATTTTGATCGGAAATTGCAAACGTGAACACTGAACATCTTATGTGGCACGACCGGCACTGGGGTGAACAGTCTTAATTATATTTTAATATTTTTTTACCCTTGCCAACCACTATAAAAAAAAAGAAGGGAAAGAGAAGAAAAGGAAAAATATTAAAAAATATTAAAAAAAATTACCCACATCGGTGCCGAGCGTGCCACGTGAGACGGCCGATATTTATGCCAGCGATTTCTGGCTAAAATTGGACGAGTAGACTTAATTGGCAAAAGCGTAATATATTTATGATTTTTGCGATAATTTTCTCGAATTTGAACCCACCCGAGCATTAGAAAGTGGAGGCTGCGAAATCACGAAGCGTGCTTAGAAGAGAGGCCACACTCTTCCTAGATTTCAAAAACACATCGTTAACTCAGCGGATGGTGTCACGAGTAATCCAAGCTCGAAGTTAAAAAATAGTCACTTTACTTCTTTTCTCTTTTGTTTTAAACTTGAATTTTTTTTTACCTTTTTACAAAGTGCTATCGATCATCCTTGCTAAAAATGATTGATGGGGCCTTGACGGGATATAAATATTGCTATCGTGGACTTATTTTATAAAAAAAAAAAGGGCAACATGGATCGTGTCGATTTCTTTTTAATTTCCAAATTGCGCTCTCCCTCTCTCTCTCTTGCACCACATGTAGAAACTCGAAGTCTCCTCTTTGCTCCTCCTCGACATCTTCAACTTCCAAACCTCTAGCTGACCCCTGCACAAGCTCAATCTCTTCTTCTAGCTGACATCCTCAGATCTCATTTGGCCACGGTCGCCCGAGTTTTAAGCTCTTGGCCGGAACACCGATCTGAAGTGTCACGGCCCGCCATGGCCGCGGAACTCGAGCTCGGTTGCATGATCGAGCTTTTGTCTCTTCGAGATCAAATTCGTGCCGCCTGAAAATCACGCCCGACAAAATTCCAGAGCCTGTTAGCTACGACCTTGACACGAAATCGCGAGTGATTTCTCAGAAGCCGGAAGCACCGGACGGGAACACATTATATATGCTTAGAAAAAGTTTCTTTTCAATCACACGAATCGATGTAAGTGCGAGTTATGTATGACCTTGGATTAACGATGCCCGCAGCTTTCATGGACACTCCTTCGTTTTTGAAGAATTATTATTAGCATACGAACATCGGATGGGACAAAAGAGCAGAAAGGTGGGCAATTTCGATATCTTTTTGTCCCCATAATTTTGACCATAAAATGCACACGATTTCTTCTGATCTTTTCCTATGTCCACTGACTGGTCGGTCGCTCATCCCTCCTTCAAAATATGCCCTCCCAACCAACTCTTCGAAAAAAAAAAAAACAAACCCCACCAAAACGCCAATCGAAATCGGAAATTCTTCCCTTTCTATTTTAATCGATTTTTACATCTTTTTTGCTTAAAATATATAAAAAAAAATGACACGAACAGTCTTTGAAATATATGGTCCATAAACTCTTATTCGGTATGCAATGCGACCTCTGAAATTTTAATTTGTTCAATGTCGTCTCTGAAGTTTTGATATTCTAATTTGTTCGACACCATTCACGGACGGCATCGAACGAATTAAAATTTTAGAGGCCGGATGCTAAAACTTCATGAACTAACATTTCAAGCATCATATTGAATATCACATGAATTACATTAAACGAATTGAAAAGTTCGGGGACGACATCGAGAGATTATTTACGTAATCATCCCTAAAACGTAACATAACCCAAGAAAAAGAAATTAATAATGGAGAATTAAAAAGCCAATGTTCCGGAGAAGACATCCGTGCTTTTCGAATGCTTTGTTGCTTTTTTTTTTATCCCGGGGGTGGGTTGCACCGTCCCCATCGGGCTTCACGTCCCGCACGGAATCGCGACCGCCACCTCGGCTTCCCACGTGCGACGGTGGGGCGCCGTACGGCGGGGAAGGCGCCACGTCCCCGAGCGTGCCGGTCGCACGTACGAGGAGTGTCGGTGGTGGCAAATGTTAATAATAGTCCGATGGGGCCCCCTTCTCTTTCCTTCCCCTTTTTTTTTCCTGTGTGTGGAAGACATCCGGAGACAGATCCGAGGGTCGATGTTCGCCACGTGGAAAATGAGAGCGTGACGTCATCGAATCGTTATTTTACTTAGCTTTCAAAGGACACCTTATTAGACCGAAATAAATAAATAAATAAATAAATAAAGGACGCCTTGACGTGGTCCTTCGCCCTATTTATTTATTACTTTTCGCTTCATTCATTTTTTTGCATCGCACGTAAGCTATCTTTCGTTTTTTTTCTTTTTTCCGAGAATCGTCGAAACTTGGCCCTAATCAATTTGGCTTTCGACCGAAAAAAGGAAAAAAAAAATTGGATCTCGGCACAAATTTAGGGAAATATGTATGTATGACATGATCAAGGGAAATGTGCCTTCTTTTGTCATGGACCCAATTTTGTGGAATTCTCTATTATTTTTCCAGAAAGATGGAGGCCAAAAAGGTCTCCTCACCACTCTGACTAATTTACTTTCTTCTTGTTTTTCGTTCAAGAAAAGAAATAAAAGCCACTAAGCACTGAAAAAGACTCGCAACCAAACAAAGCCGCACCAATTGAAGGCTCGAATTTCGGGCGGCAAAAGAACTTCCGAAAAAGGAGAAAAAAAAAAAACAAACCCAAAAAGAGAAAGCGAATCGAGAAATGTTTTCGGCAATTGAAAAAGAGGGATGGTAAGCGATGGCTATTTTTTTGTATTTTTGCTAGGATATGGAGGGTGCCGATGATTGATTAATTCTTTGTTTTGGAGCTAGTCCAATTTGGGCAATTTCTTGCACCGATTGATCCAACCATTTTTCAATGGCCCCTCGCAATTCCAAAGGAGCTTTTTCCCATTCGGTCCACCATTTCCTTGGAAAGCGCACCAATTCGTGCAATTCTTCTCCTCTTCGTGTCCAAATCCAACATAGATAACCATATCTAGTCGCAATAGGAAGATACATCGACCGGAAATTCAGCCGTCGAGCAAATGATCTACAGTGCATGCCAAAAGATTATACCGGCCGGCGACATAGTTAGAAAGAGAGCGAGCGCAAGTTTCGGGCTGCCCGCCTTGCAATTTGCAGATCTGTGCTGGACCCCTTTTCGGAATCTTGCTAGACATGGCGTGAGACTCGTCGCGCGATTCGAAAGCTGATCGTGTCGTTGATCAAAACTTGACTTACCCAATCCGCCATCGTTCTCCAAAAGACTCGAGAAGGGTATATTTGCATTTATAGTCATTCTTTTCTTGGCCGGCTTTTTGGCGGAGAGGAGGAAGAGCAGGTCAGTGCACGTCGAAAGATTATGCCGGCAAGCAAGCGGCGTAGTTAAAAAGAGAACGAGCGCCCGTTTCGAGCCGCTGACTTTGCGATCGCAGGTCCGTGCCGGACCTTTCGGAACCTTGCTAGGCCGGGTACGAAACGACGCACAATTCGAAAGCCGATCATGCCGCTGATCCTAGTGTTTGGTAGAGAGAGAGAGAGAGAGACAGAGAGAGGAGGAGGTTAGTGAAGGACAAAGAACCGTCACCGGTTAGGAATGTCGCTGCTCTGGTGGGTTAACAAGCTTCCAAAAGGCCCTATTTGGTGAGCGATGCTTGGCTCTCCAACTAACTGTAAAGAAAGGCCAAAAGAAAAGAAGAAAAAAAAAAGGAACATCATCTTCAAGCCACGGCGCACATCATCTCCCCCTATGAAATGAACCCCCCCAAGGAACCTCCACACGAAACCGAAGAAGACCCTTCGAGCAAGGCAATGATTTGGCTCGTCCCTCGATCTCCCAAGAGCCGCCCTCCGACCCCACACGTGTCGGTCGTCGTCGTGGAGGAGCCGGGTCAAGCTCCCGCTCCGCTAGGTCCCGAACCGGTCGAGCGCGATCTCTCCTTCGCTTGCAGCCGCGCGCTTTGCTGAGGTAAATAATAATAATAACCGCCGAGATAAACCCCACCACCACCCCCCTCAGCGAGCAGTTTCCGCTTTCGTGCGTCTTGGTCTTTGGCATTCGTCTTTCCTACTTTTTACATTGGAAGATGGCAAAAGTAGGGAGGGAAGGATGGGAGTAATCGAAGACTAAACAGAGGCTTTTGGCGGCTTCTGTGCTGTTTGGTTTGCCCTTTTTTTCCTCCCTCTCTTTCCTTCTTTATGTCAAATATAAAATGGAGATGTGGATATTAGAGAACATGTAATTAGTACATAATTGCAGGACAGGTTGGTTTATATAGACAAACATCAGAGCTCTGGTCGTAACAAAAGCCCCCTCGTTAGCTGTCCACTCGTTTCTTGCCCCCCCGCCCCTTAGAATTTTCGTTGTGCCATTCTCTCTCTCTCTCTCTTCTTCCTCGAGTTTTCCAGACCACAGAGAGAGACAGGGAAGGAATATCATGGAGGGAGATTCGGTTTCTCCGTCATTTGGGTTCGGCATCGGCTTTCCCGAATAGTTTTCCGGGGGGCGAAGGCGAGGGAAAGAATCGTCACTTGCTGCTCTCTGGCTCTGAACTGTCTTTCCCGGAAAATTTTCAGGGCTCTCTGTTGCTGGTCTCCCTTGTTGACTTGAACTGAGATCCGGAGTTTCGGCTTCGCGGGTCAAGCTCTGGTAAGCGCTCGGTCCCTTCTGGCCTCTCCGTAGTAGTCTCGAGGGAGATAGACTTTCTGGGCACCGATTCTTTTTCTGGGTGGAACGCCATTGGCTCTGCAAAGAGAAAAGGAAAAGTTTGAAGCTTTGTCTCGGAAAGGAATCTCTCTCTCTCTCTCTCTCTCTCCTGTCCAATTCTTTTCCTCCTCGCGATATTAGACTCGCTTGACGCTGGAGTTTAGCAAAGCAGAGCGTACCAACGGATGGGTCTCTGCAAATTTTGACTTGGGTCGTCGAATATCAGAGCTTGAGATCTGAGCCCCTGTTCCAATTCAAGGTCTTTTTTCTTGGAGGTTTTCGAGTTGGGGAGTGGAGAAAGATGATGAGAGCACAGGCTAAAACGATAGGGCTGTCGACCATGAAGGGGAGCTCCGCCGGCGGTAATGCGAGCAGAGTCGGGGAGTCCGGGGAGGAGTGGGAGGTGAGACCCGGAGGAATGCTGGTCCAGAAGCGGGACGCGGGCTCGGATCGTAGCTCGGCACCGCCGCCACCGACGATCCGAGTTAGGGTTAAGCATGGGTCAACGTACCACGAGATCGGCATTAACTCACAGGCCACATTTGGTAAGTGTTCAATTGGACTTTCCACATTCTTGATTTACTTCTACGTGTAGACGGTAACAATTCCTTTGTTTGGAGTCAATCTTGGAGTCGCTTAAATGACTCTGTTTAATTTCGATTCTTCGAATTTGATGGATAGAATGAATGAGGGAGTGTATGAGCGAGTGAGCGAATGAATGAATTCATTGTATGCGTTTTTAACTGCAGGGGAGTTGAAGAAAATGTTGACCGGGCCAACAGGACTGCACCATCAAGATCAGAAACTGCTATTCAAAGACAAAGAGAGGGACTCCAACGCATTCCTTGACATCGTCGGTGTCAAGGACCGGTCGAAGATGGTGCTCGTCGAGGACCCGATCAGTCAGGAGAAGCGGCTTCTCGAGATGCGCCGGAATGCGAAAATGGAGAAGGCGTTGAAGTCCATATCCGAAATCAGCTTGCAAGTCGATAGGTTTGCCGGCCGGGTAATGAACCGAAACAGTTCAATTTACTATTGCTATTTGAATTAGTGCAGAAAAGAAAAGGAAGAACAAATCAGTGGATTGATGTGTTTGGGTTGAACTTGGTTTAGGTTTCGGCCATGGAATCAGTGATCTCTAGAGGAGGGAAGATACCTGAAACGGAGGTGTTGACTTTGATTGAGTTGTTAATGAATCAGTTGCTCAAGTTGGATAGCATTATTGCTGATGGAGATGTGAAATTGCAGAGAAAAATGCAGGTAATTGAATGCAATTAAATTGAAAATAACTCGGCACACATTTTGCAGTTTTGTCTGAATCGTGATTCATGACCTAATCCATTTTCTCTGTTGTGAATAAATGACTGAACTGAAGGTGAGGAGAGTTCAGAAATATGTGGAAACCCTAGACCTGTTGAAGATCAAGAACTCCATGCAGACCGGCAATGGAGGTCAAGCTCCAGCCCAAGAGGAGGACAAGCATCATGCACACACAAACGGGGTAAAGATGGCAGCGTTCCAGCACCAACAGCAGAAGCAGCATCCAAATGGGCATCCTCAGCCTCATTCCCAGCCTCAAGGGAACCGCCATTATCATCCCAGTAATCACCATCAGAATCGGAACAAGAAGCAAGGAGAAGAGGAAGACCCGAGAAGATCATCATCAGGGACAGTTGTCACTACGAAATGGGAGACATTTGATGCAGCCCCACCATTGGTGCCAGCTCTTGCTTCGTCCACATCCACCACCTCTCCAGTCGCCATTAATAACAATCCAGTCCAGCCAAGATTCAACTGGGAATTGTTTGAGTGAGCTATTGAAAAGCTTTGAAAAAGCAGAGGTCTTTTTTTTTGCCCTCCTTTTGAGTGTGGATCGCCAGTTCTGGTGGGTTTGTCTCGTCATTTGGTTTTTACATTCTTTCTTGTATTTAGATTTATTTCGACACCCCCTCCAAGAAAATTCTGAGGATCCAATTCACCAGTGTCAGAAGAAATAAATGGGGGAGGGGGTGCTGTTATATACGACAGGGCAGGGACCATTATCATCAATGTGTCATAAGATTTCATCTCGTTTGTCATTGAATTCTTGAATTCAATATCCCTAGATTTGTATGGTTCTCTTCATCTTTGGTAGCTGCCAATGTGTCCTTGGTGGGGGCTGTTGCTTCAATGTTACCCTTAGCTCTCATTTCATCACCATAAATAGCTAAATAAACAGTTGTTAGACCGTGAAGCTCCAGATGGCAAGAAAGGCATATAAATTCATGTTCTTCCTCTTCTCTTCCCTCCCTCTTATTGCCAACTCCTAATTTTTCATATATTAATTGAATCACACGTAACTTAGGTGCTAGAGGAAGGACATATTCGCGAGATGGCAATATTGACTTATTTTCTCCATGATGTGAATTTTGCAATGATTATATATAATCCTTCACCCCCCCCCCCCCCCCCCCCCCCCCGGGGCGATCGCTTTCCACATTGGGTGTGGCAAATCAATCATTAGGTGCGGATGTAGATGTATGGATATGGAACGGGTGGTAATTATTGAAGTGGGAAAATTTTAAAAATGAATAAGTCGGTTATACTTTGCTTGCTGGTTGGGCTACAAGCTGACAAAAAGAACGGCAGATAGTGATGAACAAGATTTCATCTTTTTCGATGATCAAAGTAACTAGCCTATCCAATCATAGAAAGGCAAGTATAATTAGTCGAATAGGCAATGTGCTAGGCTGACTAGGGTTGAGATTCGATCACCTCAAACTCCTTTTTTACTTCATTTGTGTGAAGTTGGTGTGCTTGTGAATCTGATCGTGCTCGCTCTCGACTTTCACCAATGAGGTTTAAATTCAACCTTTCATTCCCTTCCCCCAACTTGGGAAGTGGGCATTTGGGTAGGCGCGAGCTTCACTCTAACTTCACCATGATACAAATTGGGAATGGTGATGATACGTTAGCTTATAATAATAATAACCCTTCTCTCCTCAGTTCTCTTAACATTGAACTGGAGATTTCACCAGGAGATTGGGAATAGAAAGCCAAGGAAGGGCTCCTTTTTTCCTTCATCTTTGCTTGTTGAAGTGGTGCCAAGTCATGCTGCTGATTTCGATCGATTCTTGCTTCCTAACTTCATCATGATACAAATTAGGAATGGCGATGATACTTTAGCTTATAATAATATTGACCCTTCTCTCCTCGGTCCTCTCATCATTGAACTGGAGATTTCACCAGGAGATTGGGACCAGAAAGCCAAGGAAGGGCTCCTTTTTTCCTTCATCTTTGTTTGATGGAGTGGGTACCAAGTCACGCTCTGCTGATTTCGATCGATGCTTGCTTTCTACTTTTTTTCCGATTAGGGAAAGTTCGACCCTCCCAACCTTAAAAGATGGGCGTTCCATAGCGTTATAGGTCATGATGAAATCGATTGACTGGTCGACACAAGTTTAGCTCTTTCCCTTCCTCAGCCCTCATCATCATTAGCCTCCACAATGATGAAGAGACTGCCGAACCGGGAAAACCGGAAGGGCGTGGTGTTTTCTTTTCCCCTTTTGCTTATTAAAGTCGCAAGAGTTGTAGTCCGCTCAGAGATTCTTTCCTTAATCTGCGGTCCGAGGGCTCTCAAACGGCATTGAGAATCAAAAGAAAGATCTTGATTCCTCCTCCATCTCAATCTCCCGCTCAAAAAAAAAGATATCGAAATTCGAAGATGTGTCAGATGCCATAATCTCAATAGATGCTTGAATCGAGGTAAACTCCAAATACTGGAATGACCTCCAAATGATTGGAGTCAAGATATTTATATGGCAGTTATCGATGCTCATGAACTCAAACCCGTACGATGTATTCATGACCACGGTGAAAGTGAAGCTCAAAGCGAAATTGAGTGGTGATAATTAATGAAGTTTGAACATTTGGCTTGTTGTGTGGGTGCAAAAGAAACTAATAGATGTTTGTATTCCATGAGTAAAGAGATTGCGTACATAGATCAGGCCTCGGGATTTCGAATGAATTTGGTAGATTGGTAAGCCCAGGTATTGTTATTTTTCAACCCTTGTTTCCCCCTAAGTATCGGACATGTAAAGTTCCGCTTCAGCATTGGCTGGGAAATTACACGCACATAGTTTCGTGATGGGCTTGGACAACAAGCTAGCCTTGAGCCATGGGTCTAACTTTTGCCCATTCCGTCTGAGTTGCAGTTTTGTGTCTAGTGTTTACTTGTAAGGCTGGATTCACACGCATGAATAGGGTGTTAAGAAACGTTAAACGTGCGTTGTGGGATTTGTTCGACCTAATACCCTAAAAAATCTCCAGGTTTACGTCCAGTCCTAGTTCTACCTTAATTAATTTTGTCTCATAACAAGCCTTCAACTTTAGATCGTGTTCTAATTCTACTCTGAACTTTTTTTTTGTTCCATAAAAAACCCCCATTTTCAGGTCTAATCACACAATCTATCATAAACTTTTTTGTCTCATAAAAAATTACAAACTTTTATTTGAGTCCCAAATTTACCCCCATTAACCCTCCTTTTAAAATGTCTCTTGACAACCAAGAGATGAAAAAACACCCAAGCGCGGACCATTTAAGCGTCCTGAGTGCGAGCTCTTTGACCACGAGAAATGGAAGTCTCCCGAGCACAAGAGATTGAATACTAATCGCAAAATCAAAGATCTCCGAGCAAGATGGAAGAAAAACTCTCATAAGAGTAAGAGCAATCGAAGAAGGCCAGCCCTAATTGCTTTTTTTACCCGCATTTCAGCTAGGCTCAATGTGGAAATTTATCTCCAAAAGAAATCTTCTTGGATTTGAAATTTGGGGAAAAACTAGAGTAATGACGTGGAAATGCCATATCACTTAAGGTGATTTTGGACAGAGCGTTAACAAAGGCAAATATGGAACTGCACTAAAAGTTGAGGATTTTTTATGAGATAAAAAAAGTTTAGAGAGAGGGTTTTTTAGGGTGTTAGGCCGAGTTTTTGCCTCAAAACTTAGTCTTTTCGGAGGAAAGATCGATGCAAAGAGAAGAGAGTCGGTGACATTGAGACGTTAGAAAATGCCATTAAGATGAGGTTCGAAGCTAGTTGATAGCCCAATCCAACATTTCCCCCTCCACCTCCCATTGGACCAGATCAATGGGTAGGCTATAGGCAGTCTACCTGGTCCAAAAATCTTTTACCCGAACCCGTTCACGATTGAGAAAAAGAAAACTATCAACGGGTGGGCTGGCCAAAGCCGAAGAACAATATATCTTTGCTAGGCCTGTTCGTTTCGCGCTTCGGACCTTGTCGGCTCAAGCAAAGCATAGGCAGCCCCGTCGCATCGCCGGGGTTCGCGACCGGGGTCTATTTCCCGCCTCGAAAAAGATGAAAGAAGAAAAAGAGAAACTGGCGATTCTTTTGGGGGTACAAAAGTTTTGTTTTCGCAAGGAAATGTGCTTATGGAAAACCCTTCAAGCCATTCGAACAGTAATAAACTTTGGAGCCCATAAAATCCGATACGAAGCTAAATGGGCCAGGGTCACATCCCACCCAAAAAGGAGAAGCAACTCCTAAAAGGAAGGACGAAAGGAGGAAGCCAACATTTTCTACGCGTTCATTCACGAAAGTAAAAGTTGAAGAATTTCAGGATAAGCACAAAACTTTCTACGGAAAAAATCTTCTTCTTTTCTGCACTAAAGTTGGGACTTTGAAGATCACGAATCGTCCTCGTGAACAGTGCAATTCGGTAATCATCTACTTTGCGACCACCAAAGCGCATCGCGTTCGAATTCGCATAGTGCAAATCAGGTGGAGGTGCTGTTTGTAGACCGGTCAATACAGCAATTCTTGGGCATACTTTGCTTGGACCACCAAAACTCATAGGCTACAAAATGACGCACATGCAATAATAGTAGAAGTGAAGAACGCTCGTGAAAGTGGCTTTCGAACTTAGCCCCCTTGTGGCCCTTTCGGAGCACTTCGATTTTGGTGTGGTCAAATTCTAATTCCATGAGCAGATGTGGATTCCAACGGCACATCTCGCACGTTGACCCATTCCTCCAATCTCCGTGCAAGTATGACCATTTCTCGGGCAACGGGGCTGGTCAATACAAAATGATCATGATCATGATCGTGATCGTGATCATGACAACCCCCATCATCCCAAAATTACAATTTGGGTGAGCTAATTTGGGATTTCTCGTTAATCGACGACTGATTTTACGAGCAACACTAAAAGGAAAATGATGACGTTGATCGACTACGGTAGTGTCATTATGGTAGCGATAGCGAGTCGACGACATGTTATGATTATGGCGTGAAGAAAGTTATATACACATCAATGTCATTTCCTGCTCCTCTTTAATTTATTAGAAATTGACCATCCGGCGTTCTCGCTAAATGACTTAATGTTAGCGCCGGCCGTGACTAAAATGCCGTGTCAACGATTTTGGGTCAAAATTTGCTGAAATGGTTAGGACTGAACTGGCCCCCAATTGAAATGTTTGAAGCGTAATCAGCTGCCGTATAATAAGTCAATATTTTACACGCCCTGTTTTAGCGGGATGAATAGAAGCCAACAGGAGGATGCAGTCAAATGGATATGATCTTGACGTACATCGACTTGGGGGGGAAAAATGACATGGGATTAATGAAATAAGCAAGTTGGCATGGAATGATGGGCCAAGACCGCCCAGAGCTGCCGCTCATCACTTTGCATGGGGTCTCACGAAGACATGATCCCCAAGCCTCGTCTCCGGTTCGTGGCCCGGTTCGATCTGGGCGGGTTCCGATCCAGTCCCGGTCTTTGTCGGCCTTGGAGGTGGCCGCCTCCTCTCTTGCTGGCATCAATCCCAAAACCAACAAGCATCTTTTTCCCTATTCTCGTGCCCTTTGCCTTTTCCGTCCTCTTTTTTTTTGATCTTCTTCTGCTGTTTCGAGTGGTCCACCCACTGAAAAGAGACCCCATCGTGCTTTGCTCTTTTCGTGTTCTTTTGGGCTCGAATCTTTTTTAAATTGGAGTGAGATTCTACTCCCCCTATTGCATTCTAGTTTCCCACTATGATCTCCGGTCGTTTGCGTGCTTCTTACACCACAGTTTCAGTGGCCTCGTCCTCTCAAGTTTGCAAAAGGACCAAACTCTTTCCATTCCATCGTGCTTGGCTTGACTCATTGTTCCAATGAGGTTGCGTCCGATCACTTTGCTGGCTGACCGATCAATTGTGTTGCTCGCATTAATATGTGTATCTGCTTGCTTGGCATTTATATTTTGGTTAGCTCGTGGCATCACGTGTCATTGCCATGTGATGTGACCGTCGCATGGAATACATTCTTTCTTTCTTTTTTCTTAAAAGGGTGCAAACCGACATAAGAGGTATTTATTGTCCTGTTTGAAAGATTTTCTTTTCTCTAAAGTTTCTGAACGATGGAGAGGGATGGATGATTTCAAATTAACTTGGGAGTAAGATTATACAATTTGTGTAAGCAACGTCTATGCAAATCATAAAAGGAGTGATCATCTGTTTACTTTGGAATTCCTCGACTGTATTTATCTTCTTCACATTCCCTAGTGTGCTCCATCTACATTTGATTTTGATTTATCAAACAACAAAGTAAACTTTCGAGATAAATAATGTATATTTTAATAGATGGGGTGGCACCGCCCAAAGGAGAGCGAGACAGCCATTGGGTTCTTGCAGCACGTTTGATTGCAGTGACGGTTATTACATTATAGACCTATTATATGCAGTCATTACATTATAATTCCTATTACAACCAAAGTTGTAGTAACTATTCCCCAAATAAACATCCCCTCGGTTTATTTTCTCTCACTCGCTCTATCAATGTTTGATTGTTAACTATATCTGAAACGTATGTAAATTTTTACCAAATTTATTTGCAGTATCTTGAAATATATATGGGGTATCACACTCATTATTGGTTGCATGAATGATAATAATTGTATTATGATTTTTTTAAAATTTCTCCCTTATGTCATTCCCGAAATCAAACAACATAATAGGTATCGCATTATTACAGTTCTATTGCATTGCAACCTTATTCCATTACGGTAACCAAATGACTTACTGGGTAGCACGGGTTTGCTTGATGCACAGAAAATTTAATCGATTTACATTGGTCATGCCTTTTCCTTTTCGACTGGTTAAAGGGCCGGGAGGGGCAAACAAAACAGATATCTCCTCCGAGTAGTATCACCGTAACCATTTCAAACCCGTCATGAAATGTTTGATCTATATCATTCATAATTATGAGCGTATCGAAACTTGGGAAGTCTCTTTATTGAGGTAGCAAATGCCTAAGGTGCAAGTTTGCCGAATGTTTTCTGCCGACGTAGCTCGAACATGTGAGCCCAACGAGAGGCAGATACGGCTCATTCTACCTCTCTCTCGATTAGCACGCTTGGTGGAATGTCCGTCAGAGCTCGGGAAGGCGTTGAACGTGGACTTGAAATGGAGAGCACATAGCAAATGGTAGACACCGACGGCGCCTGACAATGGAACGTTCTGCTGCGGCGGAGGAGGTGGGTTGTCGTCGTCGTCGTTGTTGTTGATGTGAAGGTGATATGTATATACATATGCCCCAAAGTCTCAGTCAAAGTTGTAGTTGTTGACCGAGCCCCCCCTTTATATTATCCTTCCTTTTCACCTTTTCCTGTTTGTTTTTTGAAGGGCAAAAAAATTAGTTGTTTGGAGATCGTCCTCGTGGATGACGCAATTCGTCACATCCAGCCCTCGAAAGGATGCTAGAATTACCAAAAATATTTTACACTAATGACGTGTTGTAGAATTACTCGATTAGAATATGAATCCGCGCTATGCATGGAAGCATAAAAATCGCGTCGGCCCCCTTTCCTATCCAATTATTCCATCTAATAACAATACTATTCTCAAGTGAACCTTTAGTCCTTTGGAATCTTGCATCTCTCTCGAAACTTTACTTATATTTTGCAACACATAAATCGATATGTAATCTATATTGACATTCTTTTTTTTTTTTCTAAATTTGACTATTTTCATTTCTAAATTTTTGAGGAAAAATATAGAGTAGGAAAGAGTTATACTATTATGAAGTGTAAACAAAACAGACCCCAATGGAGAATAATTTCATTAAAGTCCTAGCATTGTGAATAATTTCTTTAAAAGTTAGTATAGTTGAAGATTGTGAGATTGCTCGAGTAGTTCAAAGAATGGACATATGTGCAATTTTGGGGAAAATTACCAAAAAAGTCCTAAACCTATTACACTTTTGCCAATTCAATTCTAAATCTTTCGATTGTACCAATTAAGTCTTAAACCTTTTGAAAACTTGCCAATTTAGGGTGCGTTTGGATTGGCTTTTGGGAAATTTTTTTGGGAAAATGCAAAGGCCTTTAGATGAAATGGGTTTTCTGAAATAAAAGTAGTGTTTGATAAATTGTAATTTTAAAGTGCATTCGAAAATAACTTTGGTTTAAATGACGTTTGGAAAATCACACGTAAGTACTTTTGTTTTTTTTTTTTTTCAAAAAGCTCAAAACTGGCAAAAGACTCAACGGTCGGTGCGACTTTGGCGAGGCCAAATCTGGCTGCGAACCTAGGCGACGCCCGCCTAGGTTCATGTGACTTAGGTGGTGTTCCTGGGGTCGTCGGCCTCAAGCGGTGTCACTTGGGGTCGCATGACCCAAGGCAAGGCTGCCGGCGCCATATTCGGCTTGCCGACAGTTGTATTTTCCCTTGCCGGAGTCTTGCTGGCTGTCGCTTCGTTAGTAATGTCTCATGAGGAAGGGACATTTCCGGAATTGTGAAAGTTTAGAAAGAGCAAAGTTGGAAAAATGTATTTGCAATGTGGAAATGTTCAAAGCACCTCCGGACCTGCCTTGGGTTAAAGGCCTTTAGAGGCCTTTGGAGATGCAATTACATCTCTCTAAAGCTCTCGAAAAAATTGGCCACATGCCATTTGTATATGCCCAAGGGCTTTTAAGGCCACAAAGGGCTTTGGCGAACTGTTGTCGAGTGTAACCTTAGTCCTTCTGCCTAATTTTGATTGGAAATTGTTGACATCAACATCAACTGTCTTACTTGACATGGCCGATGCTGATATAATAATATTTACACTTTTTTAAAAAAAAATTCAATTTTTTAAAATTTTTTAAAATTTTATTTCATTTTCTTTTTGTTGATATGGACATCGGAACGGTAAAATAAGGAACGCAATTCGTGGTACTTGCCGTCATTGTATAATTTTTAAATTTTTTTAAATTTTCTTTCATTTTCTTTCTGTTGATATGGACATCGGAACGGTAAAATAAGGAACACAATTAATGGTACTTGCTGTCATTGTATAACAAAACGGACAGGCCGGGAAGTTTGATTTTCAGACATCTATTTTCTCTGTGTGAACGAATATAATTAACATTCAGCTATTTTCCCAGAGGAGTAAGACCGACGGCGTCTGATCTCTATCACATCTACCCCGGTTAACAATAAAATAATCTCATTTCAGTCCTCAAAATCAAATCAAAACCCATCACCTCCAAACCGTGCTGCGTCCTGCATGCACGCATGCACCGCTTAATGCACACTGAGTCTACGAAAACGGCTCACCAGACGAAGAAGGCCAATCCGCTTTTGAGCTTGTGAGGGGCGAAAAAAAGTAATAGCAAGAATACATATCACGCGACCCTTTTCAACAATTGACCTCCAAAGTCGGCATCATGCTCTCAGGTTGTGCTCATGCTCTAGTGTCGACAAAATGGCTACAGTAGTGATTTGTCTCCTTCAGAGGAAACTCTGTTTGCCTCGTGCTGCACTTGGTTCCATTGGCTTCCTGACTCTTCGACATTTGACCGCGCGTGATTTGGCTTTTTGGGTTCTTAATGAGTTCTTAATGACTTAGAAAGGGCATGCGTACACACGGCTTTGAGTTAAGCTAGCATCGAAGACACGAAAGGGTGGTCAAACTGGCACTTTATTTAATCTTTCGATTACATGTTCGAGATTATCGTGTTATCTTGAAATGAATGAGTTATGACGTATATCATGAGATCGAGAGATTTACATGGGGTTGGGGGTATTGAATGGTTTTGAGCCTCTCTCACCACAAAAGCCAGCTTTTAGGGTGAGAGTTTCTTTCACATTTATAAATTGACTACCAACTTCTTTTATAACTGATGTTAGATAAGCCCCGACAACCCGGTTCGGAGCGATAATGGTTCATATCTTCCGTGTGACTATTGGTTTTAAACTTATCGATAACTTTGATTTTGATATCAGTGTTGGGTGGTTTTGTGCATCTCTTACCTCAAAAACTAGATGAAAGAGTGAGGTTTTTTTACATTTATGAACTGACCACCAGCCCTTTCCACAACCGATATGTTATAAATCCCAACAGGAGATTACCTCGAATAGGTGGTCACCGGCCTTAAGCAACCCCGATAAGAGGCCGTCTCTAAAATCGGGTAGACCTCCAAGTTGTGGTTTGTTTGGGCGGTTGTTACTACTGCTCAATCAGCCGGGCAAGTGTTGGCGTGTGAACGTCTGATTTCTCCAAGAGTATAGGGACATTACAGGGGAGATGCGAGTGAATCTCGACCACTTGATTGATTGATGATTATTGATTAAATTTATATCTAAAACTTAAAGGATTCCTGGATATATAGTAGATATCGGCCCAATTCTTGTAGTCCATGACTGTTTTATGATGAGTGGGAAGATTTAGGTGTAGTTGCAAAGTCGAGCACGGGCCAATGAGAGGGATATGGAGGTGGCTTGGTCATGTATCCTTGACTTCAAATTGGAGACTCTTTCTTTCTTTTGATTTCTTATTCCTCTTTGACTTTTGATCCAAACTTGACAATGGCTTATGGACTTTTAATAACCCGTTTACTCTAGAAAGCAAAGAAAACTGAAGCGGGACATGAATTGTGTAAAAGTGGGCGCTCGCAAAAGGGAAGAGGACTTCAAAACCCTAGTTTGAATTGATCTCTCGTTGAATTGGTTAGACAATTTCTTTTTTGACATGTTCTAAGAGAAACTACAATTCTCGCAACTATTAGGTACTAATGGTAAATGGAAGATTCCCATTATTGTAGTGAGGGTGAAGGCACGAAATAGAAAGATTTTTCCCTTTTTGGCCCAAAAAATGGAAAGATTCAATTATAGAGGATAGTACCCTTATGCTAATTTACGAGAAAAACTCAATTCTGCTCAAAACTCGAGAACTATTGATCTATATGTTCCTATGTTTTTGAAAATTGTAAATATGAATTCGAAGGAGAAAATATACATAGAGACGTATGCATGTACATTTTGACTTTAGTTAAGGCAAGGTCAATGAAACAAGTACTGTATAAATTTTTTTTAAAAAAACCCCATCAATAGGCAGAGTCCCAAACTATAATGTCAGGTGATATGTCAGCCGTAGCTATCGTTGGAAATTGTTTTAACAAAGATTAGTCCAATAATCGTACAACTGCAAAAAATTCCACGCATAAATTTTCCCTCAGATGGTGCGTCCGCTTGAAGTTGTTAAAGGTTTATTTTTCATTTGACTTCCTCGTTATTTTTCCGATTGCCCAATTTTGTTAAAGGAAATTAAACTATTCCGAAATTTTCGTCCATTTAATGTAAGGTCAGACTTTAAAGTAGAGTCACATAAGAATCAGAGATGACCTACCAATATGTAGCACGCCTAAAAGTTTCGATATTAATACTATAGTTTTACTCGTATATACTCAACATGTATGATAATTTTTTTTTATCTGTTCTACTCTAACTCTCAACTCACTCTCAGACTTTTACCTTGTCTTTTACAGGGTATGAGAGTTTAAACTTGTATACCAAACCCGACTTGGTAGAAGTCTAGCCCATATTTTGAATGTCTTTTGACTGGGACTTAATCAGCAAATTAATTCAAATCTAGAGTTTCATAGCGTCTTATCTTGGATTAAAGATCAAAGGAAGAAAATCAAGGTTTCTAAGTTTGGGTTGGAAAGTCACATAAGAACATATAAAAGCAGAATTAAGCTCGGTAATTACACGATAGAGGGGAAAATTACCAAAAAAGTCATAAACTTATTGCAACTGTGTCAATTCAGTCCTAAACGTTTTGCAATTATGTTAATTCAGTTCATTTGGCCAATTTTGACCGGTTAGCACAGATCGTCCAGAGGACGTTAAAGTGGTCAATTTTTAATAATATTTTTTTTTCAAATTTTTTTATTTTTATTTTTATTTTTATTTTTCCTTTCCTTTTCTTTTCTTTTCCCATAGTGGTTGATGAGGGCTGCGAAACCCTTGCTGGCCGTTGGCGAGGCCATGGCTGCCTTCACTCGCTTTGCTAGGGCCTCATTGGCTGCGAGAAAAGGCAACCATGGCCTTGTCAGCCATGGGTGAAGCCGCCTCACATGTGGCCCCCAAGCCTCACGATCGGGGGTGAGGCGGCCTTGCCGGCCATGAGCGAAGGTAGCCATGGCCTTGCCAGTTGCGGGCTTGCTTTGCTATGGCCTCATTGGTCGCGGGAAAAGGCGGCCATGGCCTTGTTAGCCATGGGTGAGGCCGCCTCACATGTGGCCCCCAAGCCTTGTGATCTAGGGGTGAGGTGGCCTTGCCAGCCACGAGCGAAGGTAGCCATGGCCTTGCCAATTGCGGGCAAGGCCGCCTTTGCATGTGGACAACGAGGCCATGGCAAGACTAGATCTGGGTGAGGTTGCCTCGCCTACGGCCCTCAAGCCCTAGGCCCTTTGGCAAACCTTGCCAGCCACTGTGGGGAAAAAGGGATAATAAAAGAAAAGGAAAAGGAAAAGGAAAAAGAAAAAGAAAAGGAAGAGGAAAAGAAAAAATAAAAAGAAAAAGAAAAAGAAAAAAAGAAAAAAAATTATTAAAAATTATCCATGTTAATGTTTGCTAGCGTCCATGTCAACGCCGGTTAGCCGAAATTGGTCGAATGGACTGAATTGGTACAATTGCAAAAGGTTTTTTTTTTTTTGATAACCCAAGGAACCCCCGCATGGCCGACAGCCGGGGAGTAAATCCTGGGGGCGACACGTGCTAGCTACCATACACATGCCACCGGTTAAGTCACCCTGCGACGCCCGGGATTCGAACACTCAACCTTTTGCGAGAGAAAAAGTGTGCGCTTCAGCAGCGCCACCCAGGCGGGTGATACAATTGCAAAAGGTTTAGGCTTAAATTAGCCAAAAAAAATGATTTAGGGCAAAATTGGCATAATTACAATAAATTTAGAACTTTTTTGGTAATTTTTCCCACGGTAAAGCAAATAGTAGGACTGCTAGGATTTTCTTTCTGTAAGTTTTTTGAGTGAGTGGACTCTTTATTCATGTTCAATATATCTTTGAGAAGTCAGTTTAACAGTTAGTTGAGGGCACATATTCAGCAGGTGAAGTTTGTTTTTTAGTGTTTTTTATAGCAGCACGAAAGAATTCCACAAGCGTTCGAATATTTGGATTTGCTTCTCCGTGTATTTCACTCTGTGATTTACGTAATACATCCAATTGAGATCACTTGTCTCAATGATGGTGCGTGAGGCAATGCATTGTGGGTTATGGTGTAATTTAGGACTGAAAAACACTTGAATAGTCGAGCGATTGTAACTTTGTAACTGCCCAATTGATTAGTAGATTTACTGTGGTTCACTTTTCTCATAGAGTAGGTACTGATATTCGGACTGAATCACGTAAATCTGTCGCGTGCGCGTGTATATATATATATCGTCTTCTCGTGTGAGATTTGAATAGTTAGATCATGTAGTTTCCGCGCTATTTTGCAACAACCAGAATGTCAACCCCTAAACGGTTGAACTTCAGACTAAATATAAAAATGAAACACGAGAAGACTTTTCGAAAGTCAAATTTGTCAAAATATGAAAGTGAAAGCAGTCCGTATCTTCTCCAGATATCGAATGTTCCTTGGTCTTACGTACGTACATGAATTGTTGAGTGTTTCCCAATCTGATATAACAGATTAAAGTATGAAGCAAATCGCTTTCATGTTCCTTAATCTGTACCTTTAAGAAAACCAAAACAGATCTGCATCTGCAAACCTCGCCGCCGAAACAAAATGGTACCGATTCGTACTTAGTGGATGTTTCATGGCCAATGTTCAAGTGTCAAGTGTCAACTACACAATGGCAAGATTATAAGAACCGGATTGAGATTAGAAAATTAATTTTGTGGAAAGACTTTTCACTTGTCAAACCCTTGAAGTACATCATCAATCATTCTGACTTTAAGCTGCGATTAGGTAACAAATTTTCTGTATGTGTCCCCTCCCACACAAACTTTAATATGATAGAAAAAAGTTATATGTGCTGGCAAAACAGGAAAAAGAAAAATCTTGCTTTCCCCATCCTCGTATCTGTACATGTACGTGTGTCCTCGTATGCGTATCGGTGCGCACGTAAATGTCAACTTTGATACCAGAGCCAATCACTGGCACGAGGCACTTCTCCCTGAGCTTCTCCTGCATGCGCTAGAGGAGTTTACGACCCCAACTGGAAATGAGCACCGCCCGAAGTGAGAGCCAATGCTCTTTTTATAATGCATATAGCATTGGATGCAGACATGATTGTCTTCATCGATTTTTTTGTTTCGTGATTGTCTTTATTCATTTTTTTGCTCTGGGATGTCTTCATTGATTCCAAAATGCTATGTTTGTCCTTTTCGACTACTTAGGATGACTTTTTTTGCTTTCCAGAGTAATATGTATCCATCTACATGGTAAGTTTCTCACGATCAGTTCTCTTTAATTAAAAAATTACCCAATCAGTCTTAAACCTATTATACATCTGTTAACTTAGTAATAACCTTTTTAAATTTGTCAATTTAGTCATGAAACTTTCCACGAAATTTCAATGTAATTATTCAAGCCAATTTTCATTGGAAATCATTGACGTGTGGTGGTCCAGTTATTGCCTGTTGGAGTTGGCGAATACTTCGGGGACCCTTATTTCTCACACCGGGTACGTCCACGTGAGTTTAGGGAAACTGAAGTATTGTCCAACGACATGTGACCCATGCGTGCGAAATGTGGGGGTTCGGGGGCAGCGCTCCTGACACGGGTGCCCCGCTGCCCGGTTAGCGAGTGGGGATTCGGGGGCAGCGCCCGCCGACGGGAGTCTCATTGCCCGGTCAGCGGACAGCTGTCCCGCTCGCCAGTGAGCGAGCGGAGGCTCGGGGGTAGTGCCCCCGAAACCTCAACGGGTTTGAATTGGCCCGTATAGTGCGGAATTAAGAGATTTCATATAGGTTTAGGTTTTGGGCTCGTTTGAGGCATATATATATTTTGCTCATTTTTTTAATCATTGTAACGAGTTGAGTGGCTGTAAACCGAAAATATAGTGAAATCTCTTTGCAGGACGTAGCCCTATTCGAGGGTGAACCTGGGTAAATTCGTGCATCGTCTATTTTCTCAGTTTTCTGCGTGATTGTTCTGATTTAGTTCTCGATACATCCCTTCATTGCCAATCGTCCTATATGGGACACCGTCACGTTGACATTGGGATTTGGTTAGTGCTTGTATATAATGATAAAATCAGCAATCTATTAAGTTGCTGACTTTGATCGCTTCACAAGGTCGTGTCTCAATCACCATGAGTTAAAGTATATATGAAGTTTAAACCTGTATACCAAACCCGACCTGGTAGAAGTCTAGCCCATATTTTGAATGTCTTTTGACTAGGACTTTATCTCCGAGCAAATTAATTCAAATGCAGAATTTCGTAGGGTCTTATCTCGGATCAAAATCAACGGAAGAAAATCAAGGTTTCTGAGTTTGGGTCGGCAATTCACATAAGGACATATACAAACGGAATTAAGCTCAATTATTAGACGATAGAACAAACAGTAGGATTGTTAGGGTTTTCTCTCTGTAAGCTTTTCGAGTGAGTGGACTCTTATTCATGTGCAAGATACCTTGGTGAAGTCGGGTTTAACTGTTGGTTCATGGCATGTATGTAAACTTCAACAGGTTGTTTTTGTCCTTTAGTTTTTTCTATAGCCGCACAAAAGAAGTCCATAAGCTTGTTCGAATATTTGGAGCTTCTTCTTCATGGATTTCACTCTGTGATTTATGCAATACATCCAATTGAGATCGCTTGTCTTTCTGAAGGTGTGAGGCAATGCACTGTGGGCTTTAGTATAATTTAAGACTGGAAAACACTCGAACAGTTGGCGATTGTAACTTTGTTACTACCTGATTGATTGATTAGTAGATTTATTGCGGTTCGCTCTCTCCACGGAATAGGTACTAATACTAGGACTGGACTACGTAAACCTCTCGTATATTTATTTATTTATTTATTTTATCGTTCCTAGTTGATTTTTCCGGTGATTTCTTCTTCTCTTGTGAAATTTGAATTATAAGATCCGGTAACTTCTGCATTATTTCGCGAAAGCTAGAATGTCAACCCCTAAATGGTTGACCTTCGGACTAAACAAAGAACACGAGAAGAGTTTTAGAATGTCAAATTTGGTGCTCAAAACGAAAGTCCGAGCAGTCCGTATCTTCTCCAGATGGTGAATGTTTCCCTGGTCTTACGTAATTGAAATTGTTGAGCCTTTCCCAATCCGAAGGGACAGATTAGAAAAAGAAAACCCAACAAAAACCGATTTGCCCATTCGCAAAACTCGCCGCCCAAGTGTCAACTCCACAAGGGCAAGGTCGCAAGGACCAGATTGAGATTTAGAAAATTAATTTTATGGTATGAATTTTCGTTTGTGAAACCGTTGAAGTACGTCATCGATGATGTTGACAATAAGCTGGGATTAAAGTAATCGATTTCCTGAATCTGTAAATACAATTTCCTGGAAAATTATATCTGCCGGCAAAACAGGAAAAGAGAAACAAGATCTGTCTCTTCCCAAAATGCTGGTATTTGTACATGTACGTGTGTCCTCGTATGCGTATATGTGCACAAGTAAAAGTCAACTTCGACTCTCTCTCTCTCGCTCTCTCTCTCTCTCTCTCTCTCTACCCAGGAAACAAAACCAACTCCTCCGCCCGCTTTGCCTGGCGTTTTACATGTTCCGGCCCTCAGGTTTTCCTGCTGTGGAGGAGTTCACGAGACCGACTGGATATGAGCACAGCCCGAAGTGAGAGCCGATTCTCTTTTTATAATGCAAACGGCATGGAACGCGGACATGATTGTCTTTATTGATTCTTTTGTTTTCATGATGTCTTCATTGATTCCAAAATGATATGATTATCTTTTTTGACCACTTAGGATGACTTTTTGTGCTTTCCATAGTGTTATGTATCTCTCTCTGAACCGCAAGTATCTCACAGTCAGTTCTCTTTCGATATTATATATGCATATCTATATGGGAAAATACCCAATCAGTCTTAAACCAATTATATAGATGCCAATTTAAGTATAAACTTTTCAATTTTATCAATCTAGTCCTAAAACTTTTTGTGGAATTGCAATGTGGTTCTTTTGGCTAATTTTCATCGGAAATTGCTGACGTGGCGGTTCAATTATCGTCGGCCGTCCTAATTTCCAGTAGAAATTGGTCGAAAGGACCACATTTGAATGTCGTACAAAGATTTTTGATTAAATTGGCAAAACTGAAAAGATTATGACTAAATTGGCATCCGTACAACAGTTTATGATAGATTTGATAATTTCTCCTAATGTTAGATTGTACTCTCCTATAGAGGGAATTGATAATCACTAGCTGGCACTAAGTTTTAGAGGCAATAATCTGTGCATACGAGAGAGAACATCATTAGATATATCTCTCGTGAACCCAACTAGGGCTTTTGCTCACTGATTGGCTTAACTACGGCATGGAATCCAAACCAACATATACGAGTCCATTAATATGTCTAGTTTGACAATAGTTTCCACTCAGACAACATAAATAGCCAAGGAACAAGTTCACAATCAATATATATTGGACTTATTTCCTTAGCAAATACACTAATATGTATCCGTTTGATAGAGTAATAGCGAGAATTACTCTCTATATCTTACTAAAACATAAGAAAATATAAAAAAAATACGCCAATTTGAATTGTAATATCCTTTTCTATGTGATGCGCATGATCACAAGAATTAATAATGCGCCCTGGGAAAGTCAAAGGTTATACTTTCGCGGCTTTCTGGAGCCCGATTGTTTCATCAAAACGTGCTCGATTCGTCCTACGCCCTCGCCTTCTTCATCTTCCACTTTTATAATGCAAAACTTTCACGAAGCAAGTCACATACATATAGTATTAGGCATTAGGCTATGATGATATCAACTGACGGAATCATGTGCTTGATCAATAGTTCAATGAATTATTAAACATTAAGTTGAGCTGGGTCTGGACAACCTCTCCTATGATCAGCTCATCCTAAAGATGAGTCATAGGTGAATATTCTTGGATATTCTTCTTTCCTTCGGGGTTAGGGAGCCAAAGAAGGTCGACCACTTTTCTCTCCTTTTAATAAGGAGAGATGTTGATATCGCGGATTGGATTCATATACTTTCTCTCACTTCAATAGGCTTGCAATTTCTAACTGTTAGGATTATGCGAACAAATACAACGAAATAGATAGTAAATCTGAGAAAGAAAAATTGAGACATAAGGTTTTATCCTGATTGCCTTTAAATTAGGACTACATCCAGTGGAGAATTCCACTATTGTCATCATCTTCCACATCTCTATTATAACCTTCAATTACAAGAGAAAGATATTACATACACTCGGTAGCTATTTATGAGCCCAAACTCAAATTACCAATAAATATGGGCTCAAATTATAAAAGCCGTCTGGCATCGCGAGAGCACTGCCCCCTACGACCCTCGTCAGGGCGGTCCCCCTGGACCCCCATCCGCTCACCTGAGAGTGAGACCCCCGTGTTTTCCTATCAATGGGGAGTACGAATCACATCCCAAAATTAACGACATTGGATTGTACGAAAGTGTTCTGTCTTTGTGGGAGATCTTAAGATAAGCGCTTCGCTTGATGCAATTAACTTCTTACTTCTTAGGGTTGCACAAGATGGATTTGTAGTAGCAAAAGAAAGAAGTATGTGCGTCCAATCCCACATGGTATATGTTCAACCTATATGATTTTCTTTTTTCACTATGCAATTTGTTGGACAAGGCCATCATACAAGGTAGCACAACATGCTCATCCGATGAAATCAACTCGTTTTATATCGATCGAGTTAAATGAATTTCCTTCAACGGAGCAAAGTAGTAAGTCCATGACAAACGTACTATGGAAGTCAACGATCAAATCTGACAAACTAGCTGGATAAACCTAGTAATTGGGCGGAACAAACGAAGCCCACGCCAGATTGTTCTACGACTTCAAACTTTTGGGTTTTGAAGGAGTACGTAGGAGTACGTATGTGGTAGCATTGCTTAGTAAACGTAATAATCTCCTGGCCTTAGTTTTTCAGCAAATGCTACATTTTCATGCTCCGGATCCAGGAATCTTTGGTGCACTTTAATCAATATCTATGCGTCTTAAACTTGCTTATTATCTTAAACTACATTGAATGTGTACAAAAAATCTAGGGACCGTATTGAACAAATTAAAAGTTAAAGAACTAGATTGCATATGGAGTTAAAGTTCAAAGATCACATTACACATTAGGCCAAAATTTAGGGACCATTTGTGTCATTATCTCTATCTTAAAAATAGATCTATCGATCAACTATACATTTATCAACCCTACCGTAGTTAATCTCTTTGAGAATGATAAAGTTTTAGTATTAATTTTGTTGAGCGTCAGAGGCGCGGCAACAATATTGATTTGATGGTAGAAATTTTTAAAGGTGAAATAATCGCAATTCATGCTTTTCTATTACATATCTCAATTACAAGAGAAATAGACTATGTATAGGCTATAGTTTGATTCAAAATAGGAAACCTCTTTCTAGGAAACCTATTCTAATTAGGAAACCTATTTGACTTAGGAAACTATCCTAAAATATAACTAGAAACAATATCTTATCTTATCTCTTAATATCTCACCATATATATGAAAAATTAAAATATGAAAATACGAATAGACTCAAAAAGGAAACAAGTATTAACAAATTTGGTTTAATTTCTAATACTCCCCCTTAAACCAACTTTTCTTCCATTGATCATTCAAAGCAGGCGCTTGAACTTTCAAAAATCATCAATCTTGAGAGGTTTAGTAAAAATATCTGTTACTTGATCTCCGGTCTTCACATGCAATACTTTAACTTCATTCTCTTTAATCTGTTCTCAGATGAAGTGATATCGAACATCGATATGTTTACTTCGTTCATGAAAAACTGGATTTTTTGCCAAAGCAATAGCAGAAACATTATCAACAAAAATCTCTGTTGTTTTCTTCTGCTCCTTAAAAATATTTTTGAGTAGTCTTCTCAACCATATTACATGACAAACACATGAAGATGCAGCTACATATTCAGCTTCACATGTCGACAGAGTAACACTCGATTGCCTCATTGATGACCACATGAAAGCAGTGTCGCACAAGAAAAATATAAATCCCGTGGTGCTTTTTCGATCATCGATATCTCCACCACAATCACTATCCGAATAAGCTCTAAATTTGAAAGATTCAGAGTAATAACAGTGTAAGCCATGAGAAATAGTATCTTTGATATACTGAAGTATTCTCATTGCAGCTTTAAGATGAGATGATTTCGGCTTCTCCATGTATCGACTCACAATTCCAACACTATACATAATATCTGGTCTCGTGCATGTCAAGTATCTTAAACTTCCAATCAAGCTTCTATAATATGTCGAATCAACATCGGCACCATCATCAAACTTCGAAAGCTTGGTTCTATAATCCACTGGTGTATTGACCGGCATACAGTTTTTTATGTTGAATTTTTCAAGGAAATTTTCTGCATATCCTTTTTGAGAAATAAAAATCCCATCGACACTTTGCTTCACTTCGATACCAAGAAAATAATTTATGAGACCATTATCGGTCATCTCAAATTCTTTCACCATCGATGCCTTAAAAGCATCAATCATCGCTGAATTATTTCTTGTAAAAACAAGATTATCAACATATAAATAGGCGAGTAGAATATCACCTTTTTCTTGCTTTAAATAGAGTGTATGCTCGTATAGACATTGAGAGAATCCATTCGCCTTGAAATATGCATTAATTCTGGAATTCCATGCTCTCAGTGCTTGTTTAAGCCCATATAGAGCTTTTTTCAACCTTAGTACTTTGTCTTCATGACCTTTCACAAAAACCCCTCAGTTTGTTCAACATAAATTTCTTCTTCAAGGATGCCATTCAAGAATGTTGATTTGACATCCATTTGATAAATCCGCCAATTATTTTGAGCAGCAATGGAAATAATCAATCTAATCGTTTCTATGCGGATGACAGGGGCAAAAACTTCATCGTAGTTGATTCCAGCTTTTTGCTTGTAACACTTCGCGACTAATCTAGTTTTGTACCTTGTCACTTCACATTTCTCATTCTTCTTGGCCTTGTACATCTATTTAACACCAATTGATTTCTAGTCTTTCGGAAGATTAGCAAGCTCCCATGTTTGATTTTTCTTGATAGCTTCAATTTCTTCGTTCATGGCTTTCCTCCACTTTTCTTCTTTGGCCGCATCATCATAAGTAAGTGGTTCATAATCTGCAAGAAGACATATAAGATGAAGCTCTTCGGTAGTTTCGTAAATTTCATACAATCGTCTTGATCTTGGCACTAGCAGTTCATCGACACTATTTGAAGAGGATGGTGTTGATGAACTTGAATAAGATGTTGGAGAAGAAAGTGAAAGTTGATCTTTCAACTCTGTTTGATTGGAATCACCACGAACATTCACTTCTTCTTTTGGATTTTCTTCCCACATTCCATCTTCATCGAACTTGACATCTCTACTTACATACACTTTCAAAGTGTTAGGGTTAAATAATCGATAGGCTTTGGATGATGAGTCATACTCGATAAAGATGAGCTTTTTGTTCTTGTCTTCAAGTTTCGATCTTTTTTAATCCGGGACATGAGCATAGGCAATGCTGCCGAAAATTCTCAAATGCGAAACACTTGGTGTTCTCCTGATCCATGCCTCTTGTGGAGTTACGCCTTCAAGTCCATATGTTAGACATTTATTTTGAAGATAGATGGCACACGAAACAGCTTCTGCCTAAAGTTCTTTGGACAAATTTTTGCTTTTCAACATGCTTCGAACCATATCAAGAATGGTTCTATTTTTCCGTTTAGCCATACTGTTTTGTTGAGGAGAATACGTGGCTGTCAAGAAACGCCGAATACCATGATTTTCACAGAATTTGTTGAATATGATTGAGGTGAATTCTCCACCACAATCAGTCTTCAAAGCCTTGATAAAATAGCCGCTTTCCTTTTCAGCCAGTTTCTTGAATTGTTTGAAAATATCAAACACTTCTGTCTTTTCTTTCAAAAAATACACCCAAGTTTTTCGAGTAAAATCATCAATAAAAGTAGCAAAATATCGATGATTACCATATGAGTGAGGATTGATCGGGCCACACAAATTAGAATGAATCAACTCAAGCGACTTCTTCGCTCGATAAGTCGCCTCCTTTGGAAAGCTAGTTCTGAAATGCTTGCCGATAACACATCCTTCACATAATTGATCAGGATGATCAATATGTGGTAAGTCATAAACCATCTTCTTGCGAGAAAGCAAATTGAGTCTGCCAAAATTGATATGGCCAAATCTCAAATGCTATAACCATGAAGGATCATCTATGCATGCCTTTAGACATCGAGACATTTCACTATTTATATTAAGAATAAACATTCTGTTCTTTGACATCTTTAATTTGCAATCAGTTTATTATTTCGATCTCTCAACATAAGATTAAGATTTCTTATATGAACAGTATAACATTTCTTCAGAAGTTGTCCCAAACTCAAGATATTGCTTGACATTTTTGGAACATAATAAACATTAGTAATAAACTGACGTGCACCATTCTTTAAGTGAATCAAAATTATACCTTTCCCTTCAATAAGAATTTTTGAGTTATCACCAAATGAGACATTCCCTTTAATTATCTCATCTAACTCGGCAAACATCTCCTTTCTCCCACACATGTGATTACTTGCGCCGGTATCCAAATATCACGTATTGCTTTGACCTTCTTCATTTTCTTTAAATGCCAATAAGAGAACTTGATTAGCATCATTCACCAAGTTCGCCTTTTCGTCTGCTCTGCTACTTTCTTTGTTCCAGCAGTTAGAAGCATAATGGCCAAGTTTATTGCAATGATAACATCGGATTTTAGATTTATCATACCATTGGCTTGTCGAGTTCTTTTCTTTTCCACGAACACTTCTTTGGTACTAGTATCCTCCATCACTTCGAGCAGGATCTTATCTGCTTCGTCCGCGACCTCTTCCTCGAAAGTGACCTCAGCCACGACCTCGATTATGATCTTGATTTGTCCCGCGATTTTGTACGGGATCTCTTCTTTGCTTCTTCTCATCTCGAATGGTCAATTGCGTTTGGAGAACTTCCTCCACCGGTTCAATCTTTTTCTTTCTCAATCTTTCTTCATGGGCTTGTAATGAACCAATAAGTTCATCGACCATCATGGCATCCAAGTCTTTAGATTCTTCAATTGCAACCACAATATGATCATACTTCTTGTCTAAGGACCGAAGTATTTTCTCAACAACATGAAAATCGGGAACGTCTTCTCCATTTCTTTTCATCTAATTAACAATTGCCAAAATTCTCGTGAAATAATTAGTAATCGATTGAGATTCTTTCTTATGAATTACCTCGAATTTGCCTCTTAAGATTTGAAGGCGAATCTTCTGAACTTTTTGAACTCCTTGATGTGTGTTTTGAAGAATCTCCCATGCCTCTTTAGCGGCAGTGGCATTCGAAACTTTTTCGAACATGGAATCATCTAATGCTTGATAGATGATCCACAGGGCATATTGACCTTTCGTTCGAACCTTCTCCAAGGCATTCCTCTGGTTCTAATTCAACGTGGCTTCATCCTCTAGCTCATCATAGCCAGTGTTAACAAGTTCCCACACACCGTAGGTGTCAAGTAGAGCTTTCATTCTAACAGCCCAATTACCATAATTTTCTTTGGTAAGACGAGGGTATTGAAGAGGAAGTTGATTGTTCGTTGAGGTCATGATCACAAACCGTAAGCTCTGATACCAATTTGTTGAGCGTCAGAGGCGCGGCAACAATATTGATTTGATGGAAGAAATTTTTGAAGGTGAAACATCGTAATTCGTGCATTTCTATTGCATGTCTCAATTACAAGAGAAATAGACTATATATAGGCCATAGTTTGATTCAAAATAGGAAACCTCTTTTTAGGAAACTTATTCTAATTAGGAAACCTACTTGACTTAGGAAACTTTCCTAAAATATAACTAGAAATAATATATCACAATATCTTATCTTATCTCTTAATATCTCACCATATATATGAAAAATCAAAATATGAAAATACGAATAGACTCAAAAAGGAAACAAGTACCAACAAATTTGGTTTAATTTCTAACAAATTTTGCTATACTAATCTACTCTCATCTTGATAATAGATAGGAGTTTCCGTGATAGGAGAAGCCGCTTAAATTACAGCGCTTAAAAGTTAAGGCAAACACTTGACTTTAGCTACTGCATGTGTGAAGTTTGGTTTACACCAGCTATCCCTAATGCAAGTGATAATATGTATTATATGAAAGTCATTAAAAATTCAACTGTTTTAAGTTCAAACACTTAGGAGTCTCGTGTAAATTTAATTATCACGACGTATCGAATCATGATAGGGAATACGGGGGGGAATATTACAGGATGTCAATGAGAACAGCGTTGAATTGCGGAGCATCTGGATCTATCAAAGTTGACGGCTTTCTTTTTCACGGTTGGGGTTGACTTCTGAATAAAAATGGCTTGTCGAAGAATGTCAACGCCTTCGCCACCTGTCCAGCAAGTTTCAGAGGCTGCATGTTGTCGTTTTTTTATGTCCTCCCCCATTTTTCTTTCAGCTGAACGGACGCTCAGCGCGCGAAACTTTATCCGTTCTTGTATTTTTGTAATGCTGATGTGGACGTACGTAGTACGGAATACAGAGCATTAGTGAAAAAGCAAAAGCAACGGGAATCAAAGAGAGGCGTGGGATTGAGCTCTTTCTTTCTTTATTGCATCCTAACGTTTTGTCAAAGGAATGGAAAACAAAGGAAAAGGAAAAGTAGAAAAGGGTATTGGAGGACACATACGTAGAGAGAGAGAGAGAGAGAGAGAGAGAGAGAGAGAGACCCGGTCTTAATGCCGGCTTCGAGATTTCGGAGACGAGACGTCATTTCTGGTTATGGAGCCCAACCAACCCGACACTCACGTCTTCCTGCTTCGCGACACGTCGTACGCTAACGTTAATCGTGTTTACACAGCGAAAGAGCATGGTCGATGGGGGGTTTCTTACTTGTTTATCCTTTTTGGGTGGGGCTCTTGTTTCTTTTCCGGGGTAAATCAGCTGATGCAGAAGCCAGGAACTCCATTGTAAAAACAACAGAAACATCCATGCGACGTATCTGTTTGAACGTTGTTTCATATCTGGCACGTCTCTTTCGTTCCACATGTGTGTTTTTTGACTCGGTATGTACACGATGTTTTTGAATGGTTTCACCTAGCAAAGTTTTCTTTCCCTTTATCCTTTTTTTATCACCGTAACTACCCCAAAACTAGGGGTTAGAGGTCAAATGACAGCTTGGAAATTATCTTTCTTCCGTCAATCAACGTCGAAACCTTTTTTTGGGGGACGCATCTGAGGCTTATTTTTCTCAAACACCCACCAAATCAAGAGATTTTGTTCGATTTGTTGACAAAACATTTTCTCCTTGGCTTTTAAACGGTTGAAGCTCACACGTTTTTCAAAGTCCAAAAAGTGTCTCCATTAACCTTCTCGTTTTGAAATCTTGTGCGTCGCGCGGAATTTTTTACTCGCATGCATAGCTTTTTCTTATGTTCATTGCTCTCTCGTAAAGAATCCTAGTACAATTTTGCTGTTTCATCTATAGCTATGTGTAGACAAAATACCAGGTGATATTACTCATGTACTAGATATACGGATTAAAAAGAATCTCCGTCTTCTAGCCTTGATCTTGGCGAAGGATCACTCCAAGAGGATTAGTTCTATTCAGACACTAAGTGCTAGAATGTCACTGTTAAGTTCAAACGTTATACCCTTGGATAGTTTAGGTCTAATCTCTGGGTCTTTTGATGTTTCGTGCAATTCGAGTTCTTTGATAGGAAGTTATGCCTAAACTACGTACGAAAATTCTATGTCTTTGTTGAGCCCGCATATATGTTTATTTCCCAATTTCTAGAATCTTGTTGAGTTAATAGTTAATGTTAGTATTCATCTAGGTAATGCTAGCCTTTGACCAGACTAAGTAAATTTTAGATTTGACCTTTTGGATTTGTAAAGAGAACAAAATGTGATCAATTTGTATGTTCAGGTGATGGGTTTTCCAAGTTGTATTCGTATGAACTTGTAAATCTTTTGTTAGCTCTCGACATAGCAGAGTTCCAATGTCTTTCACCTGAGAAAATTAACAAAAGGGAGCCTAAGTCTAAATCCATCAACATATCCACTAACTATCCAACTTGCCTACTTTTACTAAAAAACTTGAACCAATGATATGGGCCAACTAGGAGTATATGAATTATTCCATATGACACGGTATCTTAATGTGGAATTTCTTTTACCTATACTCTCACATGTGAATCTTAACAAATCTCCCCTCACATGCGAGCTACCTACATTAGGCCCTCACTCCCTTAATCAAAGGCATCTTTCCTCACCAATATTATCTTAAATCGAGAATCTCCACCTTGACCTTGCCAAGCTTGGCAGACATTGGTGAGGACAACACCTACTATTCAGCTTCCAACCCAATAGCCTTGGCCGAGACAAGCTTGCCGGGAAGCTTGGGGACATCATTTGCCACCTTGATTAGGGAGTCACATTCGAGATTTTCCTTTCGTGAGATATTCTCCAAACACAGATACACATTGGGAGTGGAGCACAAATCAACTATATTGGCTCTAATACCACTCATTAGCCGATTGACGCAACGAAAATCTAATATCTTTCACTTGGGAAGATTACCAAGACGGAGCCAAAATTTGAGCACGTCAACATGTCTAGTTGAACTATTTTTACTCAAAAACTTAGATCAATGAGTTATAGGTTAACTAAGATATATTAACTACTCCACGTTGCTTTACATCTCTAATGTGAAACTTTTTTCACCTAACACTCTCAAATTTACCGTAACATCTTCAATCCTCACTAATTTTCTTGATCAAATTAGATTGGGCTAAAAGTTACGTAAATTCTCCTTTGAATATCTTTCCATTATTTCAAGAATTATTTACATGATTTTTCATTAGCATTGGCTATATTCTTGATAGGGAAAAAGCCATAAAACACCCCAAACTATGCTTAATCTGACACATTTATCTCGAACTTCTTTTTTGTGACATCAAAAAATCAAACTATGCCCACTGTGACACATTTATCCTAAAATTTTTCTTGTAACATAAAAAATCCCAAACCTTTACCTTCATGACACATTTACCCTCCATTAAGGTTCCGCTAGTCGAAACAATATCATTTTTATTTCATTTAAGTCACGTGAGCGTCATGTGAAAATGTTTGTTTTGTAGCATCAATGTAAGCAGATTTTTAATGATTCTCATTGATAGAACTTTAATGGAGGATAAATCTGTTACATAGGTGCAAGTTTGAGATTTTTGAGGTCACAGAAAATGTTTAGGGTAAATGTGTTACAGTGAATATAGTTTGGATTTTTGGTGGATTTTTCCCTTCTTGATAAAATGCATAATATTTAGCGATTGAGTGATAGAAATATGGACAATTCATATAAATAGTCTCTTTTTCTTTTGCCTTCTCCGAATCTTGCGGCACATGCAATCTGATCTTTTTCTAAAGGTTAACTAACTTAAGCTTTTGCAATATATAAATGTTGACACAAAAATTTCGCATATATATATTTTTCACAATTTCTTGAAAGCTATATAATATTTTAAACTTTGGGGATAAACAAAAAAGCTGTTTTTGTTTCTTTTTATAAGTTAGAACAAATATGTAGATTTTTATAGTTTAAAGAGGTAATCTACTGATCCATGTACAGTTTATCTCTACTACCTCCGATATCTTAGTTTAACTATGCAAGAGATGGATGGAAGAAGGTACACTTGATATAAGTATGAAATGAATTTATCAAATCCCTACACTACCATCATACTGAAAATCCCATTAAAACCTTAAAAGATCAAGAATATCATAGATCAGTTTTGTATACGTTAGTGATAATCCATTCCATTGATTTTGCTATTGCCATGCGGCATTGAAAAGAAAATTCTCATATCTCCACAAGACTTACAATATTGAAGACAACCACACATGCCCCTTTACATAAACAACACAAAAGAAAAATATGAAGATTCTCGTACAAAATTAATATATCGTGTAAGATAACACGTATTGTATTCGATCACTTAAATGCGTAGGTCGCATTCAAACCTCGGATGAAATCATCCGACATGTAAATTTTTCAAATTAATATGTGACATGTTAGCATTATTCAAGATAAAGAGGCTTTCCCTCTCCTCCTCGTCTCTCTTTCTCTCTCTCAAAACTGCACATTCAAGAATACGAGACTGACCCAGAAAAATCCCCCGGAAAGATGCGGAAAAACGAAAACGAAGAAGCGGTGAGAACTTCAAAAGAAGAATTTTCCATCAAACGGGTGAACTATCATCATCTTCCTTGAGTTCACCATTATTGTGCTGCATCCTCTTCTTCTTATTCCCTTCTTCCTCAACTTCATCACCCCCGTCATCCACAGCAACACAAGCCTTGGCCTTGGTGAGGTCCTGAGCTCTCAGGGCCTGGTGTTCCCAGTCCGTACGCCCTAGCACCACCAACATACTCACCAAGCACGATGCTTGTGCCGCCAAAAGCCCCAGCCACAAACCTGCGAAGTCAACCCGGCAATAGAATGCAAGCCCAACTGCTACCGGCATCCCGACCAGGTAGAAACACCCCAAGTTTATGTTAGCGCCGATCTTGGGCCTTGCGCTCCCTCGCAGCACGCCGCAGCCAGTCGTCTGTGGGCAATTCCCAAGCTCGCACAGCCCAATGATTGGCAGCACCGCTGATGTCAATGCCACAATGTCCCGATCCACTGTGAATATCCCGGCCCAATGGTTCCTCACCGTCACGGCGAAGAGCAGTGCCGAGAAACCTAGGATGAAGCTGAGCCCGAGCCCAACGGCTGCTGCAAGCCGTGCCCTTTTAGGGCGGTTTGCACCGAGCTCATTACCGACCCTTGTTGACACGCTGAAGCTGAGTGACGATGGGAATATATAGATGAATGCTGTTGTCTGTATCAGTATCCCCATTGATGCAACGGTCGCCCTAGGGTTAAGCAATAAGCCGCAAAGCAGGACCATGATCTCGTACCACCACCACTCGAGGCACACTGAGACGCAACTTGGGATGGCGAGACCGAGGAGGGTCCTCCATTCTCTGAAGCACTCTAATGAGAAGCCACCCCAGGTGTCCTTGTGGACGCCAGACCAGATGATGTAAATCGCCAGAGACGCCACGACGTTGAAGTTGGTCCAGACAGCACTGAGCGCGACGCCCTTGATGCCGAGGCCAAGGTGCAAGACGAGGAAGTAGTTGATGGGTATGTGGAGGAGCATGGAGAGAGAGGCACAGAAGGTGAGGGGGAGGGTGATGGATTGGCTTCTGAGGTAGATCCTCAGTGGGTGAAGCAGAGATTGAGCCAAAAGGTCAGGGACTGAGTAGAGAAGATAGGACTGAGCTTGGGCCGAGATGGACTCGTCCTGGCCGCACATGAGCAGGATGGATTTCATGTTGAGCCAGAGGAGAGAAATTGGGATTGAGGTCAGGAGGAGCAAGAGGACGGTCCTTTGAAGGGTGATGCCTAAGACGGAAAGCCGCTTAGCACCAAAGGCCTGGCCACAGATGGGCTCCATGCCCATTGCGAGGCCGGAGAGGACGGAGTAGCCAGTGATGTTCGCGAAGCCGACGGCGAGAGCCCCGCCGGCGAGGGCGAGGTCGCCGAGGTGGCTGAGGAAGAGCATCGAGATCATGGAGCGCGAGTAGAGGAGGAGTCCGGTGAGGATCATGGGGAGGGCTATGCGGGAGATAGACTTGGCCTCCTTGACGGCCTGAGAGAGTGGGAGATGGGTACTGTTAGATGGTCGTCCAGTTGGCGAGGCTTTGACGACTAACGGGGTGTTCACATCAGACTCAATGTCTGGGTTCTCCATCGAGGGAAGGTAAGATGAGTTGCTGTCCTTCTCACGTTTGCAGAACAGAGGAGAAGAAGATGCTTGTTGACACATTATGTTGACTGCCTGGCTCGCCACAAACTCTCGAAAAAGCTTCAGAGAGAGAGAGAGAGAGAGAGAGAGAGAGAGAGAGAGAGAGAGAGAGGTGGAGGGGGGATTGAGATGAGTGGTCTTGGACGGGTATATATAGGGGAGGAGGATTGAAATGGACCATGTTTTTTTAACATGTTCTCATGACCTTAGCGTATGTCCCTTGTGTCCGGCCCAAGATGAATTCAAATAACTGTTTTCCTCCCTCTAACTAAGATTTTGAACCCATGCGCCTCTTTTTATCTTCTTCTCGCCGAGAGAGAAAAAAACAAGAGAAATAAAGTCCTATAATCATCCGTGGCATGGTCATCGCTCAGAAGCTGTCCTATAGTCAAATCACGTAACAATGCCGGGTCGCCGACCGCATATCAAATCTTAAATGCTCATGAGCGAATAATGAATTACATATCTAAAAGGAAGAAGAAATAAATGGTTCGAAAATCATTGAGTTCTGAGTAGGATATGCTCTGATCAGAAGGTTAGGTTTACATAGACATGGTTTCTAGAAACAATTGGAAAGAGAGTATCACATATTGATACAAGGATGTAGCTGTGGGCTCGAGTATGGTTTTGAGCTTAGAATAAAGGCCATCGAAGGGGCGGAAGGAGGGGGCATGAATATGTGGAAGGGGTTGTATTGGGGTTCCTGGGGATAGAGACAAGATTTTGGTTTCTTTCTTTTTTTCCCTCAAAGCTCTTTCCATCTCTCGGATGGAGACAAGAAATTGCGCAATCGGGGCCCCTCACACACGGACACATACAATCACAAAGAAATGAATGGGTTTAAGGCATAAGTACGAACTAATAGATTTTCGCCACCTCCCTTCTTGTCTTGTCGGCCTCTTCATGGCGGACGGCTGAAATGGTCGAATGCCAAATATGCCAACGCTCTCCTCCACCCTCTCCTCACTGTTCTTGGCATACTGTGCACGTACAGTGCACAAAGGAGTTAAAATCCTCCTGCAACATTTGAAATCGGGGTAGAAAGATTGAGATTTGTAGTACTTTCGAGAAGCGTGCCTAGCAAGGATGTATCGCATTTGACCGGACTGGAGAGGCGATTCCAGAGTAATTAGCTAACTTTATTAGCTATAGACTTTATCCAAATCGAGACATCTTATATTATAATAGAATAGCTTTCACATTGTAGAATTCTATCATTTAATTTATTTCTGTGTGAGCGATAAATAAATAGATATTATCAAATAATAAGAACATCAAGGTTGGATTTGTGACGCAACACACACATGATCCTCAATTTCCTTATCTAGCTATTTGATTATCAAACCGTTGAGTTTTGCGTGAGAATGGTTAGCGAATTTTGGCTCCTGTTCCTCTGTCGGCGCATGCAAGACAACCTAGCCTTTTTCGTCAAATTTTCTTTCCATCTTTTCTGCTCCATGAAGTACAAAGTTTCATAACTGGACCACCGTAACTATCGATGCAAGAGAAAAGCATCAATCATCCCACAGAATCTGGGGCAGTCTGTGTGGTTGATTGTTCTTGTCAGCCGTGGGGGCAGAATATAGGCAGGGTTAATTAAAAAAAAAGCATCAATTTTAAGCTGAGGGATAATTCTGACCCAAATTTTTTTTGTCTCGTAAAAAAGCATCAACTTTAGGTCGAGAGATAATTTTGATCCGAACTTTTTTTTGTTCTGTAAAAAAGCACCAACTTTAGGTCAAGTGAAAATTTTGGCCCCGACTTTTTTTTATCTCATAAAAAAGTATCAACTTTCACTTAAATTCCAAATCAGACCTCCATTAACTTAGAACCATTTATTATCTAACTTGACTATTCCACCTTAGCAATAAATTCACATGGCTTGCTGATTGGATTTAAAGCAATATTCATTGTCTTATTCTCTGAGCCACAATTTGAAGAATAACGGTGAAACTGTTCGCCTCCTTCACTTCACTGGCAAGTCAAAAATATTTCCAGATTGAATCTTTCTGGCCAAACGTAATCTGAAACTGACTACTGCCTGTCGACAGACGCCCTTGACGAGATTCGCTAAGCTCACCACCATAACCTTTTTTCTCAAATAATAGTGACTTTAGACAGAAAGTCAACGGGGACCAGATTTGGGATCAGGGTGAAAGTTAGTTATTTTTTATGAAACAAAAAAAATTGAGATTAGAATTGTCACTCAACCTAAAGTTAGTGCTTTTTTACGGGATAAAAAAAAGTTCAGGCCAGAATTGTCCCTCAACTTAAAGTTGATACTTTTTTACGAGACAAAAAAAAGTTCGGGTCAGAATTGTCCTTCGACCTAAAGTTAGTGCTTTTTCACTGAATAAAAAAAAATTTGGGTCAGAATTGTTCATCGATCTAAAATTGATGCTTTTTTTTGGAATTAACCCAATATAGGCATCTCAAACTTTAACTCAATAAACCAAAAAAAGGGGGCCAAAAAGCCCAACAAAGAGAAGTCAAGTCAGCATTTTGTTGGTGACTATCCCACAAGAAAAAGCTGAAGTGACAGTCGAAACACCTGACCAGTGGACGGCTTCAGCGTTTCCACGCCAATCAAGATTCGCGAGTGGATTGGTCTTTTTCTTAGCTCTACAGTGGCACCTTCAAAGTATGACCAGGAGCCCACAGTTTAGGGCACGCTCTTTTGACCTTAACGCATGTAGACAATGCCCCCTTTCTTTGGTCGCTGTATAAAACGTGCTCTTCGAACGTCCATGCAATAATGATTCTTTCCCCTATTCGATGTTCAAAGAGAGATACTTTACGTGCATGCTTTTGAAACGCTCTGCTCCATCAAAGTATGTGGAGATAAAGCCGAAAGACCCTTTGTCCCAGCTTGATCAGGATTATTATTCAGAGAAAACTCTCCCTTTGAATCGATTTTGTCATTCTCTATAATCGACCTTTCGGCAGTCGAGATGGGAAGAAAACAAAGAACCCACCTTTCGGTGTACTCTTTCAACGCGTGTGTGGCGTGTGGAAAGCAGCCAAAATGACACCCCATCTGGTGATGACCAAGCTGAGCCAATCTTATTCCAAGAGAAGAAAAGGCGGAAAAAAGCCCAAGAAGATGGGGATTCCCTTAGGATGGTAAAAACCAAGCTAATAAACCCTGATGTCTGTCCAAATGCTGAACTGTACACCGTCTTATTCTCGAAAGGAATACAAACAAGAAATGAACAAATATAATTTCCCTGTTGAGTCTTCAATAATTGGTCCTAAAAAAGAAACGAACAACTTTGTTGAAGGAAGCATCGCCGCTTCTCGTGGCGACTTTTGCTGCCCTCAAAACGGTTGGATGTGGCTAATTGGGAAACTGATATCTAGTAGGCCTTTCTCTTCTTCTCCTTTCTTCAAATTTGTTGCCTTCTGGGGACAGGCTTAGTGAAAAATGAGGAAAATGGCAAGGTTCGAACGTTGGCACCATAAAGACCAATGCGTGGGTGTCCAAGAGGGGAACTTAGGAACTTATAGAAAAATGCTGTCCCAATGCGATGAGAACTCTTGTTTCGTCCGCTTGTGGATTAGCTTCCAAATTCTAATATCGTCTTCAAGTGTTAACAATGAGAAAACAGACACATAAGCATAAGCTTGATGACAGAACAGAGACCCATTATTCTACTTAACTTCGAAACCGTCATGATTGAAAGGATCCATATTCGATGCATAGTTGAACACTCTTCTTGTGCTCGAGATTTTGATTGAGAATCCTGATATGCGTATATCAAGGCATACGTCAAAAGAATGTGTGATGCTATCTAAAATGGTTTCTTAAAGTCTCAGTCCAATTACAATCATTCGAATCAGATGTTTAAGGTTTCGAGTAGTAGCAAGAAGCATCCGTACATTCCCTTTTATTTTGATCTTCTCTAATTACAACCAAGTTTCGTCAATCTCCTTTCTTTGGGGATTGAAAAAATTGTCCTCTTCGCCTAACCCAATGTCCATTTTGTCTCCAGTGTTGGGTGTAAGTGGAAAACTATAACAATGGTTCGGAGGAGCCAAATTTTTGCTTACGCACACAAGTGATGGTGCAACAGTGCATACAAGTTGGGATTGTCTTCTAGTTTGCGATGATAGCTAGTTGCAGTGATGGACGCATGAGCCTATATTGGATGATGCGATATAATTGAAAGAATTAGAGGGCAAGTCATATATATGTTATAGTTATATGAAATTTCATATGTAGTATACATCTTTTAAAAATTGCACCAAACTTCAAGTAGTTAAGGGGGCTGCGACTCCACTTGTCCCCTCGATCTGTATTGGTTAGTGGCATGCTCAAGTGTTGCCCGCAAAGAAAAGAGACTCCCCTTTGTTTTATCCCCTAGTGTATGTGCATCTTGTATTGACAGAAATACATCTCTAGAAGAATCACCAATACACCATTTTTCATTTGCTTACAGGAAGCGGGTCGCTGGAGTTTGCACCTCAGCTTACACGACGAATATCTTTTTATATAAACTTTTTCTAAACCCACGTTTTTAGATCTCTTGCGTTAATCTACGATTAGAAGTTCAGTTCTGAATACCTGAAGATTGGAGGGGTTATCAAGGTTCAGCCTAAAACATCTGGCTTATGCATAGGTCAAAGAATGAAGTTGGGTGTAATCTAAAAGGATTCTTGAAGTCTCAGTCCAAGGACTATCAATATAGCTAGGCATCTCCTCCCAAACATTCGCATTCCGATTTTGTCTCTGGCCAAAACTCATTTCCGATTCCTCGCCAAGAGTTGTCTTCTTCGCCATTTGTTTCCTCAGCGCCAATCCATTTTGGTTCTAGCGACATAGGAAACTCGGTTCTTCCGCCGCTGGTGCCAAACATCATAGGTATATGACGGAAACTGCAACTATTTCCCAAATGGTGCTGCATCCATATAACAACTACCATAGGATGAAAAGAAATTGATAATGCCGCTAGATTGCAAACCAGCTCCTTACGGGCAAATCCTTTTGAGTCTTGAACGCGTACTTTCCAACTTTCGCTAAATGAACTTCCCCATGAGAGACAGACAAGGCAACTTTCAAAGTCGAACTACATGAATGAAAGTGTTTGTGCAGTCAAGGTGTGAAGCAGCCAAATGACTAGCCTTCCTTTAATCTGATGCTCTCAGCGCAGATCAAAGAACGCGAAACCTCACAAGCTAATTTCTGTTATCATCGCAGCTCCAGCTCTACCAAGCAGCAACCAGTGATTGTTTGCACTCCTCCAATGGGCAAGCAAAAGAACGCCCACGAACACACCAAGTTGAATCCTGTTATCAGCATTAACAAAAGAAAAACAAGGTGCTAAAGCGCCCAGGATAGTTTGGTCTGCATAGATCACACAATAATGACGGGATCCCGGAAAAATCACACAATACTGACGGGATCCAGATCCCGCTCCTCCTCAAGCATCATAATTATTGGCAGATGAAAATCCTGTACCGATCCTCACAAGTAACTGCTAAGTGCATTGCGCCTTATGACTGCGCAGAATGTGTCCGTGGATGCATGTGCATGGTTTATATCCACTCATTATGATAATGTGTGCCCCATGGCCATCGATATAAGAGGGATTCGATTCATCAGAATTTGAAAGGACTATTAAATCTCCATGAAATGAAAGGAACTTACAACAATCAAGGTCTATCCACAACAACTACTATGCAGGTCTTAAATTGGATCCCACTAACACTTCAATCCGAAGCAGTCAGCAAAGAAAGAACAAAATTAAAAACATGAATGCTAATGAAAGACATTGATGTAACTAGGTAAAAGTTCCTTCTTCACTCGCCTGCACAAAGTTCAATCCTCTGCTGCAGGTGAATCGCTGAACATGAAAAAAAGGGAAAAATCAGACACGCTTCAACTTTGTTGAAACTTCAGCAAGAACAAAAGTTGAAAATCATACAGACCTGTGGCGCCCCCCTGATGCAGGACTTTCTACACCAACATCACGGGCAGCATCCCCATTACGATCCGTAAGGGGCTCGCGACCATTTTCAGGACTTTCCTCTCCCCTGTCAGGGCTCCTGTTGCGATCGGGACCACTGTTAGGTCCCACTGCTAGTTTTTCATATGGGCTGTGGCTACGGTCACGACCATTACCTCGGCTGACCATCTGCCTCTTATATGGACTTCGGCTGCGGCTGTGGCTGCGGCTGCGGCTACCCTCAGAAAGAGATCTCTCCCTTCGACGAGGACTGCGGCTCGAACCTTGACCGTAGTTTGGGCTTGCTCTCCGTGCCTGACGGTCAATGGGGCTAGATTCACGACCATAATTAGGACTTCCCCTCTCTCTTCGCGAAGGACTAGCACCTTGACCATAATCAGGGCTACCTCTGTCTCTTTTATAAGGACTAGGAGACCGCTTCCTATCATAACCTCTTTCAGGTGACCTGCCACGACCTCTGTCTGGGCTGTACCCATCCTTCTTATCATCATCATCTCGAGCAGCATATTCCACTGATATCACTCGATCCATCAGCTTGCTGCACACGATGAGAAGTAAACCAGTTAAGAAAGTGACAAAAAAGCCAAAAATCTGAAACCACTCAAACATTGAACATGATTTTTCTCCTGGAAATGAATCCTACAGTTAGTTCAACTCTACTAAGGAGAAGGGAAAACAAGAACGCACCTCATATTTGTAGCATCCAATGCTTTTGTAGCATCCTCTTGATACTCATACTGGACGAATGCAAAATTCCTTCTAATCCTAACACTGACGATCTTCCCATATGGCTCAAAGTGCCTCTCCAGATCCCTAGTTCTGGTCTGATAAGTATCAAAGTTAATAACGAACAAGGTCTTTGAGGGTCTCATGGTAGTTGAGGATCGCCTTGAACCACTAGGCTTTCTGACGCCACGTTCGTGCTGCATGACGAATCAAACAGTCAGAACAAATGCATGACAAAACCATGCACAAAACTAACAAGACATGCCAAAATAGCCTAGAGGGAAAAAGGACTAGTGATGCTCGCAACAATCAGCAATTCCAAAAATACCTTGGTCCATTCCACACGAAGCCTGCGTCCCTTTCGACCAAATTCTATCCGGTCCAGTCCACGGATTGCATCCTCAGCATCTCTCTCATCGTCCATGTAGACAAAAGCGAATCCTATCAAACAAGATTAAGGAAATAAGGATTTTTTAATATAAGAGAAGAGGTACACATAGTTAGATATCCCCTGTGATATCATCCTTGATATTGTGTGTCCGTTACTTCCACCAACAACACAGGACCGCCCCTCAAACCTATCCTGCCAACCTCTTTAATCTATAAACTAACTGACTAATAAGTAAGTAACAGACCTTGTGAGATGGACTAAGTGATGTCAAGGAACAACAACGCAAATGTGGATGTCTCAAATGGGTCAATGTAAATGCGTGCCTTCACCATCTATTCAGCTTCTTCTGCGAGTGGAGTCGGTAATGTTTCGACCTTGAAACATGTCTGAAACTCAAGGCCGGAGGAAGGTGATGACATGGTAAAAGCAATGGTATCTGAATAAAGTGTGGGATGGTAGTGCCATTTGCGGATCAGAGTATCTCTTCTTAATAACAAGAAGAGGAAGCTCATTCCAGGCATGAAACAGGATTCTGAAGAGCCATCCATTAGCCGAGAGGTATATGATTATGCCAAGTTAATCCTGCGTCAAAGAAAATATTGAGTATGGGGGTTTACACCGCATAAAATATTCTTTTTTCTTTGAACCCCCATCTAAAACTCAATCACGGAAGATTTCAGAAGGAGATGCACAAGTTGAGTAATCCAGTTAAACAGCTGCAAGCCGGCACAGAAGAGAACTGAATCCTCTTGAGATGGCACTCTTGACCCCAACGAATCACCTCCATGGTAGAGAACACAGGCGCCGTTGTGCGTACTTGGTTTGTATAGCGAAATGTATTTCTGTACACAGCATTCGACCTGAACTATGCAGATGGGCCAAAGTGCTTCTTAGAGTAGAAGATAGCCCAGCAGCTTTGAGTTAAGTTTGTCTTAACCGGTAATATCACCTCTTTAAGAAGTTAAACCCTTTCATGATGAACCCTCCAAGATGACAACGTTATGAAAAAATTGTGAACAGAATTTACCCAGCTGCAAATTCAGGCTTAAATGATTCTACTTCTGCCTCCATGATTATCTCTCACCCCAGAGAAAGAAATGGATAAAGTTCCACGGAAAGAATTTTTACCAATGTGATAAAGTAAATAAATCAACGGCATACAAGAGAAACTACCAAGCCAATTGAAATATGTATTGATAGATGGTGACCTGATTGGAATTGCCACGCATTCATCACAGAAAACATTCAGGCTTGCCAGATTCATCAATTTGATTGAGTGACCAGAAAAGGTGAACAGCCACAGAAACAATAAAAGGAAGCAAAAAGAATTGAAGTAGTAATCATACATGCAGCGGAGACAAGGCACTTACCGGACTTCATATCCACCTTATCGACTTTTCCATATCTGCGGAAAAGTCTTTCCAATTCAGATGGTCTGGCATCATACTCAAAATTCCCACAGAAGATAGGCCTCATTTTTCGCAGAAGCAACTTTTCGCACAGCTCTGCAATTCCTCTATGAAAGAGGAAGAGAAAAAAAACTGGTAAGCTCATAAAAAAGAATAAAAGGACACTTTTGTAATACCTGCCCAGAAGCAATTTTCTAATGCGCGGTCAGCTCTGACATTTAAAAAGTCTTATGCCTAGGAGAGTAATGCGGGAAAAACGATGTCCTTCCTCGATCTATTCACGAAACTGGCAAAACTTCTTGAACAGGACAGGTACACCAAGTTTCAAATGAACTTCTGAAGACTGACGACGGAAAGGAAAGCAGTGAGAAAAAGGGCAATTTTTTTAAATGAGAAAACCCGCGTATAAACAAAGTAAGCGAAATCATGAAAAGATAACTGAGCTCATGAAAAGAAACACACTTGGATGACCCAATTGAAAAAAAATTAGAAGGAACTGGATGCAAATCGCAAGATGCCTGTTCCCAAAAACCTAACGTGGAATCAACTTCCCATAAATCCTACGAGACAGACCCTTATCACCACATCCACCATCTAACACACAGGTCAACCCAGGCACGCATCTTACATCAACCCAGCATCGATTCCATCCAGCACACCCACCACGACCAATCAGGGACTACCACGAGCTCGGTCAAGCCAGGCATACCACCAAACCATCCCGCCAATCCCATTTCTCAAATCTAAGACCAGATCGGGGCAAACTACCGAAGCAGATCGGGACCCACCCGATCCGAACCTAAGAGATCGAGGCGCGACGGATTCAACCGCGGCCCTAACCGACCTCGACCAGCTGACGCCGACCAGAAACACGCGACATCGCAGCTCCAGAGAGTCGGGTCGTAGAAACCCGAGGCTCGAATCAATCGCGCCAAGGTAAAAGAGGAATCGTGGGGGGTTTTCAGGGTGTACCTCTTGCGCCTTCTGGGAGGCGGCCGATGCGAGCCCCCTGAAGCTTCTTCCGAAACCCTAACGGAGCAGCTCCCGAAGATGGAGAAGAAGAAGAAGATATTTTCTTCGAACCGTTCTCGCATCGAGACGGAGCGTATCGCTGTAAGCACAAGCAGGAAGGGAATGACGTAGGATAAGACGCTAGAGAAGTCCCTGGGTTTGCTTCTATTTGCAAATTTAGTCCCCTCTTCGCGCAATGTTTTTCAATTTAGCCCTTGTGCTTAAGGATGGAATTGGGGTAGGTTAACTAATCGGGTTCTTGTTGGGGTTACCCACAACCCGTCATGGTAATCTTTTAGCAGACGATAGTCTTTCGTTGAATATATAATAAGCGTGGCTACTCATTCGAAACTTGTGCATTGAAGATCTCCGATTAGAAATCTACGGAATAACGGAATATAATATTGAAAGAAATTGAGATCGATGAATGTTAAAAATCCAAGATCTCACTATAGCTAGGGAGATAGATATAAAATCGGGGTTGTCGTTGAAAAAAATCATATTATACTAAATTTTGTTCTTATTCACACATTCTATAAGTAATAGTTGAGATTTGTGTGGTTTGTGGTAAAAGAGAGGAAAGAGTGGTATATTAACATTACCAAATAAATAGTATAAGCCCTCCCTGATTTAATTACAATTAATGTAAATTACAATTAACCTAATCTTAAATATATACATCTAAAACCCCTCTCAAACTCATGGTGACCGGAAAGAAGTCAACTGGAGTTTGGAGAAAAAAATCCAAAAAGCGGTCACATGGATGTGTTTCAGTGAAGACATCGGCAGTCTGGTTGGCTGATGAAGTGGAAAGAATAGTACTACGAAGAATGTGATAACGGATGAAATGACAATTTATCTCAATGAGTTTGGCATGTTCATGGAAAACATCAGTATATGCAATTTGAATAGCACTACGATTGTTGTAATGAAAGATTGTCCCACCATGATGATGCACTCACATATCTTCGAGTAGCCATCATAACCATAAAAAATGCAACATTGTATTAGTAAGAGCTCGATATTCAACTTTTGTATTAGAGCGAGCACCAGTGGACTTTTTCTTGCTATGCCATGATATAAGGGAGGTGCTAAAAAAGAAACGGTAGCCCATAGTGGAGGATCTTGAGAGTTGCTAGCCTTGTCAACATTTGAATAGACTGTCAACTCCAATGTAGATTGAGTAGAAAAGTGAAGGCCATGAAATAACATACCCTCGACATAGCGAAGAACATGAAGAACTACAGCAAAGTGAGTCGTACTGGGTACTGTCATGTGTTGACTAACAATATGAACAACATAAACGATGTTGGTCAAAGTACCAATAAGACATATAAGATTGCTGACTAACCGTCGATAGAGGGTAGGATTTGGAAGAGGGGTGGTCCCATCACCGACATCAAATTTGGCATTGGTCTTAAGAGGAGTTGAGGCAACCTTGGTGTCAGCGAAACTTGCTTTAGAACGAAGATCAATGGCATATTTGGCTTGAGAAAGATAACAACTAGATGAATCTAAAGGTAACCTCTAAACCTAAAAAGTAATTAAGTTGCCCAAGATTTTTCATCGCAAACTGTTGACTAAGATATTGCTGAAGTTTTGAAATTATGGTACGATCAACTCGAGTAATAACCATGTCGTCCACATAGAAGAGTAGAAGAATAGACCCACGAGAAGTGTGTCGAACAAAAATAGCACAGTCATAGGTACTATATATAAAGCCAAGAGATGCTATTGTGGAGCTAAACTTGGAATACCATGGGCGAGGAGACTGTTTCAATCCATATAATGTGTGACGTAATCAACACACTTGGTGAGAATGATGAGGGTAGCCAGGAGGAGGTACCATATAAACTTTCTTGGTGAGATTGCCATTTAGGAATGCATTTTTAACATCCATCTGAAATAAAAATCGATGCTTATCAGCGGTGACAGCGAGAAACTATGAACAAAGGTAAGACGCCAACAGGGGCAAAAGTCTCTTTATAGTCAATATCATATTCCCAAATAAAGCCTTTTGTAACAAGGCAAATTTTATGGCGGTCCACAGTACCATCTTCTTTTGTGTTAATCTTGTACATCCATTCACAACCGACAACGGACTTACTAGGAGGCAAATCAATTAAATCCCAAGCATGAGATTTGTCTAAAACTTGTAAGCTATCTGTCATTGTTTGCTACCAAAGAAGATTAGTACTAGCTTTTCTATATGTGTGAGGTTCATAAAGGAAATTTTTATTATAATAACAATGGTAATTCCGAAGTCGAACATGAGATTGACTTACTATGGTGGAACAACGATTAGAGAAGGAAGGAATGACCGATGGTGGAGAATCCAAGGATTGGGCAGACACATCAGAAGTGTCCAAAGTGGTGTCGTTGGAAGAACCTACGTCAAGATGAGGAGAAGAAAAATTTGGAAGAGAGGACTCAGATGTTGACAGAAGTGTGGTATCTTCTTGAAATAAGTCCACGGAAGGATTGGTTAAAATGGGAACATGAGTAGAGGATTTGAAGGGATGAACAGAAGAGAGCATCTTGTGCTCCTAAAAGGTAACATGATAGAATATATGAAGGCGGTTAGAAATGAAATCCCAACATTTATACCCTATGTGCTCAAGGCCATATGCAAGGAAGCAACATAAATGGGCACAAGGTTCTAATTTTGTGCGCTCGCGTGGAAAATGGTACACAAAACAAGCACTACTAAGACGCAAAGAAGACTATAATTGGGGACGCTACCATACCAACGCCCGTAAGGAGAAATGTTATCTATAATGGGTGATGGAGTACAATTGATAGTGTAAACATTAGTGTGACAAGTTTGTCTCCAAAACTGTTTAGGACAAGAGGCAAAGACAAGAAGATTGTGTACAAAATCTTAGAAATGCTTATGCTTATATTCTGCTTTACCATTTTGCTAGGAAGTGCTTGGGCAAGAGCGATGAATGATAGTATCATTTTGAGAAAGAATTCTAAGAAATTATGTATCTCTATATTCCATATCATTATCGATACAAAAAAGCTTGATATGTTATCAAAATTGGGTTGCGATTATGGCAAATAAATCATGACAAATACGAGAAAGAGTAGAACGATTTTTCATAAGATAAAGTCAGGTATAATGAGAGTGATCATCAACAGAAATGACAAAATAGCGAGAGCCACCCATGGTGGGGGTGGGAGATGGGAGAAGGTCACCAAATATCAGAGTAAATGAGATCAAAGGGAGCATGAAATATAGATTCACTAGTCTAAAATGGTAAAGCATGACGTTTTCCCAACTTACAAGGCAAATGATCAAAATGTTTAGTGTCAACAAAACCTAAAGGACCGCTTGAAATTAAGGAACTTGACCAATCCTGTGTGTTGCGTAGGTCATAGCTGATAACAATTTAATGTTAGATGGCCATGTCTGTGACAGTATTTGCAAAATGGGCGGCGCAAGAAGAACTTCAAGTTATAAGTACCGCATTTGTAGGTGTAGAGATGGGCACAGCAGGGTGTTGCGCTTTCGAGGTAGTCAGTCAAGTCTTTTCAATCAATAATTTTAATATAACTATCTCAATAGAAGGAATAGGATCTCTATGTAGAAAGGGGACCCTCACAGGTTCAAACTCACCATTCAGGGCCATCAAAAATTGCATGACACGAATATGATCAAGATATTTAGAAATTTTATGAGCATTACTAGCCTCCTCCAAGTGTAGGTCAGACAATGTCAACTAATCCCAAATAGCATGCATAGATGATAGAAAATCATTAATGAATTGATTATGCTCCTAATGCATGTGATATAAATTCCCTAATGGTCAATACCAATGGGCAGCATTCGAATTGGAATAACGATGTGCAAGAAGATCCCAAGCTTACTTTGCCATATTAAAAAGGCCAAACTTGAGTCGGATAGATGGATCGAAACATTTCGAAAGTATGTGAGAATTTGATGATTTCTGCTATCCTATTAACGATCCACAAATTTAGATTAGTTTTTTCAGCAATTTAAGGTGAACTAATTTCTCCAATGGCATAACGCCAAACCGAACGTCCTTTTAAGAAACTTGATATTTCTTGAGCCCATAAAACATAATTAGAACCATTCAAAATAGTCTGAATGGGTATGGAGACTTCCACTTTATCCATGATAGACACTTTACTAGTATAAAATCAATAGAATCCAGTATATCGAGAGTAGATATGGACAAAATAAGGCCAAAAATGAACTTAGGGCGTCAAAATACCTCAAGAATCGTTATGAAAACACTAAAAACCAATTAGAAATGTGACGAAACCGGTCTGGCTTGAACCGGTGAACGTCGGTCAATGTCCAGTCAATGGTGGCATGACATGACGATGACGTTAGCAACCTATAGAGTCGATGGGCGCGTGTCGCTTGGGGAGGCGCGTAGATCTCATGGGCAAGATTTCTGGCGATGCGTCCAAGGGAGGATGTCGACAAAAATTGACGGGCTAACTTGGCGGAGGGCGGTGAGTCGTGAGTTGGTGTTGGTTTTTTGAAAAACACAGTATAGGGTTTCCAAATCGCCACTGAATAGCGGCAGGCTCTATGGGTCTGAGATACATCGGCATGCGGGGGCGCGTGTAGTGGCGTCCGGCATCTGTTGGCGATGAAATTTCAAGATGTGGGTTGTCTCTCTAATGGTGGTCTTGGTTTTCCAAAATGAGTAGCGAAAGTATGTCAAGGAGCAACTAAAGACTTCGGTCTTAGCAAAGAACTGAGAGGGATGTGGCCGGTGCTGCTGTCGTTATGGTAGTCATGGTTTAGCAAACTCAATGGGTGCTTCTTAGATAACAATGGCTCTGATATCAAATTGAGATTTGTGTGGTTTATGATAAAAGAAAGGAAAGTGTGGTATATTTTGTAACAGCCCAAATTTCGATGTAATTTCGGGGATCAATAAAACTGATATTAATTCGCATTTCATTTTAGTAAGTCTCGCCCAGAGCTGATCACTCTCGGGATACTAACCAATGGGGCATGGCTAATTAGAAAACGGTACGTGGACCGGGACCCTATCGTGAAACGGACACCGATCACGAGAGAGGCTGAGGGAATATTTTGGGCCAACGTGGGCCGATCGTAGGAAAGGGTAATGGATTGGGTTTGGCCAAGGCCAACGATGTATAATAGGGATGCAGGTGATTCTGCAAGACCGAAAATACACGTGGCTAACCAGTCCTGAACCTGAACCGAAAGATCATGACCTCTGGAACTAGTGATAATTCCTCATTCTCTCGATGATCGAGACCATTACGACGCGGGTAGCCCTAGATCGATACGCGTAACTTCTAAACAGCCGCTCGTTAGTGAGAGACTCTGAAATTGAAAGTTTAGCAAGTTTTATTCGCGAAATTGGGCCCGGATTTCGATGTCGATTTTTGAAGACTTAAGAAACTATTTTTGGAAATCTGACATCATATTATGCTGGCCACTCACATTTGGGGTTAGTACGAGTAAAAATTGGAATTTCAGTCCGGGGGTGAAAAATTACGGTTTTGCTCCTGTGAGTACCGGCGTTGGATTTTAAGGCCGTTTGAGGTTATTTTTTGAGGCGGACACGCATACCGGGAGTTGTTACGGACAAAAATTGAAATTTCGAAAAAAATTGAAAAAATAATATTATTTTATTCCCGGAACTTCGCAGTTGATTTTCGAGGGCTTAAAAAGTGAATTTCGCGATTTCGACATCATATTAGGCTGGCCACGCATATATGAAACGCGTATGTGCGAAAATTGAAATTTCGCCTCGGGACTGGAAAAATTACGATTTTGCCCTTGGGCTAATTTTTGGTCCGAATTTTTTTGGATAAATTGGGATAATTATGGATAAATATCAGCTGCATTTTTGAGGACCATTGACCCTTTTGCCCCTCTCTTTTTAGATAAGAATGAATCGGAACCATTTAATTAGGGGCATTTCGTCCTTTTTCCTAAGCTTGACACATGGCACCCTTAATTAAATTATTTGACCAAGTTGGCTGATCTCTCTCTCTCCTCACTCACTCTCACGTGCAGACCAGCCCTCTTCAGAAATTTTCTCTCCATTTTCCCACCTTTTCTCTCCACTTTCTCTCCATTTTCCTTCATTTTCTCTTTCACCGGAGCTTCGCCGGAGCACGCTGCCGACCGTCGTGCCTCGCCGTCGACCCCCTTGGTCCCTCGCATCAGCTTAGCCTCGCTTCCGTCCATTTCTCTCCTCCTTTTTCCTATCTTTTTCTCTCTTTTTCTCTCTTTTTTCTCATTTTCCATTCTGTGAACAGTACCGTCAGAGCTTCGCTGGAGCTCTGATTGCCGTTCCGTCGACACCCTGCCGTCCAGCACCTCCATACGTCGCCGTTCCGCCCTGGCCGTACAGTGACCGTACGGTTACTGTTCATCCCGTCCGTATGGTCACTGTTCATTCGACCGTACGGCCCATCGCTGCCGTGACTGGCACCTCGTCGGCCACCGTCCCGACCGATCCATATAGTGTCCATACGGAATCACTGTTCATCATGTCCGTACGGGCACTGTTCATCCTGTCCATACGCGTCGTCGCTCGGGAATTCCGCCGCCGGTTACACTGTTCACCAATGATCGGTCGCCATTCCCCGTCGTCGTGACTTCGGATTAGGTGAGTAAAATTTCTAAACTCGGATTAGAACTGATAGTGCGTTTTTCTGGACTGGATTAGGAATTGTAATACTGGTAGAGGAAAATTGATGTATTGATTTATAGAAATTATTATCGGGAAAAATGTAGTAGACCAATGGGAAATTTTTAAGAAGGATAATGGAGTTTAATGACCAATTTAGGAGTACATTGGTGGAATTGCCGGGTATGCCCGGGTTGACTGATTGTATGTCAATTGTGCTTAATTGTAGTTGATTTCGTACTGCTATGTCGTATGTGGTGTGGCTATTTTTGTGGAGTGCGATTGGTCATTGTTTGGTTTACAATGAATTACTGATTTGTGAAACGCACATTAGGCCACACGTCGGGCCAATTAAGCACGTGTTGTGACATTGGGTGTCTGAATTATATTGGTGCTCATGGTGCATTGCATTGCATAACATAGACACATATTTCGTATGCCAAGAGTGAGGCATGTGATGAAATTTGTGCGAGAATGCGTGTCTGCCATTAGCATGTGATCACCTTAAATACCCTGAAGCGTTATACGCTAGGTTCAGATAATAATGAATTGTGTGATCACCTAAGGACCTTCGGGTCGATACCGTCCTCATGCATTTTGAAGCAAGCTCTGGTTCGCAAGGAGAACAGTGTTGCGCCTCATGCACTTTGAAGCAGGCTAGACGCACCGGGCCGTGAAAAATTGATGACTCGAGTCGTAATAATAATGAATTGGGCAGGTGTGCCAGTGTGGGCCGGTGGGCCAAAGAAATGCGCATGACATGTCAATAACATTTGCATGCATAAACATGCATTGATTAGCATGCGAGTGGGTGAGACTCGGTGCATGAGCATGTGTTTGGCGTACGTGTGACTGTGCGTGCCACGTATGTGCTATGATTTTTATATATCGAACTGTCTAACCGGTAGGGTCAGAGAATTGTATGATTATGGTTGTGTTATAATTTTAAATATTCGTTTTCGGTCAGGAGATTGCATGTTAGCCTAGCCTAGGTTTAGGGATTGAACTCACTGAGATTCGTCTCACGGTTGTGTAAACCGAAACATTTTCAGACCCCCAGCAGTAGGATGTCGAGGTAACCACCTCTTTTTGGAATACCACATTTTATCCAACAGTTGTCGAGCATGCACCCCGGTGGAGACGGAGCAGAACGGAGAAGTAGCTGTTTGGTTATTCCCAGCAGTTGGTGTTTCCTTTTTGGTTGGAATGAACACTGTAAAAAGAGTTTTAAAATAGTAATATAAGTATGTATATATTTTCTGCGTTGATTGTTGTTTGGCTACCCTTGGCTCTATTTGTAGTTGTCTGGGTTTATTTATTTTATACTTCCGCTTGTGCTTGATCTCTGTATGGGTGTGGGTCGGCGACGCTTCCTGGGAGCATTGCACCATAATCGACCGAGACAGGATGTTGTGTTCCAGTGGGGTACGGGGCGTGACATCCCCTCTTGAATTGGTATCAGAGCAAGGTTTGCTCGGTCCAATTAGGTTGAAGCCTGGAGTGATAAGGAGCGATAAGACTCTGGGTAGCCAGTAGGGTGACCTCGTGTGCTACATGCATCTCCTGACAGCTTGTGATTGTGTTTGAATTGTGATTGTGTGACCCGTAAGTGCAGGTGCGGCAGGACCCGAGGTGAGTATACAAAATCCTTAGGTGATGTATTGGATAATTGTTAAGTCACATGCTGATTGCTTGATTGTTGCTTAATACCTGCCTAGGACTTAGACTGGGATAGATTCGTTTAAGTCTTTAATTCCTTTGTGGAATTATAGCAGGTAGTTGTAGAACCGAGTGGCCAAGATGAGTAGCGAGGGGAGAGGTTTTGGAAGAGTTCCCAGAAGGGGTGCAGGGAGAGGATCCCGAGGTGGAGGTCGTGCTCGAGTGAGAGCAGTGGACAACTTGGGAATTAATGTGGGAGCCGCAGTAGACCTCCGAGTCGATGTGAGACTTGTAGAAGATCCGCGTATGGAAGGAGTTTTACGGATATTAGAAAGGATTGGGAACGTTCTGGAAAGGCAGGCTCAAGGACGAGATAATGTAGCCGTTGCTGCGGTAGATGGAAATCAAGCTGACTTGGGACAGGCTCAGCCAGCTGGGATTAGACAGATGTCCCAGTTAGTAGAGCAATTTATGAAATTGAAGCCGCCTAAATTTCATGGTCATGGTGACCCTGAGGCTGTGCCAAGATGGATAGAGGAACTGGAGAAAACCTTCAAAGTTTTAGGGTGCACTGATGAAGAAAAGGTAACATTAGCGGTTTATCAGCTTCAAGAAGGTGCAAATGATTAGTGGAACGCTGTGGAGAATAGAGTGTTTCCGGTAGGAACGGCCCCAACTTGGACTGCGTTCGTGGAAAATTTCTATGAAAAATATTTCTCAGAGAATGCGCAAGAGAAGAAATTAATGGAATTTATGCACTTGCGCCAGGGACAAATGACTGTTGATCAATACGAAGTGAAATTTGCAAGATTGGCTAAGTTTGCACCGACTATGGTGGAGAATCCGAGGGATAAAGCGTGAAGATTCCGGGATGGACTGAAGCCGGATCTTCGGAGTCTAATTTTGTCCCATGATATCAAAGATTACGGGGAAATGCATAGACGGGCGCAGATCATGGAACGGGATCAACAGGAAAGGGCAGTCGCTTCAGGATCGCGGTTTGCTCAAAATAGAAATAATCACCGTTTGGGAAAGAGGCCTATGACTGGAAATAGGCGATTTGTCCCACCAGCCAGACGGAACATTGGAAAACCGAATCCCCCGTTGGGTAGGTATGGGGCATGTTTTAAGTGTGGGAGTATGGAGCATCAAATTCGCAATTGTCCACAAATGCAACCATCAGGACCGTCCAGAGTGCCGCTACCACGAGCTGGAAATCAAGCCGGACCTCCCCCACCAGCTAATCAGGGACGACCGCCAGCTCAAGGAAGGATTTATGCAATGGCGCGCAAGGAAGCTGAGAATGCGCCGGGCGTAGTCACAGGTACGATTTCTTTGTGTGATCATGCCGCGTATGCACTGTTTGATCTGGGGGCAACCCATTCGTTCGTTTCAGAGCAATTTATTGAGTTGGTTGGTATGAAACCAGTGTTGCTTGAGCATGTGCTTTGTGTGTCGACACCTGTGAATGATAGGTTGCTAGTTTCTTTTGGATGTCCTAACTGTAAGATAATTATCGGAGGTAGGGAAGAGAGTATCGACTTAGCAGTAATAGCCATGTTTGATTTTGATGTGATTATTGGAATGAACTGGTTAGTCCGACAGAAAGCTGTAGTAGATTGCAGTGATAAGATGATCCAATTTAATCCGGATGGACGCCTTAGTTTTGTATTTCAGGGAAACCGAGGAGGAACCTCGATTCCTTGGATTTTCTCGCTTGAGGTGAGTAAGCTATTGGATGAAGGGTGTGAAACATATTTGGTTAATGTTGTAGACCTAACAGTTGAGGAACCTAAGTTGGAAGGTATACTCGTAGTAAGCAATTTTCCTGATGTGTTTCCTGAGGAATTGCCGGGTTTATCGCCCGAGCGAGAGGTGGAGTTTGTGATTGAATTGGCGCCAGGAACAGAGCCGATTTCAAAAGCGCCGTATAGGATGTCCTTATCAGAATTGAAAGAGTTAAAGGTTCAGATATAGGAATTACTGGACAAAGGTTTTATTCGCCCTAGTGCGTCGCCATGGGGAGCGCCAGTCCTATTTGTCAAGAAGAAAGATGGAATTCTGAGGTTATGTATAGATTATCAATAGTTGAACCAAGTGACAGTGAAGAATAAGTATCCACTACCGAGGATTGATGATCTGTTTGATCAGTTGCAAGGGGTCTCAGTGTTTTCTAAGATAGATTTGAAGACCGGGTACCATCAGCTAAGAATCAGAAACGAATACATTCCTAAGACTGCTTTTAGGACTCGATAGGGGCATTATGAATTTACGATCATGCCCTTCGGACTAACGAATGCCCCAGCCGCTTTCATGGATTTGATGAATCGCGTGTTCAAGGAATTCCTGGATCAGTTTGTGATAGTTTTTATTGACGATATACTAGTGTACTCCAGTAGCCCCGAGGAGCATGAGGTACACTTGACTGAGGTGCTACGGACCTTGAGAGAGCATGCATTGTATGCTAAATTCAGCAAGTGTGAGTTCTGGCTCAGCCGAGTGGGATTTCTTGGACACATCGTTTCTGGGGATGGAATTTCCGTGGATCTAGCTAAGATTGAAGCAGTTACCAAGTGGCCTAGATCGATATCAGTAATTGAGATTCGAAGTTTTCTAGGATTGGCCGGTTATTACAGGCGATTCATAGAAGGATTTTCATCAATAGTCATGCCAATGACAAGGCTACTTAAGAAGGACGTGAAGTTTGAGTGGGATGACAAGTGTGAAAAGAGCTCTCAGGAATTGAAACACCGGTTAACGACTGCTCCTGTATTGACCATTCCATCGGGCCTAGGAGGATTCGAGATTTATAGCGATGCTTCGCTAAGAGGATTGGGTTGTGTGCTGATGCAGCATGGAAAAGTAATAGCACATGCGTCACGTCAGTTGAGGCCGCATGAGATGAATTACCCGACACATGACTTAGAATTAGCTACTATAGTGTTTGCACTTAAGATTTGGAGGCACTACTTGTGTGGAGAGAAGTTTCAGATTTATACTGATCATCAAAGCCTCAAGTACCTATTTTCACAGAAAGAGTTGAACATGAGGCAGTGCCGATGGATGGAGCTCCTGAAGGATTATGATTGTGATATCCTGTATCATCCTGGGAAAGCCAATTGAGTGGCAGATGCCTTGAGTCGAAAGTCTAGTTTGGCGCACCTAATGGTTAAGGAATGGACCTTATTGGAAAGACTCAAGGATTCCGAGTTCAAGTTCGAGATGAGTTGAGTATCGAATTTACTAGCCGCCTTGAGGATTGAGCCAGAAATTCAGGTCAAGATTAAGGAACTACAGACTACGGATCGAGAAATCCAAAAGATTATCGAGATGGATGCAGCTAAGAGGAAACCGGACTTTCAAATATCCGAGGATGGAGTTTTGAAGTTTAGAGGGCGACTCTGTGTACCAGATGATATAAAGCTAAAGGAAGAAATATTATTGGAGGCTCATAAGAGTAACTACAGTATCCACCTAGGAAGTACGAAGATGTATCAGAATTTAAAACAATACTACTGGTGGAATGGAATGAAGGTGGATGTAGCCAGGCATGTAGCTAAGTGTTTGACGTGCCAACAAGTGAAGGCACAGCATTGTAAGCCTGGAGGATTATTAAGACCATTAGAAATCCCAGAGTGGAAATGGGAACATATTACGATGGATTTCGTGATGGGACTACTAAGGAGCCAGAGAGGACATGATTCAATCTGGGTAATAGTGGATAGACTGACTAAGTCAGCGCACTTTCTGGCAGTACGGAAAGACTTTGAGTTAGAAAGATATGCAGACTTGTATGTGAGGCAGATCGTGAGGTTGCATGGAGTACCGGTAACGATCACTTCAGATCGGGATCCAAGATTTACGGCCAACTTCTGGAAAAGTTTACAAGCGGCCTTAGGAACGAAGTTACAGTTCAGTACGGCATACCATCCACAGACAGATGGTCAGTCTGAAAAGACCATTCAAACCTTAGAGGACATGCTGAGAGCTTGTGTGATAGATTTCTAAGGCAAATGGGAAGAACAATTACACTTGGTGGAATTTACTTATAACAATAGCTATCAGCAGAGCATTCAGATGGCACCGTTTGAAGCTTTATATGGTAGGGCGTGCAGGACGCCAGTATGTCGGGATGAAGTAGGTGAGCGGAGTATTACAGGTCCAAAGTTGATACAGCAAACCGTTGAGGCAGTTGAGGTCATTCGAGACAGACTCAGAACGGCGCAGAGTCGTCAGAGAAGCTATGCTGATTGAAGACGACGACCTTTAGAGTTTTAGGTTGGAGATCATGTGTTTCTTAAGGTGTCGCCTATGAAGGGATTATCTAGATTCGACAAGAAGGGAAACTGAGTCCTAGGTATGTCGGGCTATTTAAGATTTTGGAAAAGATTGGAGATATGGCTTATCGACTTGCTTTGCCGCCTAATTTGTCCCAAGTACATAACGTTTTCCACTTGTCGATGTTGAGGAAGTATGAGCTAGACCCGACCCACATTCTGAGGTATGAAGAAATAGAAGTAGATGATAAAGTGTCGTATATAGAAAGACCAGTTAGGATCGATGATAGAAAAGAACGGGCGCTGAGGAACAAGACGATCCCGATAGTCAAAGTTGTCTGGGAACACCATGGAACAGAAGGTGCCACGTGGGAAAGCGAAGAAGCTATGAGACGTCAACACCCCCAGTTATTTGAGTAAATAAGGGTAGATTGCAAATTTCGAGGACGAAATTTTTGTAAGGGGGGAAGAATTGTAATAGCCCGAATTTCGATGTAATTCCAGGGATCAATAAAGCTGATATTAATTCGCATTTCATTTTAGTAAGTCTCGCCCAGAGCTGATCACTCTCGGGATACTAACCAATGGGGCATGGCTAATTAGAAAATGGTATGTGGACCGGGGACCCTATCGTGAAACGGACACTGATCACGAGAGAGGCTGAGGGAATATTTTGAGCCAACGTGGGCCGATCGTAGGAAAGGGTAATGGATTGGGTTTGGCCAAGGCCAACGATGTATAATAGGGACGCAGGTGATTCTGCAAGACCGAAAATACACGTGGCCAACCAGTCCTGAACCTGAACCGAAAGATCGTGACCTCTGGAACTAGTGATAATTCCTCATTCTCTCGATGATCGAGACCATTACGACGCGGGTAGCCCTAGGTCGATGCGCGTAACTTCTAAACAGCCGTCCGTTAGTGAGAGACCCTGAAATTGAAAGTTTAGCGAGTTTTATTCGCGAAATTGGGCTCGGATTTCGATGTCGATTTTTGAAGACTTAAGAGACTATTTTTGGAAATCTGACGTTATATTACGCTGGCCACTCATATTTGGGATTAGTACGAGTAAAAATTGGAATTTCAGTCCGGGGGTGAAAAATTATGGTTTTGCCCCTGTGAGTACCGGCATTGGATTTTGAGGCCGTTTGAGGTTATTTTTCGAGGCGGACACCATTTTTGGGTGGCCACGCATACCGGGAGTTGTTACGGACAAAAATTGGAATTTCAACAAAAATTGAAAAAATAATATTATTTTATTCTCGGAACTTCGCAGTCAATTTTCAAGGGCTTAAAAAGTGAATTTCACGATTTCGACATCATATTAGGCTGGCCACATATACATGGAACGCGTATGTGCGAAAATTGGAATTTCACCCCAGGACTGGAAAAATTACGATTTTGCTCCTGGGCTAATTTTTTGTCCGAATTTTTTTGGATAAATTAGGATAATTATGGATAAATATTAGCTGCATTTTTGAGGACCATTGACCCTTTTGCCCCTCTCTTTTTAAATAAGAATGAATCGGAACCATTTAATTAGGTGCATTTTAGTCCTTTTTCCTAAGCTTGACACATGGCACTCCTAATTAAATTATTTGACCAAGTTGGCTGATCTCTCTCTCTCCTCACTCACTCTCACGTGCAGACCAGCCCTCTTCAGAAATTTTCTCTCAATTTTCCCACTTTTTCTCTCCATTTTTTCTCCATTTTCCTTCATTTTCTCTCTCACCGGAGCTTCGCCGGAGCACGCCGCCGACCGCCGTGCCACGTCGCCGACCCCCTTGGTCCCCCGCATCAGCTTAGCCTTGCTTCCGTCCATTTCTCTCCTCCTTTTTCCTCTCTTTTTCTCTCTTTTTTCTCATTTTCCATTCTGTGAACAGTACCGCCGGAGCTCCGATCGCCCTTCCGTCGACACCCGGCCGTCCAGCACCTCCATACATCGCCGTTCCACCCCGGTCGTATAGTGACCGTACGGTTACTGCTCATCTCGTCAGTATGATCACTGTTCATTCGACCATACGGCCCGTCGTTGCCGTGACCGGCACCTCGTCGGCCACAGTCCCAGCCGATCCGTATAGTGTCCGTACGGAATCACTGTTCTTCGTGTCCGTACGGGCACTGTTCATCCCGTCCGTACGCGTCGCTGCCCGGGAATTCCGCCGCCGGTTGCACTGTTCACCAGTGATCGATCGCCATCCCCCGTCGTCGTGACTTCGGATTAGGTGAGTAAAATTTCTAAACTCTGATTAGGACTGATAGTGCATTTTCTGGACTGGATTAGGAATGCTAATACTGGCAGAGGAAAATTGGTGTACTGATTTATAGAAATTATTATCGGGAAAAATGTAGTAGACTAATGGGAAATTTTTAAGAAGGATAATGGAGTTTAATGACCAATTTAGGAGCTCGTTGATGGAATTGCCGGGTATGCCCGGGTTGACTGATTGTATGTCAATTGTGTTTAATTGTAGTTGATTTCGTACTGCTATGTCGTATGTGGTGTGGCTATTTTTGTGGAGTGCGATTGATCATTGTTTGGTTTACAATGAATTACTGATTTGTGAAACGCACATTAGGCCACACGTTGGGCCAATTAAGCACGTGTTGTGACATTGGGTGTCTGAATTATATTGGTGCTCGTGGTGCATTGCATTGCATAACATGGACACGCATTTCATATGCCAAGAGTGAGGCATGTGATGAAATTTGTGCGAGAATGCGTGTCTGCCATTAGCATGTGATCACCTTAAATAACCTGAAGCGTTATACGCTGGGTTCAGATAATAATGAATTGTGTGATCACCTAAGGACCTTCGAGTCGATACCGTCCTCATGCACTTTGAAGCAGGACGATGCTCGGTACGTCCGGAAGGCAACCATCCTCATGCACTTTGAAGCAGGCTCTGGTTTGCAAGGAGAACAGTGTTGCGCCTCGTGCACTTTGAAGCAGGCTAGAGACACTGAGCCAGATCGATTGCTGCGCCTCATGCACTTTGAAGCAGGCTAGACGCACCGGGCCGTGAAAAATTGATGACTCGAGTCGTAATAATAATGAATTGGGCAGGTGTGCCAGTGTGGGCCGGTGGGCCAAAGAAATGCGCATGACATGTCAATAACATTTGCATGCATAAACATGCATTGATTAGCATGCGAGTGGGTGAAACTCGGTGCATGAGCATGTGTTTGGCGTACGTGTGACTGTTCGTGCCACGTATGTGCTATGATTTTTATATATCGAACTGTCTAACCGGTAGGGTCAGAGAATTGTATGATTATGGTTGTGTTATAATTTTAAATATTCGTTTTCGGTCAGGAGATTGCATGTTAGCCTAGCCTAGGTTTAGGGATTGAACTCACTGAGATTCGTCTCACGGTTGTGTAAACCGAAACATTTTCAGACCCCCAACAGTAGGATGCCGAGGTAACCACCTCTTTTTGGAATACCACATTTTATCCAACAGTTGTCGAGCATGCACCCCGGTGGAGACGGAGCAGAACGGAGAAGTAGCTGTTTGGTTATTCCCAGCAGTTGGTGTTTCCTTTTTGGTTGGAATGAACACTGTAAAAAGAGTTTTAAAATAGTAATATAAGTATGTACATATTTTCTGCGTTGATTGTTGTTTGGCTACCCTTGGCTCTATTTGTAGTTGTCTGGGTTTATTTATTTTATACTTCCGCTTGTGCTTGATCTCTGTATGGGTGTGGGTCGGCGACGCTTTCTGAGAGCGTTGCACCATAATCAATCGAGACGGGATGTTGCGTTCCAGTGGGGTACGGGGCGTGACATATTCAAATAACCAAATGCATAGTACAAGCCCTCCCTTATATATAGAGCGAGAGGCAATTAAGTTTAATTACAATTAATGTAAACTATGATTAACCTAATCTTAAATATATACTGCTAACAGTAATCTCAAGAGTTTTAGCAGAATAATAAGGAGATACTGATGCTGAAACACGATAGAAAATTTGACTGAACAAGAAAATTCGACGGAAAAACAATTCGTTCTCTAAATATGATTATCAAATAAAAAATATCTCAAAGTCTGCTCAAAGGAAACCCTAAAACAAGCTTATATAGACCCAAACCTAACCCTATTAGGAAACGTAATCATCAAAACGTAAATTAGGAAACTGCTAATTATTAAATTAACCCAAAAAAATACTAAAAAAAAAATAGAAAAATCCATCTAAACGATCTCGAATCGCTAAAATCCATCGTTAGACACAGCCAAAGGCAGTGAGTATTGATCAGTACGCCGTTTCGCTTCAGCCGACCAAATTTGAGCTCAATCGGACATAGTTGACTTCAAGCCCACCGGTTCATCCAATCGCATAACGGGTCCCGCCGGTGCATCATCCTCCCCTGCTAGAGAACGATTCGTCCTCGAATCTGCTTCTCCTTCGTTGTCGTCATCAATCTCCTCAAGACCTTATTATTCTTCAGGGTCATAAGGTGACAAATTCGCAACATTAAAAGTTTCGGATACATTATACTTACCCGGTAATTCGATCTTGTAAGCATTGTCACTAATTCACTCCAAAACTCTAAAGGGTCCATCAGCTTTAGGTTGAAGCTTGCCAAACCTACCCGCTAGAAATCGTTCCTTCCTAAGGTGAATCCAAACTAGATCACCTTCCTTGAAGACGACTCTTTTTTTGCGCAAATCCACGCGTTGCTTATACTTCATATTCTGCTTGTTGATATGATTATGGACCTGGGAATGCAGCTCTTTGATATGTTTTGCATGTTCTTCAGCTTCCGAATTAAATTGCTTGAGAACTAGTATCGGTGTGAGATCTAATGGAGTAATTGGATTACGCCCATAAACCACTTCAAAAGGAGTTTTGCCAGTAGTTCGGTTTTCTGATATGTTATATGCAAATTTTGCCCGAGGCAATGCCAAGGCCCATTGTCGCGGATTATCTCCAATCAAACTTCGCAGCAAATTCCCTAAGCTTCGATTGACAACTTCGGTTTGACCATCAGTCTGAGGATGATGAGATGAACTAAACTTCAAACTTGTACCCATGTACCTCCAAAGAGTGCGCCAGAAGTGACTCACAAACTTCACATCACGATCTAAGGTTATGGACTTAGGAATTCCATGCAGCTTAACAATTTTCTGCAGAAACAATCGAGTAACCTGTGAAGCATCATATGACTTGCTACACGAGACGAAGTGGGCCATCTTCGAGAACCTGTCGACAACCACCATTATTGAATCTTTACTCCGCTGTGTTCTTGGCAAACCCAAGACAAAGTCAAGACTAATATCCTCCCACGGTGCAACTGGAACAGGTAGAGGCATATACAATCCTGCATTAGTACTCTTGGTCTTTGCCACATGACATATCCTGCACCTTTCTATAAAACGTGTCACGTCACGCTCCATCCGAGGCCAATAAAAATGTTCACTCAATAAGACCTTCGTCTTATCCACGCCAAAGTGCCCAGCTAAACCGCGTGCATGCCCCTCAATAATAATAGATTCCCTCAAAGAACATTGAGGAATGCACAATCTGTTACCTTTAAATAGGTAACCTTTCACGATTTGGTATTGCTGAAAAGGCTCCGTTTTGCACTTCCTCCAGATATCCCCAAAATAAAGATCATTAACATATAATTCTTTAAAAGTGTCAAAGCCTAGAACCTTTACCTGCATCGTAGACAGCAAAGAGTATTTTCTGCTCAATGCATCCGCCACATTATTTAGCACTCTCGCCTTATGCTTGATGGAAAAACTGAAAGCTTGAAGGAACTCCACCCACTTTGCATGCCTTGCATTCAATTTGTACTGCCCATTGATATATTTCAAGGCTTCATGATCAGAAAATAAGATAAATTCTTTCGAAATAAGATAATGCCTCCAATGCTCCAAACTCCTCACAATAGCATAAAATTCTTTATCATAAGTTGAATATTTCCTTTTCGTCTTAGTCAACTTCTCACTAAAGAATGCCACAGGTTTACTCTTTTGACTTAGAACACCTCCAATACCAACACCTGAAGCATCACAATGCACCTCGAAAATTTCATTAAAATCAGGAAGCACGAGAACAGGTGCTTTAGTTACCTTCTTCTTTAATAATTGGAAGGCGGCTTCTGCCTCCTTAGTCCACACAAATTTACTTCCTTTCAGACAATCCGTCAGAGGTGCAATAATAGTACTGAAATCCCGAATAAATCTCTGATAAAAAGACGCAAGCCCATGAAAGCTACGTACCTCATGAATATTTTTCGGAATCTCCCAATTTGTAATAGCCTCAACCTTAGCTGGGTCTATATGAATGCCCTCCTTAGTTACTATATATCCCAAAAAGGTCACACGATTAGTCAAGAAGTGACACTTCTTGGTATTAGCATATAATTTCTGCTCCCTTAATGCCTCGAACACCCTTCTCAAATGCTGCAAGTGTTGATCAGTTGATGCACTATAAACCAATATATCATTGAAATATACGACGACAAACTGGCCAATAAAAGGACGAAACACCTGATTCATCAATCTCATAAAGGTGCTCGGTGCGTTAGATAACCCGAAAGGCATCACCATCCACTCATACAGATCATCTCGGGTTTTAAAAGCGGTCTTCCACTCATCTCCGGGACGCACCCTGATTTGATGATACCCACTTCTCAAGTCTATCTTCGAAAAGATAGTCGCTCCATGTAGTTGATCAATTAAATCATCAAATCTCGGAATAGGAAAACGATACCTGATCGTGATCTTGTTAACAGCTCTGCTATCCACACACATTCTCCACGAACCGTCTTTCTTAGGAACTAATAAAGCTGGCACTGCACAGGGACTCATGCTCTCTCTAATTGCACCTTTTTCTAATAATTCCTACACTTGCCTCTGCATCTCCTCATGCTCCTTAGGATTCATTCTGTAAGCTGCCTTATTAGGAATAACAGCTCTTGGAACAAGATCTATACAATGCTGTATGTCCCTCATGGGTGGCAATCCATGTGGCAATTCCTCTGGCACGACATCAAAAAACTCCTCAAGTATAGGCAGAACTTTAGTTGGAATTTCTGGACTAACAATATTCTGCTCCATAACTATGACAGAAAAAAGCTCTGGAGCATTCACTGCCTCCTCCTGGAATTCTGATTTGGACAGCAAATTACTTTTCCATTCTTTTCTCAAATTTGAAGGACCCAGAGTAATAGTCCGGCCATCCTTCTTGAAGGTGTATGTATTTTTGAATCCATCATGCTGTGTTTTCCTGTCAAACTGCCAAGGTCTTCCTAACAAGATATGACAAGCATCCATTGGAACTACATCACCCCACACTTCATCAACATATTTCTTCCCAATTGAGAATTGCACTAAACATCTCTTGCTCACTTTTACCTCATTCCCCTTCTTAAGCCATGACAGCTTATATGGTTGAGGATGTTCGACAGTTTTCAACCCCAACTTTTCTACCATAGTGGTAGATATTACATTCTCGCAACTTCCCCCGTCAATTATCATACTACACACCTTTCCTCCATTAGTGCACTTAGTATGAAATATATTATGCCTGAGCCACGATTCATCATCTACCTCAGCAATATTTAATATTCTTTTAACGACTATGGACTCACCAGAATCAGCATAGATAATCTCTTTCTATTCCGCATCCTCTTCTTCGCCTTCAGATTCATCGTAAATTAGACCTTCATCAAAAACTGGATTGTCAACAAGCGTCACAATCTGTCAGTTCGGACAATCAGCAGCAAAATGCCCGAATCCTTGACACTTGAAACACCGCTTGCTTGCAGCTCCTCCCCTGCTAGATTCTGTACTATCTTGCTCACCTTTTGTTGCAGATTTTGAACCAGAGCCCTTAACTGCTGCCGGGGCCGAAGAACTCCCTGCTTTCACCCGGGACTCTTTATCTGTCCACTTGGAACTGTTGCTTGTCCACTTAGATCCACTGTTAGACCACTTGAACTTACTGCTCTTTCTTTTAATTTGCCCCTCCACCTTTAGGGCTAGTCTGCACACATCATCATACGTCCAATACTGTTGTAATTGGACAATATCAGAGATCTTATATCGCAGTCCTGCTAGATATCGTGCAATCGTTTGCTCGTCTTCCTCCGCCACATCACAACGCATCCGCAAACGATCAAATTCTTCAGTAAATTCTTCAACTGTTTTATCACCTTGCTTAACGTTATGATACTCGATGAACGCCTCTTGTCTATAATGGGTAGGCAAAATTTTTTTTTGCAACAATTTTTTCATCTTCTCCCAGCGATCTACTTTCGGCTTGCCCTCTCTAGCGCGTTGCTTTTTTACGTGTTCCTACCAAATCGAAGCATGTTTTCGCAGCCTAATAGCCACTAACTTCACTTTTTGCCCCTCAGTTAGGTCTTTAAGATCAAAAGTCCGTTCTATCGTATGCAACTAATCAATAAACTCATCAGGATGAGCCTTACCATTAAATTCAGGAATTTCGATCTTCATTCCGAAATTTTCAGAAGAATGCTGATTTCCAGGTCGTACTCCTTGAATCTGCCCCTGGTTCAGAACCCCAAAAGGGTTTACGTCTTCTTCTTCATTATCGGATGAATCCTCAAAATCCGCTCCTTCTTCGGATTGAACGCCCAATCTCGCCTCCGCAAGTTGTCGCTCCAAATCCTGGATTCGTCTTCTTTGTTCTTCAATTTCTACGTCTCACAGATCTCTTAGACGCGGTTGGTCGTCTGCTTCAGGACCGCCTCCACGCCCCCGGCCACCACGAGCCCGTTGTCCACGACCGCGATTCTGTTCAGCCATTGATTCGAGCAACCTATGCTCTGATACCAATTGATGCTGAAACATGATAGAAAATTTGACTGAACAAGAAAATTCGACGGAAGAACAATTCGTTCTCCAAATATGATCATCAAATCAAAAATATCTCAAAGTCTGCTCAAAGGAAACCTTAAAACAAGCTTATATAGACCCAAACCTAACCCTATTGGGAAACATAATCATCAAAACGTAAATTAGGAAACTGCCAATTATTAAATTAACCCCAAAAAAATACTAAAAAAATAGAAAAATCAATCTAAACGATCTCGAATCGCTAAAATCCATCGTGAGTCACAGCCAAAGGCAGTGTGTATTGATCAGCATGCCGTTTCGCTTCAGCCGACCAAATTTGAGCTCAATCGGACATAGTTGACTTTAAGCCCGCCGGTTCGTCCAGTCGCATAACGGGTCCCGCCGGTGCATAAGATACATGCGCTTTTTCTTTGGGAGAACAGACAAATTAGTCCAATTTGTCTGTTTTTTTTTTATAACCCAGGGAATCCCCGCACGGTCGACAACCGGGGAGTAAACCCTAGGGGCGACACGTGCTGGGCACCACACACGTGCCACCGGTTAAGTCACTCTACGGCGCCCGGGATTCGAACACTCAACCTTTTGCGAGAGGAAGAGTGCGTGCTCCAGCAGCGCCACCCAAGCGGGTGGTATTTAGTCCAATTTGTCATGTAGGCGATAAACCAAATAATCTACGTTGGTGAAATCATTTGAAATTATGCATGTGCAAGTTTCGGGATAATATAGAGTATTGGTCATATCCTTGAACCTACCCCATAAAACATTGATTTCACCTTTTGAAGTATAAGACCCAGAAAATTAAAATACTACAGTTTATAAGAACAAAAATGCCAATACAAAAATCCGTACTTTCTTTTTCACGTCATCAAATACGTTTCTAATTGCCCCCTTGTTATATTAACTTTATAATAATTATATATGATAATAAAAATAAAGCATATTCGATAAAAATAACAACAATAACGACGATGGCGACATTATTGTCGTTATCATCGTCGTTATTATTACCCGGTGAAAATGGTATATTGCGAAAGTTCTACTTATACATACATGAACGTTGGTAATAGCTCCAGAACAAAGTAACAGGCATTTTACTGTCATTTTGATAATCGCAGCAACAGTCCCACAGCTACTGCCAAACGCATTAATTGTTCGTAGCCACAATACACTACCTTTAAAAGATGCGTCGCCAAACGCATATACTTCGATACAGCACGGTACAGTATAACCACAACACAGCTCTAAAACGACTACAGCTGCAGTAAACAGTGTCTAATAGCAAAGTAAAATTGGAATAGAGTTCAGGATCAAACAGAACTCTTCCACTCACACAGAGCCACCAAATATACTTTGTAACAATCTTCTTGCCAGAAACGAAAGGAGATCCAACATCAAACATGTACTTAATCTTCAATTACAAAACCAGTTCATTCTAAGCCACAAATGTCAGAAATAACAGGGTTGTCTCAATTCAAACAAAGAGAAATAGAAAGAAGCAAGTCCATTATTATATGTATATAGATCCGAACTTGAAGCTCTTCATTCTTTCACAGAAAGGAGCTGCTTCCAGCAAGCAAGGCGTCTATGAAATCCTCATCCCATATCTGCAACCAACCAATACCTTATATTAATCTCAACAACAACCTTGAAAAATGTATCGAATTCAAGAGTATATGCTTCTATTTATATTTAGAAGAAAAGGTTGTACATTAGGATAGGATTCGTCATCAGCAAACAGATCATTCACTGAAGTAGTTGGCTCCGGGAGAGGTATAGTGCAGTTCTCATTGTTCCCTTGTTGCTGAATATGTATGCACACACAACATATTAAAAGAGGTGAATATTCAATTTTTGACACATAGAATTATGCATATGTTTCTGTGTTCATGAAGATTGACTCACCTGATTGAAACAGTCATTGGAGCACAGAGGTAACATGTTTTCTGAGGCCTCTTTTTCGTGGCCATTGAGCTGTATAGCCTTAAAAATGGAAAAAAAATGACTAATGATTACATGAAGAATAAGGATGGTCATAAACATAAACAGGCAAGAAGCTGGACTAATTAGTTGTTTATTCTTCAGAATCAAATTTCATATCAGATAGCAGCAAGGAAATAAAGCAAGGTGATTACTCGGCAGTCCAAACCTATACACTTGCAGAAATTTAATTTTAACTAGCAGCCACAATTTTTAAAGAAGAAATGGTGCTCAAACATGCCTGGCAAAGGCCCTGTTCAATCCAGAGAGCGATATCATCGAATTTATGGCCCGAATCGGAAATTTCAACACTCTGAAGTTCTTTACTGGGACCATTCATGCCGATACCAGGCAGGGAACTAATGACTCCCTGATGTGGTATTCCTTCCTGACCCTGTTAGGATGCCAAGTCGACAAGTTGCTTGAAAATTCCGTCATTGGAGTGTTTCATATTAATTTAAGTACAAAGGGAAGCAAACTGAACTTAACTAATAAAGAGGGTGCCAATGATTATTCATACCTTATTAGCCGGTTGGTTGAAAAAGAGATCAAAAAGATCGCCATCTCCATAACTATTCACAACTATGGGAGCATTTTCCATCACATCTTGTTCATGAGCATTTCTTGGCTCTATCCTGGCAACAGGTGGTTGTGTTGTAGGTGCTGGTGAAAAGAGAGGACTCTCTGGCCCATTAGCAGCAGGAAAAACAAGTGGCAATGGCTCATTGATGTGAAATCCAAAGGGAGGCTCTTGCTCTTCTTGAACAATGTAAGGCCCTGATGTGCTTCCTTCCCCCAAATTTGATGAGGAAGTCACAAAATTATCATAGCCAATGGGACTCATGAACCCCTTATTACCATCAAGCGTATTTCCACCACCTCCAGTCATTTGAGTGCCCCAGAAATTGGTATTGGTGGGGTTTGAATTGACAGAAGGGTAATGAGCAATGTTGCTCAAGCTAGGCATGAAAGCTCCTGAACTTGAAGAATGATTCTGTGGTGGGTACACTTGCTTTGGATTTGTAAGGCCTGTTATGACATTTGTAGGGCTGAAAGATGAAGTTTGTAGGTTACTTGGTCCTCCAGTGTTGGGCTGGATCGCTTGCAAAGTTGAGGCATAGGTTTGATAAGGATTGTTGTTGACACTGGAGTTAGTGAACATTGGATCCTTCGGGATTGAAAGACCTCCAGTGTTGGGCCGCATCACTTGCAAACTCGGGGCATTTGTTCTATAGGGGTTCTTGTAGACACTGGAATTAGCGAACATTGGATCCTTAAAGACGGAAAGGCTGACACCTGAAGCATCTCGAGGAGGATATTGAATCGGTGCAGCACTGCAGTTGCGATTATTTAGTACCTGGGTACTCACACGGGACCTTAATTCAGGAAGGGATAGCTGGGGATGCCTGTTTGGAAAACTATTAGGAGGCATTTGTTGTTGGACATCTCTCCTGGCCGACGAGCGCGGGTGTGATGTTGAGCTTGAACTTGAGGCTTGTCTGGGAGAGTCCCTTGCTCTTGGTGTGCCATTATCTACAACTGCGACTTTCTTCAAGAATATGCGATATTTCTGCGTGTTTTGGCAGATAACAAAACCATCACGAGAATTCTTTTAAACGATGAAGAAGCCTTGAAAACGAGAAAAATTAATATGCAGCTGAGTTATAGATATAAATGTGAATTTTTCAAAGGAATATATAGCTTATGATTAGGCGGAAGGAAGTGGTAATGCATTTATATGAGCATATACACATTTATGAGTGTACCTACTTCTCTTGCATTCATGTATAGACTGGCTTGAATGGATGACAAGGAACAAAGAAAAGTAAACAGAAATTTTTCTGGTAAACTAAAGGTAATAAAGATGAGAGCTATCGAAGAACTCATTCAGATGGAAGTGTGTTGTCAGGTGTGGTTTTCCGAGTCAAAAGGATGTGCAAGACTCAAGTTCCATATTTGTCCTGGAAATGACCATAAATGATTTGAAGGACATTAGATGGTAATTCTATAAGTACGTACTAAAACTCATCCTGTTCATTTTCATTCTTTTTCGTGTTTCCTTGTATTTTCCAAACATTTTGTAAGATTTCCAAAGCAGACTATCTATATATAGAAACACAAGTTGAAAGTCAACAGGAAAGGTTGGAATAATTTTCTTCAAAAGCTTTACAATATACTTAGAGAAGAGGATTTGGAAGGCTTTCAAACAAGCACTTTCTTTCCTTGTTGATACATAGGGGGATTATACTATAATATGATATTTATAAAAGAGTTTAAAAATTTTCTCGTACAATAATTGATATTTATCAAATTTCCTATATAGTAAAATCCAGTTCATGTTATGACCAAAAAAAAAAAAGATCCTGTTCGTGTATATATTATTGACTACTAAATATACTTGAAAGCAAGATTGGAAACTATTTTATTTAGATTTGGTGCTAATATGTCCAAAGTTGAAAAATTGTGAACACCTTGTTTTTTTGTCGAAAGATTGTGAATACTTGACAAACAAGGGAAGAAAGAAGATTTAGAGCATTAGAATTATGAACTTCTACTTTGTACACATGTGACAAATAGTGTTCAAACAGTAATGGATTCGAATTTTTCGTTTTTAGTAACCAACACTATTGTTGGTTAAATTTTTTTCTTTTCAAGACAATTCGAAATGGGCCTTACTAAATCTCTATGTTCCGGTCATTTTTTCAGTGATGAAATCAATACATCATTAGGAAAATATCAGTGAATACATAAAGAAGCTAGCATGTGGAGTAGGTACGTACCTCTTCTTTAGGTCCATAACTTGCGGTGAAAAGCCATGTTCATACTTCAGTTCACGTCAAACTAGCTAATCATGCATAAACATCACATCTCAAACTATATATTCTTAAACCCTAAACTGCTGCACAGAAATCGGAATATATACAATATTCACTTGGCACGTGCAATGCTTAGAGTTTCATTAGATTCATACTAAGTTGTCAGCATTTACCAGCCCTAGCCATTCATAATTTGTGCTCCAATCAACCTCAAAAGATATATCTACTCATAGGAAAAGAAAATAAAAGAAAATGCAACGGTCACAGCAGTGCAAACCTGCAAATGGCTGGCTATGTTCTCTCTAGTTAATCCAGGGACGTTCATGAACTCAAGAATTCTTTTGGGAACAGCTTCTGCAATATCAGAAGACAATGTTCAGAATATGATTAATACAAACTCAAGAGATATAGATTGGCAGCTCTCAAATGGGGCAAGGCAAGGTCGGAGGTCTTCTTACTGTCAAGTCCTATGTAGTTGATGGCATGCAAAAACAGATCGTGAAGCCCAGTTGTCCAAACCACCTTCGATTTTCTTGGAGGTATCATGGAGTAATCAATTCCTTCATCATTTTCATCCTCGTCGTCCCTGCTCCTTTTCTTCCCATTAGGATCCTGTGAAGTGGAGCCTTCCTCTTCCAAAGTCAAGGGTAGGAAAGGAATATTAACGTCTTCAAGTATTATTCTCTCACACAGTGATGCCCCAGTTGAGGCACTCGCAGCTTCTTCCTCAATGACAACTGCTTTTCCTTTTTTTCTTGCAATACAATATTGCCAAACATTTTTCAGATCATCCGGCCTCACCGGTTTCACAATGTAGAAGGCAGCTCCTCCCTCTAAACTCTTCAATATCACTGTTTGTCGATCATCACCCGACATGACTGTGAAGAAAATAAAATCGAATCAATAATGTTATAGAGTTCACTCAAACATTTCTGAAACAAATACTGAGCTGTAAGTTTATAAGCGATACAAATCAAATTGACTGAAGTTTGAAAATTTTGGACTCACTGATCACCGGCAGATTGAACTCTTCTCGGGCATGCCTTTGCAGCTCGAGACCATTCATGTCGGGCATGTGATAATCAGTCACAACAAGGTCAAAAGAAACTTTTCTTGCTCGAAGAATCGATAAAGCATGCAGAGGGTGCTTGGAGGTCACAACTGAAATCCATATCATTGCAGAGCCATAGTTAGATATAGCAATTCTTAGAAAAATCAATTTCCCCGAGGTTAAAGCCTTTTTTACTCCTTTAAAGTACCCATTTTCTATATCCATGTATGTGAGGATCATATGCTTCAAAGCCTAGTGCTCTCGTTGAGGGAGGTAAATATTTATTTTAGTGATCTTATCTAAAAAAAAAACACTTTTTGTGACCCAGACCTCATGAAATCTTCGAAAGTACGAAAATTCAGTATCCTGATTAAGGATCTAAAATTCTAATGCTTTGTAGAATGTATAAAGAACGTGCATGATAATTCTAAATATTTGGCTTTGCGATCATGTCTTGACGGGGTGACTTTCTTTACCGCAAATGTCGATGCAGACCGCATGAAAACTTCGATTGACAGATCCATTCAACTAGATCAAACTTGAAAACATGAAAAATTAGTATCTTGACCAAGGATCTAGAATTTTCGCATTTCATAATTAATTTTGGAGATAAAAAAAATCAGAAAATAACGTATAAAAGCTTGCATGTTAGTTTTTAAAACACTAAAAAATTTTAGATATAAGCAAAAGAAAATTTTTATACCCATTAACTTGACCCAAAAAAAAATCCATCAGATGCTAAGACTCCTTTTGTTTCGCTGAAAATGAAGAATTTAAAAATATTTTTCAAAAAGTGATCGCTCATATCACTTAGAAAAATAAATGAAAGAAAAATATTTTCATTATCCACGAAAATATTTATACGTAAATTGTTTTCGATTGATAGATCCATTCAACTAGATCAAACTTGAAAACATGAAAGATTAGTGTCTTGATCAAGGATCTAAAGTTCTCGCTTTTTATAATTAATTTTGGAGATAAAAAATCAGAAAATAATGTATAAAAGCTTGCATGTTAAATTTTAAAACACTCGAAAATTTTAGATGTTAGCAAAAGCAAATTTTTACACCCATTAACTAGACCCAAACAAATCCATTAGACACTAGGACTCCTTTTATTTTGTGGAAAACGAATGATTAGAAAAATATTTTCTAAAAGACAATCGCTTATATTGCTTGCAAAAATAAATGAACAAAAAATATTTTCATAGTCCACAAAGATGTTTACACATAAATTATTTTCAATTGACAGATCCATTTAACTAGATCAAACTTGAAAATATGAAAAATGAATATCTTGATCAAGGATCTAAAATTCTTGAGTTTTATAATGAATTTTAGAGATAAAAAAAATCAGAAAATAACGTATAAAAGCTTGCATACTAATTTTTAAAACACCAAAGCAAAAGAAAATTTTCATACCCATTAACTAGACCCAAAAAAATATCCATCAAACGCTAAGATTGCGTTTATTTCTTAAAAAATGAATAATTTAAAAAATATTTTTAAAAAAATGCTTGCTTATATCGATTGCAAAAACGAATAAACGAAAATTATTTTCATCGTTCACGAAAATATTTAGACATAAATTGTATTCGATTGACAGATCCATTCAACTAGATCAAACTTGAAAATATGAAAAATGAGCATCTTGATTAGGGATCTATAATTCACGTGTTTTATAATGAATTTGTAAATAAAAAGATAAAAAAAACATATAAAAGCTTGCATGTTAATTTTTTAAAACACTAAAAAATTTTAGATGTAAGCTAAAGCAAATTTTCATACCCATTAACTAGACCCAAAAAAAGAAAAATCCATCAGATGCTAAGACTCATTTTGTTTCTCGAAAAATGAATGATTTGGAAAATATTTCCCAAAAAATGATCGCTTATATCGTTTGCAAAAATGAAAAAAAAATATTTTCATCTTTCAGAAAAATGTTTAAACAGAAATTGTTTTCAATAATGAAAAAAAATTGTCATCAAATAATTATTTTAAGCGATACAAGCCATCATTTTTAAGAAAATATTTTTCAAATTATTCATTTTTTTGCGAAATAAACGGAGTCTAAGAGAGACTCAAAACCCTAAATTTGCAAGTTAGGTTTTCTTCCATGTTGGAACAACCCAATCTCAACCCGCCTCAAAAAAAAAAAGTAAAAAAAAGAAAAAAAAAAAAAGAGAGATCTTGCTTAGTCAAACGAAAATGGAAATCGTCTCTCTTGCTGCAGTCGAAACGAAGGAGGCAAAGGCAGAAGCTAGATCATGAGTCACACACTCGAAATCAAACAACGCATGACTGAAAAGCAAGGTTTTGTAGGTCGTTTTACCTTTTTTTTTTTGATAACCATAGGTCGTTTTACCTTGATAGTTCCACGCTCTAAGAATCGCAGAGACAATGGCAAGGGTAGTAGAGCAATCGTCGACGACTAAGATGCTGAAATTCATGAGCGAGCTTTGCATCATTGAGGACTGGTCTCCTTGCATCTGCCTCAAACCAGTAATCTGAAAAACCAAAAACTAGCAACACAAGGGTTATAGAGAACGTAATGGCTCGTTTTATATGGAGTGTAGTGAAGGAAGGCGATACATTTGTCACGAGAGACTCCTTTTATGGTGCTCGTTTCAACGACTCTGTCTGTATTTTGTGTATGTTTCGGGGGGGATTGGTCTAATCAAAGGGTTAGGATACCCTTTATCGTCTAAAAGAGAGAGAGAGAGAGAGAGAGAGAGAGAGAGAGAGAGATGTCAATGAAATTTCTTCAAGGCTCTTTTTTATTTTATTTTATTGCAAACGAAAGAAGGTTGACCCACAGATGTGAGGATTGAACCCACCAAGAAGAAAAACAACGTGCACGTGTGTTATTATCCTCTGGTCAGTAATGTAAAAAAATCCAGAATATATTGCCCATTTAATGCTCACAGGCTTAAGAAGTTCTTCACGTGGAACTCTCTATGAAGTGGAAATGCTTCATTTCGATTCTCCTTGCCATGTATCTAGTGCCATTTTAGATATCAGCACCTGTGAACAACGTATTTTTAAACAGATGCAGCGCGATTTAACTGCTGTTGGATACGAGTTGCCGAAATAGTCGAAATCATTCCAATTTTAGGCTAAGATGAAAGATATGTTTTCTTATGCATAGATTTATTAGCAAACTGGGAACTTTTGGGATCGCAAATCTTTATAATGGCTCCCGTAACCTGGTGATTGTTGAGAAATGCTCGGTATATAGGATCCCAGTTTTGGCGGGTTAAAGCTTCAAGAAATAATTAACTCTTTGGACATTATAGTAAAGTTTTGCATAAAGCTTTTCGAATTTTGGGACTCCCTGTTTTGATTTTTCTATTTCTAGCTTGCAGTATAGTATTTTTATTTTCCAAACTTACTTCGTTACATTACATTCACATTCCGTATTTTCTATGTAATGCCCGACTTATATATGAAATAAAATGCGTACCTGCTTTTTTTTTTTCTAAATTCTTTTCTACCAAACTTTTATGTCTAACATATAACATTTTTTGACATTATTATATATCCACAATGATGTTTATCAAATTTGACGTCTATCTAGTACATTCAACTTCAAAGAATACTTCGACCTATGCAAAAGTTCTCAAAGAAAACCACTAATCATTATTTGTTTCATAGGCTTAAAGCTTTTAATAAACGAAATTTGAATTTTTATTAAGCAATTGTTTTTGGAGAAAAAGTTCTCATTATTACTTTGCTGGTACAAGACACACAAAATATTAGTTATAGTCATTGAAACTTCACATGACATGAGACTTGTGATAATTACATGCACTTGCATTGAAGAAACACCTCTTTAGCATTAGTGTCGACCTAATTTAAATCCAAGAGATTATCATATGAGTTTTCTCATACAATTAAAACTCCTTAATGCAACGATGTTAACTCTATTCTGACTCTAATTAGCTCTAATCCTAATTACTACTCATTATGACAGTTGGAGAAACAAGTATAAGAGAGTGCAAATTGGTAACCGGGGACTTTGACAATAATAGCAAGAATGCCATGCAAAAATCAAGTATGAGAGAGTGCAAAATGCCCTCTCTTACAAAATTACTTGGAATACACAGCATAGTAACAGAGGGTGCATTAAAATTGTAAAAGTTAATTAATTGTTTGCTTAACAAGTGCTCTTGCAGCTATTATTAAAGAAAATTCAATAGAAAATTTCGAAATTTTCTTTGTTTGATTGATTAACATGTCCAGAGACACGTTCCAATAAAATCCAAAATAAAAAAAAAGCTGGAAAAAGAAAAAAGGTTTATGTGCATTTGAGAGTCTGAGGCCTGGACTAATTTGAGGCTGCCACGTGGTAAGCATGCGCCCATGAATGGGCATGAAGAAAGAGTTGACCCTAAAATGAGGAAAAAGGCAAAATTGGTAACAAATATGGATTTATTGCATGTCATAATTACGTTTATGTGCATTTAACTAGATATCTTCTATCGTTTACCGACTACTAATTTCATCGCAGGTTGATAGTCAACTTGTTAATTTATGAATTCACTCGATTGCAACAATTTTGCACTCTCTTTATTTACCAAAAAACATTTTTCGAGAAAATAATTTCTGGTGTTTGGATTGCTTAAGAAAATGGGTTAGCTAAAAATGTTTTCCTAATCAACAAAAAATCTAAACTTAAATTTAGGCAAGTGATTTCCTTTTTAAAAAATGAGACGTCATTTTCTAAAATATGACTAGATATCAGTGCTTGAACCAGAAATTCTATACTCGGACACAGGAACCCTAACACTCGTTCTCAAGCCCTTGGTAGTGTACCCGGGTGTAGAGGCCAGAGTCGAGGTCCGCCGGAGTCCGTTGAGGCCAAGCCTGAGTCGAAAGAGACCGCGCCCATAACCCCGATGCTTGAGGATAGGTCCATAGAGGTTGGACTCAGGATACTGGCGCCCGCGCCCGAATCCATAGAAGTTGGGCCTAGCACCTGATACCATTGCCCAACTCACTGAGGCCCCCGCTCGAGTCCACAATGGCCGAGCTTGAGATCCTAGTACTTGTGGTTAGATCCCCAATGCCCAAGCCCGAGTCCATTAAGGTCGAGCTCAAGTCTACAAAAGCCGGGCTCAAGAACCCAATGCTTGTGCCCTAGGTACTCAACACTCGGGCCTTGGTCCATGGAGGCCAAGCTCAAGTTGGCAAAGGCTCGACTTGGGACCCCAAAGCTCGTGCTTGGATCCCTGACAATCATGTTCCCTAGTGCTAGTGGCTGGTCTTGGCACCCAGTCTCGAGACCCCAGAGCCCTTGACCAAGCCCAGATCCATGGAGGCTGAGGCTCAGGACACTGATGCTTGCATCCAAATCCATTGAGGTTGGGCCTGGGAGCTTGGCACTCGCGTTTGTGCCTGAGTCCACTAAGGTCCGGCCTAGGAGCTTAGTGCCAATGCTCGGATCATTGGTGCCCATGCCTAGGTTTATCCAAGCCAGTCCTGGGACCCCACGCTTGGCCTTGGTAGACTCAGGCCCTACTTCGATGGATTCAAGGGTTGGGTGACAAGGATCCGGGCACAAGTACCGGGGCATCGGGCCTGGATTTTGTGGACTTGGGCTGAGGCATCAAGGAGTCGGGAAGGGCACCAGCTACTCGTGTGACATCCAAAAAAATTCCAACATCAATTAATATGTAGGGATTTGTAGCCGAGAAATGTTCCAAGTGGAAATTCCAGTTGGTTTATTTATGTTGTATTAGAGGAAGGTCCAAATTGTATTTTTCAGAAAGTGGATCCATTTGAGTTAGCTTAATGAAGATTTGCTCTTGGGTCAATTATCTAGCATGGTGATGAACCATGTAATGCCACATTGGTTGTTAATGGAGACTGATATGCTTCGAGCTTACTAATTAGATAAGTAGTGGGTTAGAAATTTACTGAGTCATGCTACTCACTTAGAGTCATGCTTCGAGCTTACGTACCCTTTCTACTCACTTAAGCTCCGTTCGTTTGGTGTAAAATATTCTCCTTTTGGAAAATATTTTCCCGGGAGTTATTTTTCCCTAAAAAATGTTTTCCTGGAACACAATTTTCTTGTATTTGGCTAAAATCTGAAAAAGTTTCGGAAAATATTTTCTAGTGTTCGGCGACCGGTGGCGGCGGGCGGCGGGTGACGATCGGTGGTGACTGACGACTGACAGTCGGCTACCGGCGGCGGCCGATGATCAACGGTGACCGGCGACTGACGACTGGCGGCGGCGATCGGCGATCGGCGACGGCCGACGACTAACGGTGACCGGCGATCGATGATCGGCGGCGGCAATGGGTGGCGGCCGGCGATCGACGGCCGACGCCAGCCGACGATCGGCGGTGACTGGCGATCGATGACCGGTGGCGGCGATCGGCGACGGCGACCGACGATCGTTGATCGATGGCGGCGATCGTCGAACGCCGGCGGCAACGACTAGTGGCTGGCGGCGGCAACCGACGGCCGACGGCGGCGACCGACGGCCGACGGCGGTGACCGGCGATCAACTTCCTCTCTCATAGAAAACATTTTCACTCCCAAGAAATCATTTTCCCCCAAAGTGAAGGCAAAATTGCCCATGGGAGGGAAAATGTTTTCCGTGGGAAGTTATTTTCCGCTCCCCGAACACTAGAAAATCTAGAAAATATTTTCCTGGAAAATATTTTTTGTCAAACGAACGGAACCTTAGAGTCACTTGAAGCATTTCTGTTGGAACACATGTCCTTCTACCTTTACACCTAATATTTTTTACCCAATAATATTTAGTACTTTAACCTTGGCTAATCAATTTCATCCTTATAGGCAGTGTGGTTGAATCTTGGAGAGCTTCCAAGTTCCGAAGATAGAAGCCCCCACTTCATTAACTGCCAACTTCCAATTTCCAACTTCCTTATGCTTCCATCGTTTTCAAAATTTGTGAATAAAAGGGGAGGCCCCATACTCGTATGATTAAAGTTTCTATCTCAAATCTTTCAAGTGTTGACAATGTGAGTTATTGAACTCCACTACTTTTTATTGATGGGTTTTGTCGTTTTAAAAAAAATAAGCATTGTTGATCTTTAATTTTGTTTATTTTGTTTGAAGGTGACTAAGTTTTAAGTTATCAAGTCTTTTTCAAGGTAAGTGAAAACTCTCGGAGCTAAATTAAGTCGCTCTACTTAGCACTTTTAACTTGGTTAATTGATAATTGTTAACTTTAGTTTTAATTAAATTTAATTGTAAGTATGAACAAGTCTTAGTGTTATTGAGTGGAGATATTGTAATGATATGATTTGTTACAATGAGTTCTTACATGCAGGTGTATGAATGATTGCCGTGAGGTGTGATAATATGTGGCATGACAAAATTGGGCTTGAAACCATTATCTTCGTAAATTACTGCCTGTCAGTCGTGTGTACTGATCATATTCACTTTATACACAATCGATGATCATATTCATCTTATACTTGCCAACCGCTAATCATAATCACTTTATACACAACCACCGCCGATCATATTCACCTTAAACACAACACCCACTGATCATATTCACCTTACGCTCATCTGTTGTTGCTCATATTCAACTTATACCATCCGCCGCTACATATATTTACTTGCCTGAGTATATTCACTTGCCTAAATATATTCACTTACTTGAGTATATCCACTTACTAGGAGTAGTCACTTACGGAGTATATTTATTTGCTGAGTATGGCCACTTAATTACTGCTTATATTCACTTGTCGAATATACCCATTTCCTGAGTATATGCACATGCCAAGTATATCCTCTTGCTGAGTATGCTTGATTGTCGATTTCGGAATATGTTATTATTGTTGGCATGAGAAATGAAATGAGGTGAGTATGATATTAGTACGTGATCATTAAAAGGCTAGGTAATGATATGCATGAAAATATATTGCGTACTGGACGTTGATAGTTGATATGAGTGTTGATTTCGTTGTTGTTGCAAGGAAGGTTGTGTGATTATAATGTTAATATATATGTTGTTACTGTGATTAAATAATGAAAGTATTATATATACTTCTGTTGCCCTCTGTTAAATATGTCTTGAATTTTATGTACTTGGTTCGGTTCATGACCCGACCCGACATATTTTTTGTACGACCTGAAAGTGGAGAGAAAATTGAGATTTGATTCGCGATGCGAAGGGTTTTCTCATAGATGTAGAGAGAATTTTATTTTCAGAGAGTTTTCGTGAGCCGAGAGGTTTTGTCTTTGTTCCGACTTCTGAGATTTGTACTCTCTTTGATCATATAGTGGAATCTTATCTTGCCTCGCCCGTGAATGTAGATCACCTTGTGATCGAACCACGTAAAATTCCTGTGCTCTGTCTTTTGTTTTTCGCATCTGTTTCCAACACCCATATATTAATGGTGACAATGCTCCACGTGTCGAGATTCCCTATAAGTTGGGATGACCCGTGTGTCAGGATGTCTCAAGAGTTGCGATACTCCATGTGTCAAGATGCCTCAGAGTTGACGTGTGAGTGTAGCGAGTCAGTGACTATTAATGGGTGAGTGAGTGAGTGGTGTGAAGAGTTCACTTTTGTAACATTAAGATAAAGAGTATTTATTTTACTTGGGCAACAACTTGCTTTTCAACAACTGGTCTGAGAGCTACGCCTTTGAAATTTAACAATTGGTACGAGACCAACGCTATGCAACTCAAAAGTCATTTCTTGATAGAAAGAAAGTTACTAATTTTTGTCCTTTTTCTTTGACCATTTTCACTTTCTTTCTTTCTATACTTTACAATTAGAGTAAAAAGCATATAAGGGCTATGCACATATACAAAGCGAGATTGTTATATATGAAAAAGATATATGTTATTATTGAAGGAATTGGATGAAGTCGATACTTTTTTTTTCTTATTTTTGCTTATGTTGGTTTTTCAGCCAACACCACAAGGTGGGGGCCCAACCCTCTACCTACCACGTAGTAACTAGGGATGAGTAAGATGGAACGCTCAAATCGAGACTTAACCGGATCGGACCGGACCGGATCGGATCGGACCGGACTGGACCGGATCGGACCGATCAGTTTGGTCCGGTTCTTAGGAATATCAGTCCGGTTCTCGGTTCCTAAAAGTGGAACCGGTTTCCGGGCGATCCGGTTCCCGATTCTAAAGTGGGAATCGGATCGGACCGGTACGATAAATATCTTTTTTCTAATTTTTTTATATATATTTATTTACTTTTAAAATTTTTTGAAAAAAATAGGAAGCCTAATATAATTTCCCTAATTCTCTTTTGCCTTTACCAATAAGTGATTAGTCCCATTGAAACCGGTCTACGGTCCTAAGACTAGCCGATCTGGTCCCCGGTTCTAGAAACTGGGAACCGGTCCTCCTGGTTTGGTTCTCGATTCTTGGGTTGGACCGGACCAGATCGGAAACCTCTCACCCTAGTGGTAATCCAGTAAGCCAAGCTTATTTGACCGTTGAAGTGGATACTTATTAAGAATAATATGTTGTGCATTTTATGCTTCCAAGCTTAAGAAGTTTTTACATAGGATTCTCCATGAAGCAGAAATATTTCATATCAATTATCCTTCCTCTATGACAAATTAAAAAAAAAAAAATCCTTACTCTGTATTTATTACCATTTTAGAGATCAACAGCTATTAACAACTCCTTACCAAAAAAAAAACAACTATTAACAACATGTTTTCAAATAAATGTGGCGCGATTTAATTTTAAGAAAATACGAATTGTCAAAATAGTTGAAATCATTTTAAATTTTTGCTAAGATGATGGATATAATTTTTTTATGCATAGATTTATTAGCAAACTAGGAAGTTTTGGGATTGCCAATCTCTATAGCGTCTCCCGTAATATGGCGATTGCTAAGTAATGCTTAGGGTAAAGCTTTATATAAAGTTCTTCGAATTTTGGGACTCCCTCTTTTGATTATTCTATCAATTACTCGTAGTATTGAATTTTTGCCCCAAACTTACTTCATTACATTACCTTCATGTTCTGTGTTTTCTTTGTAATGCCTGACTAGCTTATATATGAAACACAATGCGTACCCGCATTTTTTCTAAATTCTTTTGTACCAAACTTTATGTCTAAGATATAACATTTTTTTTGACATTATTATATATCTACAATGATATTTATCGAACTTGACGTCTAGCTAGTACATTCCACTTCAAATAATACTTCTACCTATGCAAAAGGTCCCAAAGAAAACCACTCATCATAATTAGTTTTTTTTTGGTCCATCATCATTATTAGTTTCATAGGCTTAAATCTTTCAATAAACCAAATTTGAATTTTTAATCAGCCGATGGTTTTTGGAGAAAAAAGTTCTCGATAGCGCTACAGCATTGCTTGGACAAGACCAGCAAATTTTCATATGACATGAGTCTTGTGATAATTACGTGCACTTGTACTAAAAAAAAAACTCCTCTTTACCAATAGTGTAGACCTAATTAAAATCGAAGAGATTATCATATGAGTTTTCTCTAATCCTAATCACTCACTCATTACTACTGTTAGACAAACATTTTTCCGGAAAATTTAGGATATTGATGAACTGACAATAGAATTATTTATATAAAATATATTGTTTCCATTATTTTCCCCGGTTGATCGGTAATTGGGGACTTTGCCAAGAATAGCCGGAGTATCATGCGAAAATACTAAAAGAGAGTGCAAAATGGCCTCTCTTTCAAAATTACTCGGATTACACATTACACCATAACAGATGGCGCTTAACAAGTGTTTGTAGAGAAATTTTTTAAAGAAAATTCCATCGAAAATTATAAAATTTCCTTATTTGATTAATTAACATGTCTTGAGACTCGCCTTGATAAAATCAACAAAAAAAAAGGTGAAAAAAAAGGTTCACATGCATTGAGGTTGTGAGGCCTGGACTAATTTGAGGCTGCCACTTGGCAAGCATGCGCCATGGACGGGCATGGAGAAAGAGTTGACCCTAAAAGGTGGAAGAAAGCAAAATTGGTTGCAAATTTGGATTTATTACATGTCATAAATACGTTAATTTATATTTAACTAGAGATCTTCTATCGTTGACCCACAAATATTTCCCGTGTTAATCAATGAATTCACTCGATCATAAACAATTTGTAAATTAAGAATGCAAATAACCGATTTCGCTTAATGTAATTGAATCTCTAGGTCCATGCCCTTTAGATTACAAATAAATTGCCTTCTCCTTAGTATCTTAAGCAATAACTTGAGTCAGACCACATCGTACACCATAACCATAAGTAGAAAACTTGAAATTGCGATTAATTTGATAGGTGTGATAAAATGGCATACTTATGTACATTTGAATGTTAGAAACTTTATCTCTCGTACATTAGATATATTTGATGTGCAGAAGACAGTTTTACTAATCAATATATTAGATAGATTCATTGATGAACCAAAGCCAATTCGCCTCGAATTTCAACTTCCAACGTTTGTTGAATGAACAATTCAATATTGGCTATCATTTTCATTTATGCTGTGTTACATTCAATCTACATCAAGAACTCGTGTTTCTTTTTTATGCGCGACGATAACCCTCATGGTCGTTGCTTTTGGACTGCTTTGGTAATTTTCTGTACCAAAAAAAAACAATTCAATATTGGCAGGAAAATTGTCTAAAAAGTCCTAAACCTATTGTATGATGGCCAATTCAATCATAAACCTTTTAATTGTGTTAATTTAGTCCTAAATCTTTTGAGAATTTGCCAATTTAATCATAAACCTTTTGACAAGAAAAGTGTCAGAAAAGTTCTAAACTTGTTACATTGGTGTCAATTTAGTCTTGAACCTTTTTTTGCGCCAATTCAGTCATAAACCTTTTGTCTTTATGCCAATTTAGTCATTCTGGTTAGTTTTGACCAAATGTTGCTTACGTGGATGCTGGCTAGCCTGCGTGGCATCGCTAACACTAAAGTGGATAACCTTTAATAATATTATAATATTTTTTGAATTATTTATTATTTCTAATAATTTTTTTTCTTTTTTTCTCTTTCCCTTTCTTCTTTGTCCAGCTGGTTGTCAAACTGGCGATGTCGACCTCGCCCACCTTGTCGAGGCTCGCCCTCTCCAACGACAGCAAATGCGAGCCTCACCCAGTTTCTAGCAAGGCTCGCCCTCGACCTAGCCCTTGCCGGTGAGGCTCAAGCCCTTGCCAATAGCTGGTCAAGGCTTGACCGTTGCTAACGGCTGGGCAAAGCACGACTTCGTCAAATTTGGCGAGGTTAGGACTTAACCATGGCCAGCAAGGCTCAAGGCTCACCATATCGTTGTGGGCAAGCCTCGCCTAGCCGCAAGTGAGGCACGAGACCTCGTTGGATAGCCATGAGGACGACCTCACGATGGGCTAGCAAGGCATGAGCCCCGCCAGCCATTGGTGAGGCCTAATCGGCAAGGTCATGCGTCGCCATGGGCCGGGCGAGGCTTGCCTTCCTTGTTGCTGGCGAGAGCGAGCCTTGCCAATGGCTAGCGAGGCTCGCTAGACGTTGGTGAGGCTGATCCTCATCGGCCTTGGCTTCTAGCTGGTTGCCAGATTGATGACCAACTGGAGGAAGAAGAAAAGGAAGGAAAAAAAAAGAATAGAAGTTTTTTAAAAAATAATAAAAAATTTGAAAAATATTAAAATATTACTAAAAGTTGTTTATGTTAGCACTGACAATGCTATGTAGGCCGGTTGGTATTCACGTCAGCAATATCCAACCAAAATTAATTAAACTGATTGAATTGGCATAAAAGCAAAATGTTTAGGATTGAATCAGTACCAAAAAAAGGTTTAGGATTAAATATATGTATAGAACTTTTCTTACACTTTTTCCACCTTTTAACAAATTGCCAATATAGTCCTTTTAGATAATTTCGACTAGAAATTGCTAACATTGTGGTCCAGTCAGCACCGACTATCCTAAGTTGCAGACCAATGTTGACATGGACAATTTTTTATTTTTTAATTTATTTTTATTTTCTTTTTTTCTTCATAGGGTCGGCGAACCCTGCTAGTTCTTGGGCAAGGGCCATGGCCTTCACCCTCACTCGACCTCATTGTGGCTAGTGAGGGGTGCCGCGCCCTTGCCGGCAACAATGAGGGCTTACGGGCCCTCGCCTTGGGCCATTGGCTTCGCCGACCTTGTGAAGAAAAAAAGAAAAAGAAAAGGAAAAAGAAAAAGAAAAAAAGAAATTTAGAAAATTTTAAAAAAATTTTAAAAAATAATCCATGTCAACTCCGGCTGCGCAATGTAGAATGTCCAGTTTTGACTAGACTACTACGTCAGTAATTTTCGATCAAAATTAATTTGAAAGGATTACATTGATAATTCGTTAAAAGGTTTAAGACTATATTGATAAATTCTCCAAAAGTTTAGAACTAAATTAACACATTGAAAGGTATAGAACTGGATTAGCTACTGTATAATAGATTTAGGACTTTATGGAGAATTTTCCCCAATATTGCCTATTAAAACACATGAGAACTCCACTCCACTATAATAGTGAGCTCATAGTTGGCCATTTGAGTTTTGGGAAAATGACACAAATGATCCATAAACTTTGACCCAATATGTAATATTATTAATGAACTTTTAATTTATTTAATGTGGTCCCTGATATTTAGCCAAATGTGCAATGTTGTCCCCGAACTTTTGGTACATGTTTAATTTAATCCAAAACTATATAAAATTGTTTAATGTTAGTCATGGCCACGGGCCAATTTTAGCCCAAAACCGGCCCGGGTCAAACCCGAGACCGGCCCATTGACTGGGTCCGCGGTTCAGAATCAGAATCGGCTCGTGGCCTACGGGCCCGGTTCAAAAAAAAAAACTACTTAGCTTGCAGGCCCTACACTCTGCACTTCTGCATTGATTCCTCTCCTGTCTCCTCCTCTCTAGAATCTTCCTTCCCCTCCTCTAGTCCTCCTCCGCAGTTGCAACCCATGGCCAACGGACTCCCCTTACAGACCAGCAACATCTCCAACACTGCTGCTGCACCGGCGGTAGCGGCGGTGGCGGCGCGCAAGGGCAGGATCGTCGAGGAGACCTACCAGAAGAAGTCCCAGCTCGAGCACATCCTCCTCCGCCTAGACACCTACATCGGCTTCGTCGAGAAGCACACCCAATCTCTGTGGGTCTACGAGAGCGATGAGGTGGTCCACCGCCCCGTCGCCTACGTCCCCGGCCTCTACAAGATCTTTGACGAGATGCTCGTCAACACCGCCGACAACAAGCAGCGGGAGCCTGCAGCCCCATGTTCCAACCCACCAACGCCCACCTCCTCCAGTTCTCCTCTAAATCCCTCCTTCCCCCCTCTCCTCAGCACCTCCTCTGGTCCTCCCCTTTTCTCCTCCGCCCGCCCCCCCGTCCTCCCAGATTTGACCCCCGCCGCCGTCGCCCCGCCCATGGCCGCAGCCGCTGATGCCTACGCCCCCTCCTCCTTCCCCTCACTACCCTGCGCCTCCTCCCCTTTTCTCCTCCTCTCCCCTCGAATCGGAACCGGTCGAAACTGGAACTAGCTTGGAACCAGAACCGTCCCCTTGAGGTTCCGATTCCGGTTCATACATGACCACGAATCGAAACCACCGGTTCCAAACTGGAACCGGCGGTTCCTGAACCGTGGCCATAACTATTTAATGTTGTCATTCTTTTAATTCAAGTTAGCATAATATGTTGATTTAGCTTCCAATCCGATACGTTTGAACAATGAATAAAGAAATCCTTATACATGAATTATTCACGTAAGATATTCAACTTAATTTGTTTAATTTGTTCAATTCATAAAAATGATTATCCATGTTATTTGATAACGTTGATTATTACAGTCTAATTTGAGTTAAATATCTTATGTGGATAATTCACATGTAATGTTATTCTTTTGTCCACCATTCAAATTTGCCAAATTGAAAGTCGAATTAACAAATTTATCTTAACTTTTATATTAATGAAAAGACTATATTAAACATTTTCATATAATCAAAGGATTATATTGAGCATTTAACAAAATTTCAGGGATTAGGCAAATTAAAAGTTCAAGGACAACATTTTACATTGGGCTAAAGTTCGGAGATCACATTGAATAAATAAAAGTTCAAGGACGATATTGCATATTGAACCAAATTTCGAGGACCATTTGTATAACTATTCCTTGAGTTTTCATTGAGAGAAGGAAATATGGCTACACGAGATTCACATCGATCCAACAACTATAGCTCCTTTCCTTTTTAAGCCAGATATACAAGCACAAATAATTGGAAAGTACAAAACTGCCAAAACAATAAAAAAGAAAAGCGAAAAGTTCCCAACATATTGACCTATTGTCTTCAATTCAAAGTGGTCGATAATCTAATCCTTTGATCTAGCTTTATACTGCACCTTTGACCCATTCATACAATGCCCATAGCAGAATCCCCAACAAAGTGTCCCTAATCAAGCTCCTCGTGAGATCTTCAACCCAACCGCCGGTTTTATTGCCCCTGGCCTTATTCCCCGCAAGATCACGGAATCGCAAGTTCCCCTGGTCCGAGATAAGCGCATACACGACCCCGTTCATGTGGCCCTTCCCGATCACTCCCACCACCCTCTTGCAGTTGTTCACGGCCTTGCTCCGCTTTAGGGACCATGCGAGATACTGTGATCGCATACAGGGCGAAGTTGATTGAGCAAAGCTACACATGCAAGAATTTTCTACACATATGAACGTAAACAAAAAAAAGCAAATGACTAATTAGTAATGCTTTGCTGCCGTATATATGGTGGATGGAATGCACTTCAAACATTGGATGAGTAATCTTCCTCACACCTTAAGCAATCTTGCAATCACGACTCTAATAGAATGAAAAAAAGTTCTGCTCTTCCCTTTATCTACAAGTGAACTGCAATGCATGGTCTGGTGTGCGTAAGCTGAAATGTTGGAGAAGGGTAGCGGTTTAGCTGACAGAGAATGTACTCACCGTGTCTCGTTCATGTATGAGAGGCTGTAGAAGCGCTGGATAAGAAAAACTAAGCTGCTCATACAACTCAAATGTGCTATCCTCAGTGTTTGATTCCTGCAGCAAAACCAGGAATCTGCTTTAGAAACTACCGGTTGTTTACTATACCTATTGGATGTTCTAGAAACTCAATCATTATCCTGGGAGGATGTGAATCGTGAAGAATGAGCATAAAAGGAAGAATGTTTTGATTCATCAAGAAGCATTTTACTCCATATTTATCTGGTAGACAAATAGAGACTTAGAAAATTGCCCACAGCTAAATGATTCTGTGCAAGAAATGGTATTGGTATATAAGCTTCCGTTCTAGATGAGGACTTTAAAGACAGAATCGCAGATGTGGCATAGATAACATCAACCAGAAAAATTTACTCCCAATTTGGATTCAAAAAGGAAACAATGCAGAAGAATCTCACGGAGTGACTCTGTTTTATTGCATAGAATATTACGGCTAATTTCTCGTAATACAATGCAAAACAGCCAAAAGCTGATTGGGAGAGAGCACCTGAAGATTACTCCCTGATGCATCCGATTGTGATGCTATTCCACGAAAGACAGAGATCACTAGGCTTATCTTCTGATCCCATTTCAAACTATTCCATGCTCTCTCAAGCTGAACAACAAAACATCATAAATGAATTCTTCTGTCAGTCAACTATCATAGGACCTTAATCATCCAGTACCAAATCTAATGATTAGGACAAAGAGAAGCTAAATGATCAGACACTTTCTTCATAAATTATGAGACCAGATGTTTGAGCATACATACTGTTATTTCAATTGGCCGATCCCCCAGAACAATCTGAGCACTGATTTCTTCAGATGCCTTCCGAGCAGCCCGAAACTGTAGGCAAGAAAATAATTGCAAGTTAAAGAATGTCATAAGAGTTTAAAGGAGTCAATTGCTGAAATCGTGATTTCAGGTCACTACCTCATCTCCGAATGGGCGGTTGACATCTGAGGAGATTTTTGAAGAGAAAATTGCCAAGAGTAGACGTAATACTAGAGCTGTCTGACCACCTGTCATGAAACCAGACAAAGATCATCTAATTGAGCTTTATTAGCATTTCAAGTGCGGAACAGTACTAACAAGTCTCAAGAAGCTAGAGCTTACCCAAGTTTATGCTACGACCAATGGCACCAAAAAACCCAGTACCACTCAGGGAAAACATGCTGGACCGTAATTGTTGACTAGGATCTCCTTCACTAGATGTGTACATGATCCCAGCTCTGAAAACAAGCTCTGCAACGACTGGAGTTCAGATATAGATAGGACATCAAACTTTTTGGTGCTTATCAGACCTCAAAGTGCCATTTTCAGCCAGAACTCAGAAGCCAAAATATGGAAAACTACTCTCCTTGCTATTAACCGACATAGATAATAATACTGCAAAATCAAAGGAGCACAATGTTGACCGGTAAATGTGATTTAACATTATGAGCTACTGCAGTATTCATTTTTGAAATGCCCAATGTCTCCATGCGATTTGGGGTGACAAATTGGAAACCATGCATGATAAACTCTTGCAGCATCAGTCAATGGTCAAATTTTTAACCTGTCAATGATAGCCAACATGACAGCACAATCGATCGGTTACTCTCATTATGTCCCTTATCTAACCAACTACGGGCGACTCAATTCTGCACTCAACTAAGATTTCTAAACTTAATGCCTAATTCGTCTCATTAACTCGATTCATTTATAAGTGGCCGCACAAGACTTGGTAAATCAACTCCTGCTTTCATCAGGATCTCTCGCCTAACCCCAGCCTGCCAATATATCCTAAACAACCGAAACAAAATACTGAATATGTACACTACATTCTACCATTTAAGAAACATACGCATACAAGAAACATGTCGAGTATATATATCAAGCATGTTCACTGTATTACGATGCTGGGTCAAACAAAAAGACAGTGAATCAACTCCTGCGTGTTTCCACTAAACTCGCAATAAATTATCGATATGAGTACTGAACCAGCTCAATAATCACATTTCGAGACGACAGCACAAAAAGAAAATGACAAACAAAAGGGTGGAAACTTGCCTGCTCCTACAGAGCTCGACCACGACGTTGTCAGGCCTCACGGCCCTGACGACCCGCGCCACGTCGTCGGCGGACCGCCGCGAGATGTGGTTGATCCCCAGCAGCCATATCTCCTCCGGCTCCACGAACTCCGACCTCCAAGCCGGGACCGGGCCGAACTGCCCCTTCCGGACCAGTACGAGGGTGGCGTCGCCCGCCAAGTCCAGCAGCTCCGGGTGCGACGAGGCGATGGAGGCCTTGGAGTCCTCCAGGACCTCTCTCCGGAAGTCGAATCCGGGCGGCGGAGGTCTGATGGAGGCCCTGAAGGGCTTTAGGATTCTGGGTGCGCGTGGAGTTGGGTTGGGTGGGAACACAGGGAAGGGTGAGCTGAGGATGGTGTCCATGGACGCGCGGAAGGATTTGCTTCCACGCTCCAAGGATAGAAAGGAAGAGAGAGAGGGGCCTTTGTGGTTCTTCCGTGGTCGCTTATCATGTGTATATAATTCGTCTACGTATGCAAGGCAAATTAGAAAAATGCTAGATATTCTCGAACTAGGAGTAGTTTATTTAGAGGAAAATAAATGATTTGTGATTTTTTTTAAAAAATTATTGTTCGCATCGCTTCAAAAGTGAATAAGCGAATATTATTTTTATTGTCCATGAAAATATTTTGACATAAATTATTATTGATGATGAAAATATTTTTTAAATTATTCATTTTTTTGCAAAACAAACGGAGATTAAATTTTATTCGTATTGACACATGGCTCATCCCAGAGGGTCACTCCTTTCATAGCACCTTTTAGTGGTATACATCTTGATGTTACATAAATGGAGGTTTTAAAGTGGTCCACTTCATAATTGAGTTTCGTGGGAAGAGGATTTTCTGATGTTTATGTACATTGTTTCTCTCCTTTCCTTATTTTCCACGAGCAATCTTCCTCGTCGTTTGAAAATTTTTATGGTTTTGAGATACAATTTAGAGACGACGTCGATTTAAGCGACGGACAACTGAACAAGTCTCATTATTAAGAGGAAATGTCCCTGTTTTTTCTAGTTAAGCATGAGCAATTTGTTTAGCTAATTTTAGACTTTAGTAGAATTGTTTATCTTCATGACATTTTATTATTTTGGTATGATTGGTGGTGGGCAGCCTCGTGGCACCCTTATGTGATGATAAGGGATTAATCATAGCAATCGAGAGGTGTAATTACAAAGAGATCAATTTGTATTGTGGCTTATAGTGGGTTTGGCCTTCCCACTATGTTAGATGAAGAACTGGACAACTTGCCCATCCATAGAAGGAGAAGGGGTAAACTTTTTTTATTATTAATTTGATTAGGAATAACTCACTTAAGTGATTAATAACGAGACTATTATTTTCTACATCTTGAAATCTTTCAAGCATACCTTTAATTGGGGGGTTACAAGGTACGGACATCATTAATAAGCAAACTTAATAAAAAATAAGCAAGGGAGTGTCTATGTTTGTTTGCCAATCGGAAGACTATGTTTGTTTGAGCTCAAGGTCACACTGCTACCGGTGACCGCACAACGCCGGATTTAGGCTCAAACACGTCGGATATAACATACCGAGCTCAAATCTGACTCGCGACAGCGCATGCGAGCCTTTTACAGAGAAAAGAGGCTTGGCTTCGCTATTGCTGCTATGTAGTGGTCGGCCTAATTCCTCTAAAGAGTGATGGAGTCTAACTCAAGCGAATGAAATGGAAAGGGCGCTTAGTCACAGCGCAAAAGGACAGAATGATATGTGAAATTTAACAAATGGGATGGATGCATGTGCCAAGTAAACCAAGACAGACCTCGACTTTAATACCTTTTTTTTGGGGGGGAAGGGTAACAATTCGCAACTTAAACCTGTCCAAGATCAATATGTTTCCAAAAACTCAACTAATTAAATATCAAATTAACTCCAGCAGCAACCAATCACAATATTCCCGCAATGTCAACCCCGAAATAATAAATATAGAGCTGAAAAAATTAAATCAAGGTAGAAACAACACTTACAAATTGTACGTGAAAAACTCAATACGGAAAAAAGCATGAGCCACTAAAAACTTCCACTAATCATCAAGAATAGCAGGATACACAATAGTTCATCTCTGATCACACAACTAGAGGCTCTTCACATTAGCAAAACAGTAATATATAATCACCACAAGAATGGATTAACCCAAAGAAACAAGAAAGATCTAGTGTTGCTAGAGAAATTGAAAGATAATTTGGAGAAAGATTTCAACGAACTAAACCGATCAACTTTTAGATCTTGATCTCACGAAAAACATACTAAAATTTCAGCCCAGTTTGATAAAGTTTTACCATCAAATTTATACCGCCTCTTCTCCTCTTGGAAGCAACACTCCTTTTTCTCTGCTATGGCGAACACTCCTCTCTCTCTCCCTCCCTCCTCAATCAAGAACATTCTGTCGTATCGTTTTTTTATATTTAAGATGATGAGTTGGGCCTCACAAGAGTTGTACCCAACCCAAAATATCTCCCCCTTCGCCTCATTAGGGAAGCTCCAATGATGCCTGTATCGCGACCTAAATTTCTCAGGCTAATGGATTATTAAGACTAAACTTAACCCGGACCCTCCTAATTTAGGGTTTAAGTTTTTTAACATGCAAAAGTTTTTATGCTTGGAGTCACCACTAATTTATTTATGGTAGATCGATTAGAAACCTAAATAAAATATAGAAAGATATGTTTTATTCCCACGAACCAAAGATTCTAAGCTCGGCGACTTGGTTATGCTAGAACTAGTCTAATGCCATTTTGGTACATTTTCTTTTCAAAAAATGTCTATGTAGGCAGTCTGAATCCATTTTATTACCTAATCACTAACATGTGAGATGTTTGTGCGGGTGCGCAAATCACCAATTTAACATCCAAGAAAACAATAAATAAATTGCAAGATTAGGAGAATGACATACCTTAGAGCAACACAAGCACTTGCATTGTTAGTAGAAAATCACACAGACAATCCTAATATGATTTCTAATTAACAAAGCAAGGCACTCAAGATGTTCTTTAGGGTTTGCGCTTTATTAAAATGCAAACTAACCTCTATGCAATGACGTGCAAAAAATGACATGCGATTAATGCAACTTAGCATGCGAACTATATGTCATGCGATGACGTGATCTAATTCTAATGACGGATAAATGATTTAGTTTTGGTATTTTTTCAATGAAATTCGAAATTAAAAAAAATGCCTAAATTAATATGCAATCAATTCTAGAAAACGTAATTTAACCTATGCTAAAGTGACTTCTTTTGGGTATTTTTTTATGATAATTCGAAATTAAAATCACCTCAAAACGAACCATCAAGATCAGGATAATATCTAAATTAAACTAGGAAATAAATTAATCTAATTCCTAATTTAAATAAAAAGGTTATCCTATCGACTTATTCAAAGAAAGTTATCCTAAACCTATCCTAAACATGCATAACCTCTAATTTAAATCCTAACTAACATATTTTTGAATTTTCTACTGTTTATTTGATAACTCCATTGGGAATTCTATCTTTACCAAAAAAAAAAACAATAAAACAAAGATAACAATTGCATTCAAACAATCAACGTAATTCACAAGATTCTTTTTATCAAATTTGAATTAGGAAAAGAAATCAAATTAACAATCATATCTATAGGGTTATAAATATCGATAGAAAACTAATTATTCGAATTTGAAAAGCGAATAAAATCTATTATTGTATCCAAGTGATTATGGATAAGATAACGATTTTCCGTATTGCCGCGTATCATACCTTATCGATAAGGTCGGATAGTCGTCCAGATACGTTGCCAAATTAAGAATAATTCCTAATTTTGAGTGTTTTAGAATATTGCAAATTGAGCAAACAATATCCTCAATATCTAAATATCCACACAATATTCACGCAATATTCAAAATATTCTAACTAGGAATCTAAATATTTTGAAAATACACTGGATAGATATCTTTACTTGATTTGTGGATTACTTTCCAAATTTGAATCGCCGGGATTGCGAATCGGGATAGTGTCCGATGGTGGGTGATTGATGGCAGACGCGGCGACGACGGTGAGAGGTGGCGGCGATGGAGGCTCACCATGGGACAGTGATGGGGTGGCCGACAGTGATGACGACAACGATGATATTGTTCGTGGATCGTTAGGAATTTTGGCCCGTCACCTGCAAATAGAATCACGAGCGGGATGACGGACTGACTCACGACCACGGGGTCGGCTTTGAGGGTGATGCTCGGTTCTTGATGGGGAGGGCATGCCAATGGACTGGACGACGGGCTGGCGATGAGGCTTGACTTGGTCACGGTCAGCAACTTGGCTTGGGCTGCTCAAAATGGGGTACTGACAACAGAGCTCAGCTTGGATTAGTAGCTCGTCACCTTGGCATGCGGTGCGGTGCTCGGCCAAGATGAAGGTGTGGCCGACCGTGAGTTGGGCTGAGTTAACGTCAAGGAATCTCCACATGACGGTGCAAGGCAAAGCCTAGAACTGGATACCGTGGAATCGCCCAAGAAAATTTGCTTGTAATTGCAATCGATCACCTCGGGAGTTGCTGGACAAACGTTGAAGGCAGCATCGGGATTGGACTACATTTTGACTTAAGAAAACCTGCAACGAGAAAGATTCGGATGTGGCTAAAGTAGTGACTTGGCGAGGACAATCTCGGACACGCTGGGAAATTGGCGAGTGCCGGTGCTTCGCTGGTCGTCAGGGCTGGGTCTTCGGAACAAGCGACCACGATGGCAAAAGGCACACAGTGGTGTGAGGCACAGCCACGATTTGAAGACCTGGTGCAATTGCTAGGAGAGCTTCACGATTTTCCCTACAACTCAGAATGAGACAATCTAGGAAGAGGACAAAACCACCACCACCCTTTTCTCTCTCTTTTTTTTTTCTCTCGCTTTGTGGCCGTGTATGTAAGTTATGTGGCCCTCCTCCTCTCCGAAATTGTGTTCTCCAAAAATTATGAGAGCCCCCTTCATTGAAGGATATAATCATATATTTATATTGCAACTTTAGGTTAATTGACCGGGCCTCCTAATCCTAATGGGTTAGACTTAGGCTTTATCATTTAATTTTATTTTAATTCCAAATGGGCTAAATTAATTTAGGCTGATTTAAGCTCAAATTAAGATAACCAAAGCCTTTTAGACTTGTGAATTTCGGCCCCCAATCCCTTAAGTGAGCTGAGTTTTACTCGACGCTCGAGATTGGTTTATGCGATAGATTTTCAGCTTAGTCGCCACCACTGGTCCGGTATGGGATGCAATTAAACTATATGATCCTAAACTATATGCTATGCGCTTTTGATATTTTTGTTTAGGGGTTAAAATTTAATTCCTAATTTTCTATGCAATTAATCACTAAATGGTGTGCCAAAATTTAGGTATCAACAGCCCTCTTTATCTCTACAAGAATTGAGTTTCACTATGAACAAAGTTTTACTCATCGTATCGAATTCATTGTCATCAATGTGGACTTTTTCAAGCGGAAAGAGCTTGTTCTCTAGTTTCTCTTAAATCCAATGATATTTCACATCAATGTGCTTTGATCTTAAAAGGAACACTGGATTTTTCCTAAGCTAAATAACACTCCTGCTATCACAATATAAAACAAATTTCTCTCACGTCAAACATAACTACTATAGAAATTCCTTCATCCATAAGAGTTCCTTACTTATTTCGGTAATAACGATATACTTGCTTTAGTCATGGACAGAGTAATATATTTTTGCAATCTTAATTGTCATGAAACCACTCCCCCTACAAAAGTCATCATGTAAGTTGATGTGGACTTTTGAGAGTCAATGTCACCGGCATAATCCGTATCTAAGTAGCCACTCAGCTCAGGCTTCCCATTTCTATAACACAAGCAGAATCAAAAAGGGCCTCTATGACTCTTCAAGATCCATCTAATAGTAGCCCAATGCTTTTTACCTGGATTTGATAGAAACCTGTTCACAACAACAACTTTATAAGCAATATCCGCTCTTGTACAAATCATGACATATGTCAAACTACCCAGGACTAATGCATAAGTAATTTTTGTGATCTCTTTATTCTCTTTGTCACTTGTAGGACACTCTTTCCTGCTCATGTTGAATCTCTCTAGAACTTTTTGAATGTACTTCTCTTGAGATTGCCAAAGTTTCCTATTCTTCCTATCATGAATAATTCCCATATCAAGCATTTGCTTAGCCGGCCTAATTCTTTTATTGCAAAAGCTTTACTTAACTCACTTTTCAAGCTTTTAATTTTTTAATCATCATGACCAACTATTAACATGTCATCCACATAAAATAGGAGTTATCTTTACATCAAGCTGCTCAATTTCTAAATCCAAAGTAGCTGCTAAACCAAGAGCAACTTGAATAGAAGATATTTTTCCCACTGTTGAAAAAATCTTTTCAAAACAATTCTTTTCTTTTTACAAAAGCCATTTACAATAAGCCTAACCTTGTATTAAGGATGCAAGCTATTTTCTTTAGTCTTTAACTTGTACACCCACTTATTTTTTTTAGTGTTCTCCTGCCTTATATAGCTTCACTAATTCAAATGTGTGGTTCTCATACAAGGATTTGAGCTCCTCTTGCATGGATTCATATCACTCATTCTTTTGGTCACACGATGTAACAGTCTGAATTTTCGATCATTTTCCCAAGATTTAAGAAATTAATTTGACCAATGCACTATAGTGAGATTTCACCCGGAAATGTGCATTCACGGGATGCTAACCTTAGGGATAAGGCCATTACGGGATTGAGTTCGTACGATCAAATAACTCGGCCTGGGTTCGACCTTCGACCATAAGGATTGACGAGAGAATGTTTTGGGCCAACCGAGACCCATCTATTTGATTGATCGTGTCCAAAGGGAACTAGTAACAAACCCTCGTAATTACATGACAATCGAGGTCACCTTGGCTCGAGTAAACTTAAATGTGATTTGACTTAATGTCTATCACGGGTCGAGAGTGCGTAATCCCAATGAGCCACCCGTTAGCTAGAGATAAGCTAAAGTCGCGATTGCTCGATTTTAGTCATTTATTGGAATTCGAGCCTAGAAATCGAGAATTTTGAAAGTGAATTTTTTGAGCGGTCGATGACGTTTTTGGCTTGGCCAACCTTGGGGCCAACCATTTCTGCAAAAAAATGGATTTCAGCTCGGGATCAAAAAAATTACAATTTTGCCCCTCTAAACCCCGACGTTGATTTTGAGGCCGTATGAGATTATTTTTCGAGGCCGATGTCATTTTAGGATGGCCACACACATTTAGAGTTGTTATGGTCAAAATTAGAATTTTGGTCTGAAAGTGAAAAATAATATTATTTTATTCTCCAGGACTTTGCAGTCGATTTTCGAGGGCTTAAGAAGCTATTTTCACGATTCCGACGCCATATTATGTTGGCCACATACATTTGGGGTTGGTACAGTCGAAAAATGAAATTTCGACCCGTGACCAGAAAATGACCATTTTGCCCCTAGACTTAATTTTGGGGATAGTTTACGGATAATATCAGCCCAATAATGCAGTCTAGTGAATTACCAATTTACCTTCAATCATTTGGATAAGTTTTTATGAGAACCAAGTGTTTAAGGGCAATTTAGGCATTTGGAAATTGTGGTTCAACTTAGTCAAACCCACTCACTTTCTCTCTCTTCATTTCTAGCCCACCCCCACGATCAGTCTCTCTCTCTCTCTCTCTCTCTCTCTCTCTCTCTCTCTCTCTTCATCTTCGTTTCCTCACATCACCGCTGGCGCTGCTACTGTTGTTTCGCCGGTTTCAGCCACCCATTCAGCCCGTTCGTCTCGCCTTTCTTAGGTAAATGACTTCCCCAATCGATACCTAGAATCTTGGGTATTACTAGGCTTATTTAGGATTCGATTTAAGTGATTTTCGTGGCTCTTTTGGACTTAAATAGTGGTTAGTGGTTCGGGTGGTTGTGGACTGATTTGGAGATTAAAAATATGAGATTTGGGAGGTTCGGATAGGGCCATGATGATACAGAACGATCACGGTTTGAATTCGTGTGATTTGGTGTGATTTTCAGATTTGTGACTACTGTACCCGTCCGGTTTGCTATTTTTGTGGAGAATTTTGGAGCCGAATTTGAGGAAGTTTTCCTCACGAAAGTTGTTTCCAACATTTTGAAGTATAACATATTTTAATTTGGGAATTTTTGGAAATCATTTGATACCATTTGGAAGTCCATCTTTGGACCGAAAGAAAACTGTCCGATTTATTGTTCACCCGACCTTCGGGTCTGTTCGAATTTTTATAAATTTTTCCAGGCCTATTTTCAAAATACTGCCCTGACAAAAATTGTTGGCGACATTTGTGGCTATAATATATAAAAATTTCAAAGTTTTCAAAAATGATTTGGATACCGAATGAGTTATATTTTGATGGCTTGAGGGGCTGTCCGATTTAACCGGATTTCGTCTGACTTTGAGTGTTAAAACGAGGTATTTACAATTAGAACTGGATTTCAAGTTCTTCATGGAAAATATTCATCGAGATGTTTTGTGCAACATATCCAAATTTCAGAATTTTTGGAATTGATTTACTATTTATTTCAAATGGATTTCGGCCATTGTGTAAACTGCCCAGATTTACCCTGATGTTATGAATTGAATTGTGTACGTGGTTGCATGATTTGTGATTGGGGGCTGATTTGGATTGTGCTTGGGCCGAATGTGATGTGGTGCTATGCCGTGTCTATGTAGCCGTGAGGTGTAGGGGCTTGGTCGTGTGAATATGCATTGAATTCGCGTACTAAGAATGTGATTGGGTGGCGTGTTCATGTGATGAGAATGTGAAATTGTGACATGTGTGTGCGAGGTGTGTATGTTTGGCAGTGCGTTTGTTGGCCGTGTGTAAGTGTGGTTTGAGTGGAACGAGGATACGAAAATGTGGAATTGGTTGGAATGGATTCGTCCTGAGGCGTGTATGTTTATGTAGGACGATACCGTTCCTGACGAGGTGACGATGCCCGGCCCGACGGGGTGGCGATGCCTGACGTGGTCAGAAGATCGTTGGCCTGATGCGTTTTATGTGGGCGTGGTAGAAGGAAAGTGTGTGTAGGATTCCTTCCTAAGGTGTGTTCGTTTACGTGGGATGATGCCGTCCTTGACGAGATGACGATGCCCGGCCCAACGGGGTGTCGATGCCTAACGAGGTCAGAAGACCGTTGGCCTGATGCGTTTTACACGGGTGCGGTAGTGGTGGAAGAGTTGAGAATGAGCGGAAATTGGCTTGAGGTGCGAGGTTTGAGAAAGTGACGCATGGTGTGAGTAGTGTGCGAGTGTGTTTGTATCGCGTGATGTGATGCTTAATTATGGTGTAGAAATTGCTAGGCACGGTATGGGACGTGCCCAAGTGGTTTTCGTCTTATAATTGAGGCATGCGTGGATCTGTGATTCCTTGTTATGATATGCTGGCTGTATTATGGTTTAATATGTAGGAGCGTGCATGATGGATTCCAGGTAGGTTCGTGTGTGATTGTTAGATTGATTGATCGTTGTGTGAGATGCATGTTCTGTTTGACGGTACGTGAGTGCCTATATGGGGTTTGGGGTTGTACATTTATTGAGATTCGTCTCATAGTTGTATAATCCACAATTTCAAACTCCCAGTCGTAAACCCGGGAAGTGCGCCTTTTCTTTTTGGAAGTTCAAGGAATCGCTTTTGGTGCCGATGGAACTGTAGGTGAGTTTTCGGAGACTCAAGCCCGAAGAATTAGGAGCAGAATGGATAGGAGGCGACCAGTAGGCTTTCTCTAGAGTATTTTAGGGGTTATTTAAATTGGGTTATCCGATAGTGAAGTTAAGATAACCAAACCCTTGAACTTTTATTTAAACGGTGGCTGAGGATGTTAGTCTGTATTTATATCTATAATATAATGTTTGTATATTTGGTGCTGTATGAATATATTGTTGTTAATCGTTATGGTGTTCTATCTCGTTGTCGTCATCTTTCTGTCCGGGATTTTTATATTTGCTTCCGCATGTGGCTATGATATTTGGGTTGGATCGGTGATGCTCTTGGGACGTTGAATCATTTCGACCAGAGCAGGGGATGTCGCGAGCTTGTAGGGGTTCGGGGCGTGACACACGACATAGCCTCTTGATTATTTTTTAGCTCTCTTGCATCAATGAGTAATACATACTCACACGGCAAGTATCTCTGTGAAAGTTTACTCTCTCTTGTTGATCTTCTCACTTGAGGTATGCCTGGTTGTTCTTGTTCAATAAGTTATTCTTGCTCAACATGTTGTTCAGGCTAAATTATATCACTTGTCTAACTTGAAGAATCAACATTATGTGGACTCAACAACTTAATGATTACCATGATTTCCTTAGACTTCTCCCCAGTGATTTTCGCCTAATATGACAGTAGGATTTGGGCTGGAAGTAATGTAGTGTCCTCAATGGTTTAATGCTCAAAGAAAACCACATCTCAGCATTTAATGACTTACTTTGTAGCCAGATTTCATAACCTGTAGCCACATTCTTCATGTTTGTCGCGACCTTACCTCAAGGTGCACCACCTAAGGGTTTGGCTAATAATTATTAAACCTAGACTTAACTCAAGCTCTTTTAAACCCTTACCAATTCGTGACTTATGATTCAAGTTCTTATTGAAGCAACAAATCAAAAGGAAAAAAATTAGAATGGTTGCAGTGCAGAATCTTTTACAAATCAGCATGAAGATAATATATTAAGTAGAGTATCCACAAGTTGATCATTTAGAAATCTTTTTTGACTTGTCTTTATTCGATTTCCTTCTAAATCAAATTGTATTTTTTATCTTTAACTTCTACCATAATTATAAGTGATGATATCTCTATTTATACCGTACAACATATTAATAAAATGTAACGCTTCATCAACTTAATTCTTTATTTTCTTTATGGTATCAGAGCTGAATATCTTGAATTCAAATTTTTCTAGGCCCTAATTGCCTCCCCAATTAAATATATCCACTCTTAAGTCTAGGCAAAAAGACCAGACTAAGCGTGATAGGGAATGTTAGAGAAATTAAATATTAATCCACGCCTTCATCCAACAGCTTAAGCTTTTCAAACAGTTAGCAGTGATCCCATAACATCTCACATGGTATCATGTAGGGGTGAGCGGTTCCAGGTTCCGGTTCGGTTCCGCTTGGAACCTGGAACCTACCCTCGGGTACAGGTTCCTCATTTTTTGGAACCTGGAACCTACCCGTCAGAACGTGGAACCTAGAACCTACCCTGTCACAAGTTCCAGGGTCGGTTCCAGGTTCCAACAGGTTCTTTTTTTTAATTTCGTTTTTAATTAAACAAAATAAAAATAAACGCAACAATGACTAGTTATTAAAAAACAATATTTTGCTTAGTAGAAAGGGGATATTATCTAACAACCTAGATCCATTTATGCAGAATAGAAAACACCAAGAGTTCAGCATCATACAACTTTATTATCAATGGATCAGTGCAAATATATTTAGTAGAATGATATTGTCAATAAAAGGCCAATTAGCAACACTAATAGCAAACCTCATTAATCTAGGAGGCAAAAACTAGCTAATTAGGACTCAATATTGCAAAGAGATATCTTCTATACAAAAAGCAATAGAGGACATATCGCAATGTCGTAAAAGCATTTATACAGCTAAGCCCCCTTTGTGCAAGGCTTACTTTGCTGATGTTCAACTTAAAAATCATTAGAAGGGATAAAACGAAAATAAATCAAAGGAAAACAATCCAAAGGTCCACCACTTAAGACATACATGTTTACCGTCAGAAATCTTCTTACTTTCGAATTGCATAGACTGGGCCAGTGGCAGCCCCAGCACCAGTATGCAGTCAACATTGTAGGAAATGCAAAACAGACGAAGAGGAAACGAAACCTACCTCTTGCAGCATAAATCATTGCCAATTCCTGAAACCGAATATCATAACAGATGCCTATACCAATACGTCCAACGTCTGCATAGAGCCAAAAAGAAAAGAAAAGAAAAGAAAAGAAAACAACTCAAACAACAGATAGACCAGAAGACTCAGGCAACTAAATGTTCCATACATAGTTACTTAAGGAAAGAAAAGTTACCTTGCGGTGCTTGGCTTTCAGCACTCCAATGGAACCAAAAACACAGCAAGCGTTGTACAATTGATCACCACATCTTTCTGGGATTGAACTGCCCACTATGGTAACCTTCAAGGCCTTAGCAGCTTCAGATAACATAGCAGTTGAAGGAGATGAACCTCCATCAATGTCCTCAGCATAAACAGGGAAGCTATCATTTGAATAGGGATTGTTCCATATTTCCTGGCACAGAGTCAACAAACCATGAGGCAAGCTGCGTGATTTTTCCCTCCTTTTATAGAATGGCGCAGGCTGCAAATATGGCTATTTTACTGGAAGCGAAAGCTTGCAGTATAAAAACATAGCAATTACATAAGCATCAATAAGAACTTCGCCACAGAAAGTCACCCAAAACTGATGAAACAGACACGTGCCTGCTCAAGATGCTTTTGTTCATTCTTTCTTCTAGTGCACGCCTTCACAAAAGGGCATTTGATAAGGTCTACAAAGTTCTTGTAAGCCATAAATTTCCCATTTTGCAATCAGGAGGCACATCCAAACTTTCCACAGCTTCACGAAATCATGCAAAAAAAAATGTCATTTCCATAGAGTTAGATGATTGGATTATCATGAGATAACAATGAATTATTCTAAATCAGAAGACGATCAACCAGGAAGATACATGCCTTTCCAGCTTTTCAAAGAGCAGCACATTGTGCCTCTGCTTCTGAAGGGGCCTGACATACATAAACTGAATCTGGTATCTAACATTTTTGTTACGAATAATGAAGAATGAACTTCTCAGACAGAATAGTAACCTCAACTACTGGGATACCCATAAGTCTCAATAGTTTTTTGCAGTCTTCATTGTGCTGTTGTGTCACCTGCAATGGTATCAAAGCCATCTACCACATGCGCACACATATCTGGTTAGCTACATAGATAGGTTTTTCTGGAAAACAGAGACAACATCAAACTTCTCATCGAATAGAACTAAAATATCGCACAGTAAGGAAGTGATCAAAACAAAGACGAACCTTCACATTTAAGGTAACTAAACGTATTCATAGACAATTAAAAAAAACGAGAGAAAAGAAGGCTACATAATAATAAAGTACTGCTGTGCGAGCTCTTGCTTCTTCATATCAGGAGGTTTACCATCAAATACGTAGCTATCATAACAACATAAAGCATAATTCAGAGAAGCACAAACTTCATTCTTCTTAGCATTCTATCCCAATGAAAACATAGGAGGTAAAGAAAAAAGCTTACACTGGCTGTATCCCTGCTTCCAACAGCCTAATCGTTCAGTAATGCATGCCGTGCAGATGACTACATGAGATGACAAATCAAAAAGCAGCTCAAAGTCAACATTTCCCAAGAACAAAGATCACATGGCAAGTACAAAATAATGTGACACACGTTGATCTCATATACATAAACCCCAGTCCAAGCAATAACAACTGAAGTATCAAAACAGAAACTCGAGCAAAGTGGATTATCATTTCCATGGAGTATTCCGATGCCAATAGTGGTACCTGGTGACTTGACCAGCCTCATTGGTGAGCATCTGAGTCCCCTTCCTCCCAACCACAACCTGATCCACCAATCAAAGACCAAAAAAAACCCCCAACACTCAAAATCCAAATCCCCGCCGACACCGAAACACACAATCAATCAGGAACATCAACTCATAAAAAGCAAAGCACTTAACGAGGAACTGATAGATGCTCATGCTGGCATCGACGGCGATCCTCTGGCCGAAGTAGCTCTCCAGCTTCTGCTCCCTCATCGCCTTAGGGCTTCGTCTACCAGTAGCTTCGTCAGCCCCTATCGAAATCAACGGATGACTCAATCAACAATGAAGAAGAGAGAGGTGGAACTACCCTGATACCCATTTTCGGAAAGAAAAAAAAATTTTCCGAATCGCGTCGTGAGCATGGGCAATGTTCCTCTCTTTATCCGCCGTCACCGAAAGTTGGCATAGCCCAATCTGAAACTGAAACCACACCACCCAAAGAAAAGACATCAAATTTCGAGGTTGCATCGATGATCGAAGTCGAAGGTTTCAAGCCCATGCCTTGGCGAGGGGAGGAGTGGGCAGAGGGAGCGCGGGCGTCAACTGACGCTTACTCTTGTCCTTGCTCGCTCCCTTCTTGCGCCTCCAGCCACAGGCCACTCGATTGGTCACCAAAAAAACCCAGACTCGGAAATCCGCCGTGAATGAGCCAGACCGTGGTTGATGAAGACAGAGGAAGAGCCGAGGCGGACGCCGAATGGAGCAAGGAGAGGAGAGAGGGTCTCGTCGATTCGTGGGTGTGGGGAGTGGGAGAGAGGGCGCAACAGAGGAGCAACCGAGAGAGAAATTTGTGAAGAAAAGTTCAAGGTTTTTATTTTTTACTAGGAAGAGTGTCGGTTCCGGTTCCGGTTCCGGTTCCGAAACCGGGAACCGGGAACCGGAACCGGAACCGGCGGTTCCTAAAAAATTGGAACCGAGAACCGGAACCGCTCACCCTAGAACCGGGAACCGAACCTTATCCGCCGGTTCGGTTTTTCGGTTCCCGGTTCTACCCTGGAACCGTGCTCACCCCTAGTATCATGTGATAGAACCGAACTCAAATGCTTTATCTAATACTCTCTCTAATTATGTGGTACAACTAGCAAAGAGTGAATCTTTACTTTAGTCTCAATCTGAAGCTTCCACATCGTCAATGCATCCCATGGTTACACATTCAAAGGCCGAGATCTCGAAACCAAACACCAAGTATGTCAATATAGCAGTATCATCTATCCCTCCCGAACCACGCACTATCCATTCAACCTTAAAACACCCTGGTTGGAAAGCCGCTATGCTTGAGGAGTTGGATGCTCTTGCAATCAACAAAACATGGGAATTAGTTCCCCGTCATCCCTCAATGAATGTGGTTGGATGGAAATGGGTATACAAGACAAAGCTACATGCCAATGGTGCGTTGACTTCTTTGAAACTTTTAGTCCAGTAGTCAAACAAGCCACAATTTGTGTTATCCTATTTGTTGCTACTATTCAGAATTGGGAAATTCGCCAATTAGATGTCAAGAACGCCTTCTTACACGGTGATCTCAATGCTCCTATCTATATGGACCAACTACCGGGTTTCTGTGATTCATTTCATGATGAGCATGTTTGCTTACTTCGACGTGCGCTATATGGCCTCAAACAAGCTCTTAGGGCATGGTTCGACAAGTTCAGTGATTTTCTTTTCAAATATGGATTTTTCTGCAGCATTGCTGATCCATCACTATTTGTTTATTGTCATCATGGTCATATTATTATTCAATTTCTCTATGTGGATGATATAGTCCTCACTGGTGATTCTTCGAAATTACTAAACCTTCTTGTGCAGGCACTTGGTCACGTGTTTTCCATGAAAGACCTTTGCACTCTTCATTATTTCTTGGACATTGAAGTCAATCGCTCCACTAATGGACATTATCTCGCAACCAAAATATGCCTTGGATCTTTTGAGTCGAGCTTTAATGGCGCAATGTAAGCTGATTGCTACTCCACTAGCTACCAAGCAACCACCACTCAAACATGGTGATAAGCCCTATGCCGATCCATCTCATTTTTGAAGTATTATAGGCACTCTTCAGTACCTTATCCTTACTCGTCCGGATCTCTCGCTTGCGGTTAAAATAGTTTGCCAACATATGCATGCCCCAACTGTTGCTCACTATTAGACAGTAAAACATATTCTGCAATTTCGTGGTAATTAAGATTGCAAAAATTTGTTGCTTTGTCTATGATTGAAACAGAGTATATCGCTATCACCGAAGGAGGTAAAAAACTCTTATGGATGCATAAATTCCTACAAGAGTTGGGCTTAAAGCAAGAGAAGTTTGTTATATATTGTGATAACATGAGTGCTATCTATTTTAGCAAAAATTCAGTGTTATATTTAAGATCGAAGCATATTGATGTGAAATATCATTAGATTCGAGAGAAATTAGAAGACAAGTTCTTCCTACTTAAGAAAGTTCACACCGATGACAATGGATCCGATATAATGACTCTATCCATGGTGAAACTTGACTCTTGTAGAAACAAAGCGGGCCTGATGGAACTTCCCACATGATGCGGAGAGGGAGATTTGCTGGATGGATCTACCTCTCTCGTGGGGCCCAGCTAGCGCATAATAAAAAAAAGAAAAATAAAAGAAAATAAAAAAACAAAAATAAGAAAAAAGAGTGGGGTTATCGTTCGAGAGGAGAGAGAAAAGAGAGATAAATGGTGTTCACCAAGAGAGAATGTGGAGAAGACAGAAAAAGAGGTTAACAGCTTTCGGCAACGATTTGAAACCCAAACTTTGTTGAAATTGACTCAAATTTCAGTATGTTATTCATGAGATCAAGGGTTACGAGTTGATCGGTTTCGTTTGTTGAGAACTTTCTTCAAGCCGTCTCTCTTTTCTTCAATCTCGATTAGTGTTCTTCCTCTATTGTGTTAATTCACGATGAAATACAATTGCATTGTTAAGCTTGAGCCTCTAATGCATGACTAGAGAAGAACCCTTTGCATATCCTATTATTCTTCATGATTAGTGGAAGTTTATGGGCCATCTGTGGTTTTTCCCGTTTAGGTTTTTCATGTAAAATTTTGGTGTTGTTATTACCTTTGTCTCTTTATCATTTTGGTATTATATTTACATATTGCAAGATTGTATTGTTGCAATATTGCTAGTTGTTGCTAAGGTTAAGTTAATATTGGTCGGTTTAGTAGAAATTTATCTTGGATTGGGTTAGTAATTAATGAATTGTTGCCCGGTTCTCCCCAACACAATTCCCCACCGTATCTATTATAATATAGGGAAAATATCACCAAAAACCTCAAATTATATCACTTGTACTAAATTTACCCTTACATTTTTTTTGTAACAAGAAAAATTTCAAACTATGCCACTTATAATAAATTTACCTGAATTTTGTTTTTGTGACACGAAAATTCTCAAACTATGTTATTTGTGATACATTTACCCAACAATACTTTAATCCATGGGCATTTTCGTCTTTTTCCTTTTTTTGTTTTTTTTTCCTTTTTTTTCTTTCTTCTCTGGTGGGGGGACGCTGGCGAGAGCGGTCCTTGCCGGTGCTGGGTTGGACGAGGGCGACTTCACCCAACATCGGCGAGGGTAGCCCTCACCCAACCCAGTGCCAGCGAGGACCGCCCTCACCGGCTTCTCCCGACCGAAGAAGAAAGAAAAAAAAGGGGAAAAAATAGAAAAAGGAAAAAGACGAAAATGCCCATGGGTCAAAGTATTATGGGGTAAATGTGTCACAAGTGGTATAGTTTGTGGTTTTTCGTGTCACAAAAAAAGTTTAGGGTAAATTTGTCATAAGTGATATAATTTGGGGTTTTTGGTGGTATTTTCCCTATAATATAATATAATTTGACATGATTTCATGTAAATAATAGGAAAATTAGAGATTGAGCCCAGCAACGAAATGAGTAAATCATTGTGTCTTTCAATCAATAGAAGCATGAAATCTTACATCCTATTCCTACTGGATTGACGCAATCTCTTGGCACTAGGATTTAAGACAACATAATATAATCACACGTGAAACGCCTGGCCGACGCAATATAGATGGTCCGCTTTGATGTGCGTAAAAGTTGGTTCAGATTATCAAGATTGATGTAAATTAGGACGAACTAAATCGGGGAAAAAACCTAAAAAGGACAACGAGAATGAAAATAAAGACTTGTTGCTTTATCTCGGTCCAAGTACGTACGTCTGCACGTTTGTAGCCTCAGCAGCTAATCCATGAACAGCAAAACATCCGCATTAACCAAACAAACATAATTAAATTACCATAATTTCCCTTCATATACATCTAATTTGGCCACGTTTTTGGCTCCTCCGAGTCCCCTCGTTTACCCCATTCTGAATTTATTAATGTTTTCTTGATTTTAGCAGCCAACAATAACATCATAGAACCCTACCACCATAGCCTAAAGAGATATTATATATCGTTTGTATTTAGCACCTTCATGTACGTCCATGTGTTTGTGTTTGTATCAGATAAATGGGCTATCAGCCTTCTACTCTTGTCCAAACCAACCAAACACCTACCCTGTAATACTCTTCTTCCACCACCTCACCCTCTCAAGCGTGCTCTTCCCTCGCCGGAACATTCCCCGTGCGCCTCTCCCGCGTCCGCTGCCATGGATCAGCACTCCTTGCTGCCTGGTACTTCTGGGTCTCCCGCCCATCATCCACGGGTCTCTGGGAGACACCCGGAGTATCGCGGGATCCGGTCTCGTGGCCGGAAATGGGTGTCTGAGATACGAGAGCCACGTAAAGCCACTCGCATTTGGCTCGGCACTTTCCCAACCCCGGAGATGGCTGCGGCCGCTTATGACGTTGCAGCCCTTGCCCTGAAAGGCCCCGGTGCCCTCCTGAACTTCCCAAGCTCGGTCCTCACATATCCTATTCCGCCCTCCACGTCACCATCCGACATACGAGCCGCTGCATCGAGAGCGGCGGCTTCAAGGATCCCAAGATGGGATCTCGACATGGACTTGAATGAGCGCACGGTGGCTTGGGGGCAAGAATTCATCGACGAGGATGCCATTTTTAACATACCGAACCTGTTAGCCAACATGGCGGAGGGGATGCTTGTGAGCCCGCCACCACCGGAGGAATCACAGGAGTATTCCGATGCAGAAGGCTTGTGGAATTATACATGACAAAAATGAAGTCATTCACGCCGTCACTCCAGAACTGGGAAAGCTACATCGTTCGGGTGGGGTAAGTTTAGGAAATAGACGTGTGAATAAATGGTAATGCCAATGCCAATAGTACATCAACGCGACGTGGACATTCCTGGTTTGTCGCTCTTGCAACGCGTGGAATTTTATCAACAGCTGATTGGTTCTTTTCATCCATGAATCCGATGCCAGGGTTTCCAAAGTTTTTTTTGATCAACAGGGTTTCCAAAGTTTGCTCCAACAACTTTCTGATGTTTCTTTCTCAGCAATCACATCGCATTGATTCCGCGTCTTTGACTAATGTTTAACTTGTACTATGTAGACTTGAGAGTAGATTTTCCTATGCAACGCCCTTTTGCCAACGAAGGGCTAACGGTAAACCTACTCCACCTTCATTTATAACTACTCTTTTTTGTGGTTTTCGTACGTTTGGTCCATCTAGTTTAACTAATTAAATTACCAGATCACAATAGTCCCTCATAAGTCCCATTATAAGGGGGAAAATACCGAAATAATAAGAGGTAATTACCGGGATGACTCCAGAGTAGTTGTTTCAGATGATACATCTTGCTACATTACTCGTTGCTCAAAATTGAAACTAAGAAAATCAAGATTGACAAGTAATTTTCTAAAGAAACTCTTGATCATCGTAGGCAAAAAATTGATAGTTTTTGGCCAATGTAATTGAGACACGATCCAATACTCTTCTCAAGGCAAAAGATGGTCGGGTATGGTTTGCTAAATTTGACAGATTTCGCGCTATAAAAAGTAGGAGAAGAGCATGTATCAAATTCCATTATTTCTTCTTCAGCAAAAAAAAAAGAACATTTAAATTCTGCAATGTTTATAGTAGTGTGATCGGCTTAGTTTACACGAATATTGAGCTATGCAATATGTGATCAGCTCATTAAGGAGTATGCAAATTAATTAAATGCGGGAGCATATATTTTGGAAGGAAGAACTTCGATGAAAAGCATGAAGGATCAAATATTTTTATCTGACCCCAAAAAAAGTTTGAGAAAATCAAATGCTTGCATAATGAGAATTGAGAGGGATCTTTGACCATTTAAGGACAAGGACAAGGAATTATGTAAAGTGGAATCATCTAACTATTAACACGTTGGAAAAAATCCTTGGGCTCATGGCAAAGCTACATATGATGTTTCACGTGGTCTGCCTATGATAGGCCAACATTAAAATGCATCCACTTTAGAGATAGCAAATATCAATGAACACGATGTTTGAAATGTAAGTGACAAGCGTCCGTCATCGGTTCTACTCTTCACCCTCTTTATCTTGGCAAAAGTTCGATGATTTCTTCTTGTTAATTGGGTGGTGGGGTTCAGGGATGCTTGAAATATCTTTTTGCAAAGGCCATTTCCACTCATAAAATGAAGAAAAAAATAACAAAATAATGGAGGCTATAGTCAATAGAGATTTCGTCCGGCACAATTGTAATCATATCGTAGCTATGATGTGCCGTGATTATGGAAAATTTCAAAAAATGACTCGAAGTGGAGTCATTTTCTAAAATAAAAAAAGGGCTCAGAGTTAATATTGTCTCAAATAAAAGCCCGAATTCATTGGCCGGTCAAATTTTCTGCGGCCGGAGGGCATTTTCGCCCAAAGATATTCATTTTCTTTCTTCTTTTCTGTGTTCATCATCTTCTTCTCCTTCATTCTTCTTTCTTCGTTCTGCATCCGTGCCACGGAATGATGTTGGAGAGTTTCAAGTCTGGTCGTGCTTTCCAGGGAATGGACACCGAGATCACTAGGGATTAAGCCAATAGAGTGATTCTTAAATGTGTACTCCTCTGCTCTTCCTCTCTTAGCCACCTCACGATGCACCCGAATCCTCAGCTCTTCCTCATATTTTTCTTCTTTCTTTTCCTCTTTTCTCTGTTTCCCATTCTTCTTGCCCACCCACAATCTTGCTCAACCATCACCAGCATCTCTCCTCTACCGAGGGAGCTCTCTTTGTTCAATTCCTTTTTCTCCACTCTCTACACGACAATCTCCTGATAGTTGTCTTCTCTCGATCTGGTTCAAAGACAACCCAGCAATGATTGGCAAACGCATGATGGTGACCATTCTTGACGAAAATCGAGACTTCACCTTGACAATGCCTGGGACCAAACCTATTAAATTCGAACCTGGACGACTGCGAATCCCATGAATCACCGCTGAAATCAAGCCATAGGGTTCGGTTTTGTGTTGCAAGTGTCGTCACATCCTCTAACCGCTTGCTACTGGCCACCGTCCAAGCCCAAGCCGACGATAATTGCCATCAAGCTCGTGCGACTGATGAAGACATCACCGGGAAAGAAGAACAAAGAAGGAAGAAGATGATGAAGAGAGAAAAGAAGAAATGAAAAGAAAGAAAACTAAAAAACAAAATGCTTCTGGATGAAAATGTCTCCAATCATGTCTTGGAAAACGGCATGGGAGAAGCATGTGCTAGTGAGCATAGTCTGGTCGGGCGATTCTCACCTTGGAACCAAGAACCGCCCACTAAGAACCAGTTTTGAAAAATTGGAACCGAAAACTGCTTGTTGGTTTCATTAATTAACTCGGAAACTGGACTGTCGATCCGATCTGATTCTTGGGTGAGTCCATGGAACAGGTCCTCAATCCCTATAAAATTGCTTTCATCAATCAATACCATGGTAAACCTAATTTCTATGTGGGTACTTCTTTGCAAGGGAAAAGGTATATATATTTATCTGTTTATAGCTAAAATTTGGTGTAAACTAGTTTGTTCGGTCTTTGATTGATCAAGGGAAAATAACCTTACGTATTGATGGCTATACCTTGAAAATCTTAATGCCATAATGCCTTTCGATTGGTAAATGCAGATCAAATCGATTGCGAATATCACATAGGCCTAAACAACGTATGCTCACAAAATGATTTCCTTTGTCCTTAAAACGAAATCTAGATGGACTAAGAAATGAAACTCTACTTGCTCGACAGACATGTGAACGGTGAGTTAATTGTTCAAATGATGAGTACTTGTATAGTTCAATTGACATTTGATGCTCTTCTAGTTTTGTTAGTCCATAATTCTTGAAGGATATACTAGAGAATGCCTCTATATTTCATTGACACAAGTTCTTGCTGAATCTTCTAGAAAGTTATAGTTAATGCTAGAATTTTTTTTAACATATATATATACACGCAAACACACACTGGTATAGTTCGGATGGACGGTTCCACACCTGGAACTGAGAGCCAGATCGGTAGTCATCGATTCCAGTAAATTGAAATCGAGAATTGGACCGCTCCTTATGGGAATTGCTAGTTCTTGGCTGGTATTGTTTGCTTCCGGGTAGTCCAGATGGTTCCCGATTCTTTTGCACACTCCTAGTGCTCGTCGGCTAGTGAAGATTTGTCCAGGAATTGAGTTCGGGCCCTTATATGAAGTTAGGTTGACTACTTCGAGCTCTTATTCGAAACACTCTACTGTGAGCCCTTTTTTGAGAAAACTCTACCACTTAAGGCCATTATTTATAATTTCTCCTTGTAATTATTTTGCCAAATGCTGTGATGAGAGTGTTTGGCAATACACATTTTAAAAATTGTAACTCCTTGCAATTGAATGAGACTGTTTTCTCATACAAGATTGCTCGAAAGTTGCAGCATTAAGATTTTTCCAAACACATATAACTATAGAATAACTCCATTCTATACGTATGGCTATTAATTTATAAAGACCACACAAAACGTCTAGAAAACTCATTTTCACTATTGAAGTAGTATTAAGACTCCGTTTTTTGAAGGAAAATTGTTTTGGAGAATTTGTTTTTCGACTTTCCAATATTTGAATAGTAAAAAGTTAATCAATTTACGGAAAATGTTTCCATGGATTGAAAATAACAAATTTAGATTGAGGAGAACGGCTTACCTTATGCAAAGAAGGAAATTACTTTTTCTAAACCACCAAATAAGGAAAACTAACCATTTTCCCTAAAAACGATTTCCATGGAAAATATTTTCTTTTGTCAAGAAGTTTTCAGTGAAACAAAGACACTTTTAATTCCTTAACAATTAATGTGACAAGCATGTTAAATTCTTAATGATTATAGCATAGTCACACATCACTAACCAGGCGTCCAATGTAATCACAGCTTATTGAAACAAACATATCAAAGCACTTTAGTGAAGCCATTCGTGGTAAGATTGAAACCACATATTTATTCCACTCGTACGAAAGAGAGGCTTTCATCTTCCTCCACCAAAAACAGAAGAGAACCCATACTAGAATGACAGACAAAACACACCCTATCAAAACATCCACAGGGTTTTCGGCACGTGAGGCGATGCAACATAAAACTCCACTATACCATGACACGATTATTCTTGTTAACCGTGGGACCAAACGGTGTGATTGAGCCAGGAATTAATGCAACTAAGTCATGATGACCCCCAATTCTTATTCTCCGAAAGGAGGATGGAGGTGTGGGAAATTATTGGGGGAGGGCTTTAATTTTATGATAAGATAAGCTAAATTAGATGCATTAAGCCGCGCAACATGAATCTTGGAGACATGGTGAATCGAATCTACCGTGGGGAACTCCACTTTGGGAGGGACGAGGCGTGAACATGATGTATGAAATCCTTAGAGATACTATAACATATTGAAGGGACATCTCCGGTGTTTTTTCAGTCTTGGAGGATCGAAGCAACACGGACCAATCGAATGGATTCGTGATATGGTTAAATTCATGAACTTAACGCTAAAAATGAGTAGTTTGGATTCTTAATGTCCGGACATGAATATGTATAATGTAACAACCCGAATTTCGATGTAATTCCGGGATCAATAAAATTGACATTATTTCGTATTTCATTTTAGTACGTCTCGGCCAGAGCTGATCACTCTCGGGATACTAATTAAGGGGGTATGGCTAACTAGGAAACGGTACGTGGATCAGGGACTCGATCGCGAATTGGACACCGATCACGAAAAATGATGAGAGAATATTTTGGGCCGATCTTTGGAAAAGTGATGGATTTGATTTGGCCAAGGCTAACGATATACAATTGGATCGCAGGTGATTCTACACGACCGAAAAGTGCACGTGGCCAACCAGTCCTGAACTTAAACCGAACGATCGCGACCTTTGGGACTAGTGATAATTTCTCATTCTCTCAATGATCGGGACCGTCATGACTCAGATAACCCTAGGTCGACACGCGTATGCTCTAAACAGCCGCACGTTAGTAAGAGACCCTGAAATTTGAAATTTAGCAAGCTTTGGTCACGGAATTGGACTCGGACTTCAGTACCGATTTTCGAAAGCTTGTACAGCTATTTTCATGATTCGGACATCATATTATGCTTGCTACACACGTTTAGAGTTAGTCCGGTCAAAAATTGAAATTTCGACTCGAAAGTCAAAAATTACGATTTTGCCCCTCGGGACATCGATATTGATTTTGGGCCCGTATGAGATTATTTTTTGAGGTTGATGTCATTTTGGGGGTGGCCACATACATTTAGAGTTGTTACAGACAAAAATTGGAATTTTGGCTCGGAAGTGAAAAATAATATTATTTTATTCCCCAAGACTTTGCAGTTGATTTTCGAGGGCTTAAGAGGCTATTTTCGCGATTCTGACATCATATTATGTTGGCCACATATATTTGAGGTTGGTATAGCTAAAAATTGAAATTTCAACCCGGGACTGGAAAAATAACCTTTTTGCCCTTGGGCTATTTTGGGTTTCGAATTTTGGGAAAATTTTAGGAATAATTCAGCTCAATTATTGAAGCCAAAGACCTTTTTGCCCTCTAATTATTGGATAAAGATAAGCGTAGGCCGTTAGATTAGGGGTATTTTAGTCAAATCGTCCGGATCGGCGACACGTGGCACCCTTAGCCCCTTATATTTGACCGGTCTGACCTCTCTCTCTCTCTCTCTCTCTCTCTCTCTCTCTCTCTCCTCCCTCATTTTCGGCCAGCAGCCTCAACCGAACAGCTCTCCCCCTCTCCCGATTTCTCTCTTCCTCCGCTGGTTTTCCTTCTTGTCCGTATGCTGGAGCTCGCCGAACCGCCACCGTGTTGTTGCCATCCGCTGGTGCTGCTGCTCCACCTGACCTCTCCTTACCACCCTCATCCTGACCCTACTTCTCTCTCTTTCTCTCTTCGTCTCCGGCCGTCCCGTACCGTGTCCGTATGGCATCCGTACGACCATCGCGCTAGCCACCATTGCCTTGCTGGCCACCGTCCCCCGCCTTCCGTACAAGTCCGTATGACATCCGTATCGCCATCCGTACCGTT